>CM041796.1:60110798-60171943 GCA_023376895.1 Aspiorhynchus laticeps | reverse complement strand
GGGGGGGCCCAGGCCCATCCAGACCAGGCCCTGGCAGCCCGGGGGCCCCACCAGACCCCACAGCAGAGGAAAAACTACCCCACCCCATCATCCAGTCATTCCCAAAACTACATAAGACAATAAGACACCCAGGTAAAGCCCGTTTCCTCTGCCCGCCTCTATTGGACCCCCCCCCCCCCCCCCCCCCCCCCCCCCCCCCCCCTGTGGAGGCACCGATGCATCGAAGACCCCCACACCAAGCCGGGCCCAAGCGCATGCACCAACCCATGCTCCCGGCGGCACACCAACCAGGACCCAAGCCCCCCAGGCCCAGCCGTAACCCCAACCCGGAGGCAGAGCGCCCCCAGATCCCCAAAACCCCCCCCCCCGGACCAACCCCGGAACAGTGCGGCCGCCAGGCTGGCAACCTACGTCCGCCGGCCAGGCATCCCCAGCAGCGCCGCATGCCGCTGCCAGAGAAACAGCATCCGAGAGTCACCAATACCCCATCCAGGCCAAGGCCGCAGCCCCAGCGCCGAACCCCCCAAGAAACCCACCCCCAGGGAACCCCCAGATGCCCAGGCCCATATTGCCACCCCACGCCAACAACAAAAAAACCCACAGCCGGACAGAATCGGGACCCCCACCCACACTAGGTGATGGAGCTGATCAAAGGAGCCCAGAGAGATTGATCTAATATGTCAGCAGAAGCTGTTTCAAGACTAATATAATCCCACAAATAATCTCTATATTGGTTGATATTAAGATTATTTTTATTTTTCCAGTTCATGAGGACGTCTTCTTAGCAATGCATAGGGCAGTGAAAGCCATGTGGATTGTGTTATCTTCTGTAGTGACACCATCTAGGTCGCCCAACAAGCAGACTAAAGGAGAGGCCGGAATAGAGCATTTAAGACACTTTGATAAGTCTTCACAAATCCTGTACCAGTACCTCTGAACAGGTGGACAGAACCATAGAGCGTGGATGTAATTGTCAGGTGTATTGCCTTTACAGTGTGAGCAGTTGTTAGAAGCTGTAAAACCCATCCTGAACATCCGATGACCTGTGTAGTGCACTCTATGCAGAATTTTGTATAATATTAATTGTAAACCAGGATTTCTAATCAGTTCAAAGGTTTTTAAACATATCTGAGACCAGAAATTATGGTCCCAGTTTACTGATAGATCTGCTTCCCATTTTGCAATAGGAAGTGATACTGATTCATCTATTTTGGAAAGTGCCCTGTATATTTTAGACATTAATTTGGGGGTTTTGAGATTAAGAAAATCTGCCACACTTGGTGGTATTTGTAAATTGATATGATTAGACTTAAATTTCCTTTTTACAATAGATTTAATTTGTTGATATTCTAAAAATCTGTTCTTATTAATCCCATATTGTTTAATTAATTTGTCAAAGGGAATAAAGTCTGTCCCTTCGAATATATGTTCCAGGTATTTAATACCTTTACAACTCCAATCTGTGAAGTTTATCATATTGTTGTTTAGCAATATGTCAGGATTGTTCCAGATGGGGGTACGTTTGCATGGGATTAGTGAAGACTAATCATTTTTAGAAACTCCCACCATGCTGTCAGAGAAGAGCTGATACTGATGCTTTTAAAGCATACGTGTCGTTTACTGATCGAGCTAATGAATGGCAGATCCGAAATCTCTATATTATTGCATAATGCCTGTTCTACATCTAGCCAAGGCTCATCTAAGAGGGTGTGTTTTAACCACCCTGAAATGTGTTGAAGCCTGTTAGCTAAGAAATAGTGGTAAAAGTTAGGTAGATCTAGTCTTCCTTTATCCTTGGTCTTTTGCAGCGTTTTTAAGCTAATACGCGGGGGTTTACCTTTCCAAAGGAATTTAGAGATGGAGGAGTCCAGAGATCTAAACCAGTCAGGTGGTGGTTTGCTTGGGATCATTGCAAATAAATAATTAATTCTTGGCAAAACCATCATTTTTATTGAGGCGACTCTTCCCATGAGTGATATGGGTAGAGACCTCCATCTGGTTAGATCATCTTCTACCTTCTTTAAAAGTGGGATGTGGTTTAATTTAATCAAATCTGCCAGCCTAGGAGAAACATTAATACCTAAATATTTAATATTTCCAGATTGCAGTGGAGTGGAAGAATTCTGGAAGGAGCAATTAATTGGAAGAACTGTTGATTTTAACCAGTTTATTGAATAATCTGAGACTCTTGAGAAAGAGTTTATTAATGTAATTACCTCAGAGAGAGTGGTTTGTGAATGTTGAAGAAAAAATAACACATCATCTGCGTAAAGACTAACTTTATGTTCTACATTCTTGCATTTAATGCCTTTAATCACTGTTGCCTGTCTAATTACTGCTGCTAGTGGTTCAATAAAAATTGCAAACAGTGAGGGGGAGAGGGGGCATCCCTGCCTGGTGCCCCTCTTAAGATAGAAGCTAGAGGACGTTTGGTCATTTGTCCTGACACATGATGTCGGAGAGTTATATAATATTTTTAACCAGTTTATGAAAGAGTTTCCAAAACCAAATTTGTGTAAAGTTGCAAATAGAAAATTCCAGTTAACCCTATCAAAAGCTTTTTCTGCATCTAGAGACAATATTGTAATTTGAAGGTTTCTATTGCATGAATAGTCTATCAAGTTAAGTAACCTACGTGTATTTGTTGAGGAGTGCCTCCCTTTTATGAAACCAGTTTGGTCGGAATGAATTATGAGAGGGGTTATCTTCTCTATTCTTTTTGAGATAGCTTTGCAGATTATTTTAGTGTCCACATTAATAAGGGATATTGGACGATAGCTGGTAGGCAATACAGGGTCTTTGCCTGGTTTTAGTAAGAGACTAATGTTGGCAGAATTCATATTTGGTGGAAGTCTGCCATTTTCTTTGGTTTCCTGCAACATTCTGTAGAATGTTGGTGCCAGAATAGCCCAGAATTCTTTATAGAATTCTGCTGGAAAGCCATCTGGACCTGGAGCCTTTTTATTGGGCATACTGTTCAAAGCTTCCTGAAGTTCATCTGATGTCAGTGGAGAATCCAATGCCATCGCTTGATTGTCTGTTAATTTCGGAAGAGTTATATTGTCAAGAAATTGGTCTATTTCGTCTTTAGATGGGTTTATCTGTGGAGAATATAAAGATTTGTAAAAGTCCCTGAAAGTATTGTTTATTCTTTCAGGGTCATATACTGTATCCCCAGTTAAATCTTTAACAGCACATATAGTTGTTTTTTCTTTATTTATTTTTAACTGGTTCCCTAGGAATTGACCTGATTTGTTACCATATTCAAATTCTTGCCAGCGAAGTCTTTGTGCTAAGAATTTAGTTTTTTTATTAATAATTTCATTTAATTCTAGTTTTGCTTTACATATTTTTTTCAGCATTTCCTGTTCCTGGGAGGATACGTATGATTCTTCTAAAGTTTTTATGGTTTCTTCTAATTCCTGAATACATTTATTTTCTCTTTTCTTTTTATGCGATAAGAATGAGATTATTCTACCTCTCATCACAGCTTTGCCTGCTTCCCAGAGAACAGATGCTGATGTTCCAGGCAGGTCATTATAGTCTAAATATAAAGCCCACTCTTCTTTAAAATATTTAAAAAAATCGTCGTCTTTAAGCAATGATGTATTGAACCTCCAGTTATTACTTGGTGGAGTGGCCTTCTTATTTACTAGAGTTAAAGAAACAGCAGCATGATCGCTGACAGCTATAGGGTTTATCTCTGTGTCTGAAATGTCACTCAGCAGTGAGCTGCTGACTAGGAAATAATCCAGACGAGAGTAAGAGTGATGGACATGTGAGAAGAAAGTAAATTCCCTACTGTTGGTGTGGAAAGAACGCCATGCATCGCAAAGTCCATAGTCGCTCATGTACTGTTTAACTATATTTGTGGATTCCCAATTGCGCTGAGTTCCAGCTGTACTTAGCCTGTCCATTTCTTTATTTAGTCCAAAGTTGAGGTCTCCCCCAATAACAAGTGCACAATCTAGTTGTTCAGAGAGTGCGGTAAAAAAAACGTGAAAGAAAGAGGGGTCATCAACATTTGGACCATATATACTAACAATACACAACTTTTTGTCAAATATAGATAATTTAATAATTAGAAATCTACCTTCTGGATCTATAACTGTGTTGAGTACTGTGAAATTAACATTTTTATGTATTAAAATTGCTACCCCCCTTTGCCTAGAGTTATAGCAGGCTGAGAACACATTAGGAAACTCAGTTGTTTTAAGTTGATCTGTAGCTGTGGCAGATCTATGAGTCTCTTGTAATAAAACAACGTCTGCTTGTAGTTTTTTAAGCTGGCTAAATATTTTTAACTTCTTTTCTCTGGAGCCAGCTCCATTCACATTCCATGTGACAAACCTTAATGCACCCATAGATGTGTGTGTGTAGCTAATGCTGCTCGCTGCGTGTGATGCTCAAATGAATAAGATATGAGCGGGCGTGTACGCGCTTGTATGCGAGTATGTCCTTCATGTCTGTGTGCGCTGTAAGGTCTGAGTGGTTGCATTAATGCTGAGTGTATATGTACATGGTCGTGCCATGCAGATGTGTGATATAGGGTGTTGTGTTTATATGTGTAGTAAAGCAGGTGATCGGTGCCGTGAAAGGAGTTGGAAGTAAGAAAGACATACAAAGAAGCAAGCATAGAGGGATGAAAGTAAAAACTTGACAGAAACGAAAACATTGCAAAATCATTTAAACGCTGCGGAGACTGACTGTACGTGTTTGTTATGATATCGTATTAAATTATCGAAATGACAAATAGTTAGAGGTAAATGGAAGAACAAGCGAGGAAAGAGAGTAAAAAAGGTAAATATAACGGAGGTTGCGGTAGAGCTGCCCGTCCACGTAGAGCCGGTCCACGGCGATGACAGCTCGGGAGCCCTTTTGGATGAGACTGCGTCGGATTGGGAACAGAATTTTGCGTCGCTCCAGGATTTCTTTGGGGAACTGGTCGTTTACGCCGAAGTCTGTTCCTTTCAGCTCCCTGCCGCGACTCTTCACCTGCTCTTTCTGCTTGAAGTATCCGAATTTGGCCACAATAGGACGCGGCCTCGGGGCTCCAGATTGTGACAGATCCCTGAACCCCCTGAACCCCCTTCGCTCCGGCGTGGGGACAGGAAGACCACCCCGGTCCCCGCAGCAGCAGAGAAAACCAACAGCCCAGACCCCGACCGGGCGGCCAGCTCATCCTCACAGCCCCCGGCCCCAGACAGAGAACAGAGAACAGGGGTGTGACAAAAAAAAAAAAAAAAAGACCCCATGCTTCACCCCACCCGCTCAAATGTAGTGTTGGTGTGTGTTGTTCTAAGGTGCTTTAAAACAGGGGTGCTTTAAAACAGGGGAGGGGCACCCTCCACAAGCTTGTGTCAGCTCGTCCTCTCCCTAGAGCCCTCAATGTCTATGTGCAACTTAAAATTGAGAAGTGGGCACTGGCACCAGAGGGAAGGCTGAATGAACAGACCGCCCTCCGGATGCCATTCAGTGTGCCCACCCCCAAGGCCCTATATGTATGTGTCATGTGACAGTAAGTAATGAGAATGTCTAAGCTGTAATGTGTGATTGAGATGCAGGCGGCCACGAGGAGACAGAGGAGTACCACCTCCCCCGCATCCCAGCGACGCACCCGCACCTCAAAACCCTACCTATGTGTTGGTGTGATGGAGCGGGAGAAGTGAAGCCTTAGGGATGGGGAGGAAAGCATCAGAGGGGGCAAAATACCCCCCCCCCTCTGGAGCCAGCTCCCCCGCTGATCCCCATAGGCACCCCCATTACCCCAAATCTGCCCAGGGCGGGGGGCCCAGGCCCATCCAGACCAGGGCCCATGGCAGCCCGGGGCGGCCCACCAGACCCCACAGCAGAGGAAAAACTACCCCACCCCATCATCCAGTCAGTTCCCAAACTACATAAGACAATAAGACACCCAGGTAAAGCCCGTTTACCCCGCCTCTATTGGACCCAAATCCCCCCCCCCCTGCGGAGGCACCGATGCATCGAAGACCCCCACACCAGAGCCGGGCCCAAGCGCATGCACCAACCCATGCTCCCGGCGGCACACCAACCAGGACCCAAGCCCCCCAGGCCCAGCCGTAACCCCAACCCGGAGGCAGAGCGCCCCCAAAACCCCAAAACCCCACCCCGGACCAACCCCGGAACAGTGCGGCCGCCAGGCTGGCAACCTACGTCCGCCGGCACAGGCATCCCCAGCAGCGCCGCATGCTGCCGCCAGAGAAACAGCATCCAAGAGTCACCAATACCCCATCCAGGCCAAGGCCGCAGCCCCAGCGCCGAACCCCCCAAGAAACGCACCCCCAGGGAACCCCCAGATGCCCCAGGCCCATATCGCCACCCCACGCCAACAACAAAAACCACAGCCGGACAGAATCGGGACCCCCACCCACACTAGGTGATGGAGCTGATCAAAGGAGCCCAGAGAGATTGATCTAATGTGGCAGCAGAAGCTGTGTCAAGACTAATATAATCCCACAAATAATCTCTATATTGGTTGATATTAAGATTATTTTTATTTTTCCAGTTCATGAGGACAGTCTTCTTAGCAATGCATAGGGCAGTGAAAGCCATGTGGATTGTGTTATCTTCTGTAGTGACACCATCTAGGTCGCCCAACAAGCAGACTAAAGGAGAGGCCGGAATAGAGCATTTAAGACACTTTGATAAGTCTTCACAAATCCTGTACCAGTACCTCTGAACAGGTGGACAGAACCATAGAGCGTGGATGTAATTGTCAGGTGTATTGCCTTTACAGTGTGAGCAGTTATTAGAAGCTGTAAAACCCATCCTGAACATCCGATGACCTGTTTAGTGCACTCTATGCAGAATTTTGTATTGTATTAATTGTAAACCAGGATTTCTAATCAGTTCAAAGGTTTTACATTTACATTTACATTTATGCATTTAGCAGACGCTTTTATCCAAAGCGACTTACAGTGCGCATTCAGGCTATACATGTTTTATCACTATTTAAATATGTTTTTAAACATATCTGAGACCAGAAATTATGCTCCCAGCTTACTGATAGATCTGCTTCCCATTTTGCAATAGGAAGTGATACTGATTCATCTATTTTGGAAAGTGCCCTGTATATTTTAGACATTAATTTGGGGGTTTTGAGATTAAGAAAATCTGCCACACTTGGTGGTATTTGTAAATTGATATGATTAGACTTAAATTTCCTTTTTACAATAGATTTAATTTGTTGATATTCTAAAAATCTGTGTTTATTAATCCCATATTGTTTAATTAATTTGTCAAAGGGAATAAAGTCTGTCCCTTCGAATATATGTTCCAGGTATTTAATACCTTTACAACTCCAATCTGTGAAGTTTATCATATTGTTGTTTAGCAATATGTCAGGATTGTTCCAGATGGGGGTACGTTTGCATGGGACTAGTGAAGACTCCGTCATTTTTAGAAACTCCCACCATGCTGTCAGAGAAGAGCTGATACTGATGCTTTTAAAGCATACGTGTCGTTTACTGATCGAGCTAATGAATGGCAGATCCGAAATCTCTATATTATTGCATAATGCCTGTTCTACATCTAGCCAAGGCTCATCTAAGAGGGTGTGTTTTAACCACCCTGAAATGTGTTGAAGCCTGTTGGCTAAGAAATAGTGGTAAAAGTTAGGTAGATCTAGTCCTCCTTTATCCTTGGTCTTTTGCAGCGTTTTTAAGCTAATACGCGGGGGTTTACCTTTCCAAAGGAATTTAGAGATGGAGGAGTCCAGAGATCTAAACCAGTCAGGTGGTGGTTTGCTCGGGATCATTGCAAATAAATAATTAATTCTTGGCAAAACCATCATTTTTATTGAGGCGACTCTTCCCATGAGTGATATGGGTAGAGACCTCCATCTGGTTAGATCATCTTCTACCTTCTTTAAAAGTGGGATGTGGTTTAATTTAATCAAATCTGCTAGCCTAGGAGAAACATTAATACCTAAATATTTAATATTTCCAGATTGCGGTGGAGTGGAAGAATTCTGGAAGGAGCAATTAATTGGAAGAACTGTTGATTTTAACCAGTTTATTGAATAATCTGAGACTCTTGAGAAAGAGTTTATTAAACCTGTTAACATGCACCAGGACGTGGGCGCACTGAAAGCTCTTTGTTTGCTCTTTGTTTGCACATGTCATTGTTTTCAAACAGATAAAGTAAAACAGGACAAAATGAATCTTGACAAACTATATATCATTTTGAAGGTCTAAGCCTCTAGCATCGACGACAGATCGCTGTTTTTCGATAGAAAGCTTATACGGAATGTATTTGCTAAATTTGTGTAAGCAGTACACATCAAAACATGTAGAAATAAACCGCTGTACATACCATATTCATCCTGATAACGACTATCAAACGTCTCCACTGCTGTAAATCCTGGTTTCATTTGAAAGATAAGAGTCCAGTGAACAACATTCCATCGAGCACTTTTAGTCCAAAGAAACAACTACGCTGTAATTTAGATCGTTAATCCTTTGTTTACGTCTCATCTCTTGAGAGAGTTATTGTTTGTGTCCGTTATGGAACAAATTACGCTCAAAAACAGCGTCTTGGTGGTAAAAAAACAGCACGATTTTGTAGCAGGCAATGTCCCAAACAGAATGAAATCATCCAAAAAAAAAAAAGTCAAAGATACACGGAAGATTGATTATTTGAATTCTGGCGCTCCCTCGCGACGGCGCGTGACGCACGCTGTGACGCACCTGTCATCTGATGGGGGTGTAACTTAACGATCTTTTAGCACAATAAGAAAAAAAGAAAAAACATTTATTTTTTTTCTTCTTCAGCAGTTTTATATATGTTTGCGTGTTTTGTGGGGAATTGCCTGTATCTGTGTGATTAACATCTCTATGACTGATAATGAGCATGTAATTACTGACTGTTCACAGATATCAGTGTGAATGCAGTCTATATAAAAGGCCATTATAATGTGAATATTGACTATACTGGGCAGCCATCAGTATGATCTGCATCTGTATGAATGATCTTCAGCATGTGATTACTAATATATGAGCAGGAGAGCATCTGTTTGTCAGGAAATCAGTATGTAATTAAGTTATTTTTTTTTATTATTATTGTTTTTTTTTTCATCACTCAAATTATTATTATTGTATATTTCTAGTGCTCAAATAAATCACTGATACGATGTCTAAGATTCTGTATACTGTTTTATAATTGAAAAACTGCAGTGGCATGTATAATTACTAAATAGTTTGTAGTAGAACTCTTCAATAATTTGGTAAATATTTTTCCTCAAACGGGGGGGGAGGGGGGGGGGCTAGAAAAATGTCTGCAGGAATATCATTTTTCATGGTATCTTCTTCAGATTTGAAATATAAACTCATGAGACATGTGACTTTCAACCCATTACTTTTCTGGATTGCTCCAGGACTGATTTCATGTATTTTTATATGAAATAAAAAAAAATTCAGTGTGGTACAATTTTTATCAAGGCACTTCAGTGTCTATAACTTTTTATATTTTTGAGCATTATCAACTTTGGATGATGGATAGTAAAGGCCAAAGGGTCTTCTTTCCAAAGACACCACAATTGTGTGTGTGGCACACTGAAGTCAGGAGCTGTTACCATTTTAAGTTAGTTAGTAATTTTCAGCTGTTATTCCCAATATGGGGGGTGCAGGTTAACAGGTTAATGTAATTACCTCAGAGAGAGTGGTTTGTGAATGTTGAAGAAAAAGTAACACATCATCTGCGTAAAGACTAACTTTATGTTCTACATTCTTGCATTTAATGCCTTTAATCACTGTTGCCTGTCTAATTACTGCTGCTAGTGGTTCAATAAAAATTGCAAACAGTGAGGGGGAGAGGGGGCATTCCTGCCTGGTGCCCCTCTTAAGATAGAAGCTAGAGGACGTTTGGTCATTTGTCCTGACACATGCTGTTGGAGAGTTATATAATATTTTTAACCAGTTTATGAAAGAGTTTCCAAAACCAAATTTGTGTAAAGTTGCAAATAGAAAATTCCAGTTAACCCTATCAAAAGCTTTTTCTGCATCTAGAGACAATATTGTAATTTGAAGGTTTCTATTGCATGAATAGTCTATCAAGTTAAGTAACCTACGTGTATTTGTTGAGGAGTGCCTCCCTTTTATGAAACCAGTTTGGTCGGAATGAATTATGAGAGGGGTTATCTTCTCTATTCTTTTTGAGATAGCTTTGCAGATTATTTTAGTGTCCACGTTAATAAGGGATATTGGACGATAGCTGGTAGGCAATACAGGGTCTTTGCCTGGTTTTAGTAAGAGACTAATGTTGGCAGAATTCATATTTGGTGGAAGTCTGCCATTTTCTTTGGTTTCCTGCAACATTCTGTAGAATGTTGGTGCCAGAATAGCCCAGAATTCTTTATAGAATTCTGCTGGAAAGCCATCTGGACCTGGAGCCTTTTTATTGGGCATACTGTTCAAAGCTTCCTGAAGTTCATCTGATGTCAGTGGAGAATCCAATGCCATCACTTGATTGTCTGTTTATTTCGGAAGAGTTATATTGTCAAGAAATTGGTCTATTTCGTCTTTAGATGGGTTTATCTGTGGAGAATATAAAGATTTGTTAAAGTCCCTGAAAGTGTTGCTTATTCTTTCAGGGTCATATACTGTATCCCCAGTTAAATCTTTAACAGCACATATAGTTGTTTTTTCTTTATTTATTTTTAACTGGTTCGCTAGGAATTGACCTGATTTGTTACCATATTCAAATTCTTGCCAGCGAAGTCTTTGTGCTAAGAATTTAGTTTTTTTATTAAGAATTTCATTTAATTCTAGTTTTGCTTTACATATTTTTTCAGCATTTCCTGTTCCTGGGAGGATACGTAGGATTCTTCTAAAGTTTTTATGGTTTCTTCTAATTCCTGAATACATTTATTTTCTCTTTTCTTTTTATGCGATGAGAATGAGATTATTCTACCTCTCATCACAGCTTTGCCTGCTTCCCAGAGAACAGATGCTGATGTTCCAGGCAGGTCATTATAGTCTAAATATAAAGCCCACTCTTCTTTAAAATATTTAATAAAATCGTCGTCTTTAAGCAATGATGTATTGAATCTCCAGTTATTACTTGGTGGAGTGGCCTTCTTATTTACTAGAGTTAAAGAAACAGCAGCATGATCGCTGACAGCTATAGGGTTTATCTCTGTGTCTGAAATGTCACTCAGCAGTGAGCTGCTGACTAGGAAATAATCCAGACGAGAGTAAGAGTGATGGACATGTGAGAAGAAAGTATATTCCCTACGGTTGGGGTGAAAAGAACGCCATGCATCGCAAAGTCCATAGTCGCTCATGTACTGTTTAACTATATTTGTGGATTCCCAATTGCGCTGAGTTCCAGCTGTACTTAGCCTGTCCAGTTCTTTATTTAGTCCAAAGTTGAGGTCTCCCCCAATAACAAGTGCACAATCTAGTTGTTCAGAGAGTGCTGTAAAAAAAAACGTGAAAGAAAGAGGGGTCATCAACATTTGGACCATATATACTAACAATACATAACTTTTTGTCAAATATAGATAATTTAATGATTAGAAATCTACCTTCTGGATCTATAACTGTGTTGAGTACTGTGAAATTAACATTTTTATGTATTAAAATTGCTACCCCCCTTTGCCTAGAGTTATAGCAGGCTGAGAACACATTAGGAAACTCAGTTGTTTTAAGTTGATCTGTAGCTGTGGCAGATCTATGAGTCTCTTGTAATAAAACAACGTCTGCCTGTAGTTTTTTAAGCTGGCTAAATATTTTTAACTTCTTTTCTCTGGAGCCAGCTCCATTCACATTCCATGTGACAAACCTTAGTGCACCCATAGATGTGTGTGTGTAGCTAATGCTGCTCGCTGCGTGTGATGCTCAAATGAATAAGATATGAGCGGGCGTGTACGCGCTTGTATGCGAGTATGTCCTTCATGTCTGTGTGCGCTGTAAGGTCTGAGTGGTTGCGTTAATGCTGAGTGTATATGTACATGGTCGTGCCATGCAGATGTGTGATATAGGGTGTTGTGTTTATATGTGTAGTAAAGCAGGTGATCGGTGCAGTGAAAGGAGTTGGGAGTAAGAAAGACATACAAAGAAGCAAGCAGAGAGGGATGAAAGTAAAAACTTGACAGAAACGAAAACATTGCAAAATCATTTAAACGCTGCGGAGACTGACTGTACGTGTTTGTTATGATATCGTATTAAATTATCGAAATGACAAATAGTTAGAGGTAAATGGAAGAACAAGCGAGGAAAGAGAGAAAAAAAAGGTAAATATAACGGATTCTTATCTGGAGTGGTGTTAATATAACCACGGAGTGGTACTGAGGTTGCGGTAGAGCTGCCCGTCCACGTAGAGCCGGTCCACGGCGATGACAGCTCGGGAGCCCTTTTGGATGAGACTGCGTCGGATTGGAAACAGAATTTTGCGTCGCTCCAGGATTTCTTTGGGGAACTGGTCGTTTACGCCGAAGTCTGTTCCTTTCAGCTCCCTGCCGCGACTCTTCACCTGCTCTTTCTGCTTGAAGTATCCGAATTTGGCCACAATAGGACGCGGCCTCGGGGCTCCAGATTTCTTCGCTCCCATCCGATGGACTCTTTCGAAGCAGATGTTTTCCACGGTGTCTTCCGGAAGCTTCAGGTATGTCTTGATAAAGGTTTTAACCGTAGCTTCTGGGTCCTCTTCGGCAGATTCCGGGATGCCTGAAAACACCAGGTTATCTCTCATGCTACGGCCTGGAGATCGATGACAGTCTCTTTTATTTTTTTATTTTCTTCACTTAGATGGGTCACATTTTCAGTTAGAGATTTGACCGAGTCCCGTAGTGATGCGTTTTCAGCAGCGAGTGTTTCCACCTGCTGCTGGCTGAATTCCAGTGATTCCCTCAGGGATTTAAATTCACGGTGCAGGATCTCGACCAGGGACAACCTCGCGTCGAAGCTGGACAACCGCTTGTCGATTGAATCCAGGATGTCGGTAAAGCTTTTACCCGTCGGCGATGTTGTTTCAGGCGAGTCTGCCGGGCGACTTCTTTTGGAAGACGGCGTCTCGCTTTTGGCTGGAGAACATGCATTTTGGTTTTTCTTCATGACTATAACGTCGAAGCACCAGTCGATGTATTCCTGAAGAGTTTCCAAATTTTCCTCGCTGTCCTCGCCGTTCATTCAGTTTTTCCGCCAAGTCTCCAGCGTCTGACGTCACCTACAGCATTTCCGGTCAGCACACTTTCAATGGTGCCCCTGTAGAATGTGGTGAGGATGGGTGGTGGGAGACTTGCTCTTTTCAGCCGGCAGAGAAAGTGTAGGCGCTGTTGTGCCTTCCTGGAGAGTGACATGGTGTTGGTGGTCCAGGTGAGATCCTCCGTGATGTGCACCCCCAGGAATTTAGTGCTGCTGACTCTCTCCACAGTCGAGCTGTCGATGGTCAGTGGGGGGTGGTCAGTGGAGTTCCTCCTCCTGAAGTCCATCACAACGTCCTTTGTCTTCTCCACATTTAGGGACAGATTGTTAGCGCCACACCATTCAGCCAGCTGTGCCACTTCCTCTCTGTAGTGCGTTTCATCGTTGTTGCTGATGAGACCTACCACTGTTGTGTCATCAGCAAACTTGATGATGTGGTTGGAGCTGAACTTGGCAGTGCAGTCATGGGTCAGCAGCATGAAGAGCAGCGGGCTGAGCACACAGCCTTGTGGGGCACCTGTGCTCAGTGTGGTAGTGCTCGAGGTGTTGTGGCCGACACGGACTGACTGAGGTCTTCCGGTTAAAAAGTCCAGGATCCAATTACAGAGGGAATTGTTAAGGCCAGCAGGTTTAGTTTATTTATGAGCTGTTGTGGGATTATTGTGTTGAATGCCGAGCTGAAGTCAACGAACAGCATTCTAACATAGGAGTCTTTGTTTTCTAGGTGGGTAAGAGCCAGGTGGAGGGTAGAGGAAATTGCGTCGTCCGTAGAGCGGTTTGGACGGTATGCAAACTGGCAGGGGCGGATTTAGTGAATTGGGGACCCCAGGCAAATATAGGAATGGGGCCCTAAACGTTTGCACAAATTTACCCAGATCAACCTTGAGGTTTCTTTTTTGTCATGATGCTTGCTGCTGCACAATGGTGCCCCAGAGTTGTGTCCAATGTTTCTACATTTTGCATGTTATAATGGGATTCTTTCATTTACATTTATTTATTCATTTAACAGTCACTTTTATTCTTTCATGTTGTAGACCACGAAATAGCAATTGTTTTACCGTTGAGATACAAGTTTTAACAAAAAAACTAAATAAATTATAAAATGATAAACCTCACAATTGAACCTTTACACCTTTTTTTCTTAAGAAAAGGATGAGTCAGAAGTATACATTATTATATTATTTAAAACGGGTTTATGTGGGTGGATTTTCGCATTGGTCTGAACAAAAACTGCAGACTGGATTATTGAAAATGCACATTCATTCTATAGTCTGTACTTTATCAGGTAAAATTTTTAATCTGTTCTAAATGTACCTTAAATTAATACTTTTCAAGTTTTAATACTCTAATCAACATGGGCATGGACAAATATGGATGCTTTATGCAATATATGCATGTTATTAGTGAAACCATAGTTAACATACATAGAGCATGAAGAGTAGACATGTTTCATATGTCATAGATGTTTTTCAAAGAACTTGTTCATGTCTATTAGACAAATGAAAAAAAGAACATAGAAATACCAGGTCCTATTACTTCTCTTTCTTTGCACTGAGCAATTTACTGACACAAACCTGTTTACATTTTCACAGGACAGGGCAGCTCTTCTTCTGAACATGCAAAATGTACATTTAGGCCTATTATTTATTATTACATTTGTTTGCCTCTCTGTGCCATATACTGTATTTTGATGCAGCTAAATTCTCAATAAAACTGTTTTCATTGGTATATTTTTTTCTGTTTCTGTTGTCAAACAACGGAATGAATATGAAATAGTGACTGAAACGCGACCCATTAAGATTGCATAACCAGCTCTCCCCTTCCAAGATGTTAATCTGCACAAAAATCATGATAATCGCACCGTCGTCTGATGAAATCAAATACACATAAGATAAAGACAATAGCTGTGCTGTGATTTCGGCTATACTTGCATGTAAAATTAGAGAAGCAACATATCTGTGTTTTAACTGAAAGCGCAGCTCTTTTCAGCCTCTCAACAGAGCAGACGCAGCGTAAACTGCAAACTGGAGCGGATCGAGTGTGTTGGGGAGGCTGTTTTTGATTTTTTGCATGACTAACCTCTCAAAGCACTTCATCATGATTGGGGTCAGTGCTATGGGATGGTAGTCGTTTAAACAGGACACAGGTGATTTCTTTGGTACCGGTATGATTGTTGTGGATTTTAGACATGTGGGGACGACTGCCTGGCTCAGCGAGGTGTTGAAGATATCTGTTAGGACATCCGTCAGCTGTGCAGCACTGTCTTTCAGTACACGGCCAGGTATGTTGTCGGGACCCGCAGCCTTTCGTGGGTTAATCCTGGATAGGGTCTTCCTTACGTCGGCTGCAGACAGACAGAGCGCCTGGTCATTGGGAGGTGTGGGCAGTTTTTTGTGCAGGTGTGTCGTTCTGCATTTCAAACTGTGAATAAAAATGGTTGAGTGTATCGGGGATGGATGGATCATCATCACAGGCCTGTGGCAGGGGCTTGTAGTCAGTGATGGTCTGAATGGCTTGCCACAGGCTCCGTGTGTCTCTGCTGTCTGTGAAGTGATTATTGATTTTTTGAGCATGTGACCGTTTTGCATGTTTGATGCCACGGGACAGATTGGCTCTTGCTGTTTTGAGGGCTGCTTTGTCTCCTGATCTGAATGCTTCATATCTGGTTTTTAGCAGCCCACGAACCTCTGCTGTCATCCACGGCTTTTGGTTTGCACGTGTGGTGATAGTCTTAGTGACTGTCACATCATCCATGCACTTTTTGATGTAAGCAGTCACAGTTTCAGAGTACTCCTGCAGGTCTGTGTGGTTGTTGTAGGTGGCCGCCTCTTTAAACATGTTCCAGTCTGTGCACTGAAAGCAGTCCTGTAGTGTTGAAGTAGCATTCTCTGGCCAGATTGTGATGAGTTTTTGAACCGGTTTGGCGAGTTTCAAAAGTGGTCTATATGCTGGGATTAGCATAACAGAGATGTGGTCTGAGTACCCGAGGTGGGGGCGGGGTACAGGTTTGTAAGCGTTCTTTACGGTTGTGTAAACAAAGTCCAGCGTATTATTTCCTCTTGTTGCAAAGTTAACATGTTGGTAGAACTTTGGCAAAACTGTCTTTAAATTTGCGTGGTTGAAGTCACCGGCTATGATGAAAAAGCCGTCGGGGTTATTTGTTTGTTGTTCACTGATGGCGCAATACAGTTCACGAAGCGCAATACAGTTCAATGAAACCGCAACCACAAACATCATCAGGTTAAATGAACAAAAGACGCCTTCACACTGTTAACTTTATTTGAATGTTTCACTGATATAAATTACCCTGATTTGTTAGAAAATAATTGTATGCTGACATCACAGCGAGATGACTTAAGGAGACGATGAATCGGTTCTTTGAACCGGTTCGTTGAATCGAATGGATCGGGCTTCGCAACAATAACGGTGATCGCAAAAAGGGTTTGTAACATCACAACGCGGAAGAAGCATATACTTCGCAAAAAGTGTGGAAATGCGAGTCTTTTTATATAGGATATCTGAGCGTGCGTATAATCAGAAGTCTGACGATTTAGAGATCTGTCACGTATGACCATTTTGGGGAATGGAACCCCCGACGGCCATGTTTGTAGTCTGAGGTGTATGATGGGTATTGTAGTTCGCTGACCTGAAAGGCCTGCAACATTTGAATAAGATATTAGTTACCAGCGTTCAATTTAACAGATTTGTAAAAACAAAAACAAAAAGAATTGTTAAAATGTATTTAGCCTAAACAAATATAGCCTATATATAAGAAGAATACGTTATACTTATGGTAAAGCAGACTTGACATGTATATGTTGAAATGGACCTCCCGTTGTTGTGTTATTTCGTGAAATGGCAATAAGTTTTGGTTGTGCGTTCTTGAAATCAAATATTAGCAAAAAGTCAGTCAGTCCCATCTGCTATCTGAATATTCAGTCCGTCTTCATCATGAAATTATGAACCGCGTCATCAGCACCATTCTGGAGAACGTGCGTCGTGATAGACGGTTTGCTTCATGACCCCCCCCCCCCCAAGTTTGTTGTGTTCGCTACCTCTGCACGTCTTCATCTAATTGAACGTGACCAGTATTTTTAACGATTGTTAGCTCACGCCTATATTTTCTAGTTTCATCATAAACTAGGTAAACAGATCCTTGTAATAATACGTTGAACATCTGAAAAGTTGGTCAATCGCACATACAGAGTTTTATCTTACTGCAGTGCTATAATACATTTTCTGCAATGATTGTACTTGTTGTTAGCACGCTTCAAATTAGGTCCAGGCTTGTTTTATGAGCGTACCCTTGTTTGTCAAACCATTTTTTTTAGAGTTAAACAGGTTAATGATCTATTTCAGCATCTATAGTTGTAATAATGTATAAAATAACTCTGTTATAGGGTTTCAGCTACAGCTGAATGATAGAACAGATTTAAGAATGTTGTTGGCAATTTGCGGTTGTCTGAGAAAGCTGCGTGTAAGAGAGTTTGAATGAAATTTTTTTTTAGGTTAAAGATGTGATTAACTACAAACTACAAGCATCCTAACTTAGAAACACAACACTATATGGTTTTCCCCAAAAACGGTTGTTCTACACATTTAAAAAGTAGTAAGAAAGTTTATTGTGTTTTGAAGAGAAAGTCAGGTATGGTATATAAATTAAATCTTTTTTTAAATGATTGATTAATATGATAGAATCACACTGAATTTATGAGGATATGTATTTATACTGATTCATGTACTCACTGGTTACTGTATACATACTCAAGAGAAATGCGTACACGCAATTGTTTTAATCAATCTAATGCTTTTAGTCTGTCATTACAAATATCTTAAAGAGAAAAGCCTTTCACGCATTCTATTTTCATTTGTCTCAGGACTCTGTTACACAAAAACCACTTGAGTGCGGTCACGAATCCTACATGAAAGCTAAAAAAGATGACTTTTTAAACTATTTTTTACAGATACTTAACATCTTAACACGTTTGTATCAGTAAGATATTTATGTCATCACAAACCATCAGACACATCAGTTTGGGGAGATAAAATGGACTTATCGAATATTTGCATGTTTCTTATATCAGTTATTTGACCAAATCTTAGTAAAAATAACACTATATAGAGTGTAGATCAGTTGTTTTTATTTTAATAAAATAAAACATTATACTGTGAAAAAAATATTAAAAAAAATGCTGCATTTAAACACCACGGTTAATAATAACACTTTTAAAGTGAGAAAGAAAGTCTACTCTGTTGTAAAGATTCTGTGAGACATTTGTTGCAGCTTGTTTAAGAACTACTTTTGTTGCAAACAACCTCACGACAGCTAATTTTTAGTCTAATTTAGGTCTAATTCATAAAGACGAATCTCTGTAACCGTCTTGCATTCGTCAGAGGATCATTTGACTGCTTCTAACCCTTGCTTTAGAGCATCATGGTTTTAAGTTTGAAAGATCTAAACACTTATTTGTTAAAACAAAAGTGATATCATTGTTTAATCATACTGCTTTTCATCATCTTGTAGAGATACCCGGTGTGATTCTAAGAAGTTTTTTATTTGTAAAAGATTTGTATGAGACATCATAAAAGTCTGAATGTTTAACTGTATAGGGGTTGTTTTAGTGTGTGTGTGTGTGTGTATGTGTGAGCGCTTGTTTTTATGTGAGTGTTTTTGTTTTATTATACTATTTTTAACAGTAATATTGAACTTTACACGTTTCACACATTCTTAACATCTTAACACGTCTGTATCAGTAAGATATTTGTCACAAACCGTCAGACACATCAAACAGGGTTGATAAGTTGGATTTATCGATTATTTGAACTATTTCCTGTCAATTATTTGATCATATCTTAGTAAAATAACCTATATAGACCAGTTGTTTTTATTTTAATAAAATAAAACATTATAGTGTGAAAAATAAACATGCTGCATTTAAACACACGGTTAATAATACCATTTTTAAAGTGAGAGAGAAAGTCTAATCTGCTGTAAAAATTCTGTGAGACATTTGTAGGAATTACTTTTGTTGCAAACAACCTTATGACGACTAATTTGTAGTCTAATTTAACTCTAATTCATAAAGAAAGATCGTTCATCAGAGGATCATTTGACTGCTTCTAATCCTTGCTTTGTTTAGAGCATCATGGTTTTAGGTTTGAAAGATCTAAAAATGTATTTGTTAAAACAAAAGTCATATCGTTGTTTAATCATGCTGTTTTTCATCATCTTGTAGAGATACCCGGTGTGATTCTAAAAGTTTTAATTTGTAAAAGATTTGTATGTTTAAATTAGTGCTGTCAATCGATTAAAAAATGTTATCGTGTTAATCACAGTCCTGGACTGTGATCATGATTAATCACAAATTTAAAATACTAGGTTTTACCTGTAAATGTGTTGAAATAAACAAATGCATGACAAACTAGTTTAAGGAAACATAACCTTTCACACTTCCGCCAGGTATGAGACATAATCCTTATTATTCTTTTATCATTATTCATTTGCTTTTATTCAGCCATTATCAGTCTTTATACTGGCAATAAAACGTTTACCAAACCACAACACTTCAATCCCAGGATACATTTCTTGCGACCTTACGTGAAGTATTATGACAATGCATTATGAAGAAGAATTGGACCTGTTCTGGTGCATTAGAGCTAACATTAGCATCATAAAACAATTTATGAGATTAATAGTACACTTTTACTCAGAACTCACTTCAAACCACCATCGAGTGTTTGTAATAACTTCCTTTTGCGCTCACATGTGGAATTTGGTTGTTTACTGTTGTTAAAATATGCATTTTATAGCCTTTTATATCTTTCAGATGTAAGTTACATATTCATCTCAAGAAAATCACATAGAAACCATATCCTATCGTAATCGTGTGTTTATTATCTTCTATAATCTATAGTGGCTGTTGTCATGTTTATTTCTGCTGTGTTGTATGCTGTGGCTGAAACTCACATTGTTTGTGATGTTACAACCGTCTCTCCGTTCTGAAGTTGCCAGGTATACATTCCAAGTATGATACATATTAGTAAAAGCATCTAATTTCATTTTTATTTGTCTATATACACTTTGGGCGGCCGCGGTAGATTATAAAAGTAGCCCAAAAAACCGCAACCCTCGGCTCTGTAATTTTTCCCGTGACTGTATTTTCAAAATAGCCCACGAACACTTGTGCCTGTATGTGTGCCATAGCCGCTACCCTGACAACACTGGTTCACTCTACGCTCAACACACACTGACAGATAACCTTCCGCGATGCGACGACGGGAAGAAGTTGGGGTCAAACGATTAATGATTAAAAAAACTATTAATTTGCGTTAAAAAAAATATTAACGCGTTACATTTTTTAGATTAATCAAATGCGTTAACGCGTTAAAGTTGACACCCCTAGTTTAAATGTAGGAGTTGTTTTAGTGTGTGTGTGTTGACCATCCAGTGAACCATTCCAACGAACTTTTGACAAAGTTCACACACACAGGTGTATGTCATAAAATAGATGCGATGGATGCCCTCTGATCACTGAACTTTAGGCAAAAAGTTCAGCAGGACCGGATCCTCCCCGCACTGGCAGGTGCATGTTGTAAAAAAGGATGCTATGGGCATACTTTGATCACTGAACTACATCTTACAAGAAATATCTGTTTTGATCTCTGAACTTTGTCTGACACAACACCATCGTTCAAATCGCCAGACTCCTCCAAACTCGTTAGATTGCAGATCACAACTCCCCAGAATCACCTTTTTTGTTTTACAACAACCTCTTGATCTGATATACACGCGTCAGTAATCATAAGTCCAGACACACACAGAACCATTCTGGTCTCACCGCACTGCGTGAGACAAGATATTTGCATTTCTTAGTATGTTGTAAAGTTTAGACGTTGTGTGTCTGTTTCAATTGATAGATAACACACCACAAACGTTACGGGTGGAAAATCAAAGAGAAATTCTGTTTGCGTTCGCATGTGCACGTGTATGCTTTCAAACTGTTATACTACATCGCAAGTTAAGATTGACAAAATCAAAGAACAATTAAAGGAATAGATGTGTTAAGTAACCTATGAATAACTAAATAAAATAAAAGCCTGTGGCATAGATGCGACTGTTTAGGAATAAAATTGTGTAGGCCTAATCTAATTTTTTTAAGCGATAAAAGTCTGGGTTATATAGCACAGCAGACGTCTTAAACTTGACAAAAATCAAAGAGTAAATAAAGGATTCACTAAATTAATTGTGAATAACTAAATAAAATAAAATAAAGGCCTGTGTACTAGAGATGTATGTTTAAAAGGAAACTTGTGTCATTTAAAAGCGATAAAAGTCTTGGTTATATAACAAGTCAGAAGACTTAAACTTGACAAAAAACAGAGTAAATAAAGGAAGCAATTGTGAATAACTAAATAAAATAAAACAAACAACATTTTTCCTACAGACTAGAGATGTATGTTTAAAAGGAAACTTGTATAATCTAATTTTTAAAAGTGAAAAAGTCTGGGTTATATAGCAAGTCAGTAGGGTTAAACTTGAAAAAAATCAAAGAGTAAATAAAGGAATCAATTGTGAATAATTAAATAAAATAAAGGCCTGTGGATTAGTGATGTTTGTTTAAAAGGAAACTTGTATAATCTCATTTTTAAAAGTGAAAAAGTCTGGTTATATAACAAGTCGGTAGGGTTAAACTTGACAAAAAAAAAACAAATAGTAAATAAAAGAATCAATTGTGAATAACTAAATAAAATAAAACAAACAACATTTTTTCCTACGGACTAGAGATGTATGTTTAAAAGGAAACTTGTATAGGCTAACCTAATTTTACAGTGAAAAGGTTTAGGGCGAATGCTGTACGGTTTCATTAATTAAAAACTGCTAAAGATTTATTAAAATAACGTTCGTTCTAATGTTAAAAGCATTACTTTAATTACTTTAAATCTTTGGTTCGGTCTCTCCGCCCCCGTGTTAGGGTTGGTCGTAGGCGTGGTTTGGTCCGCGCACTCCAGGCCTCATTCTGAGTTTGACAGCGCAGCGTGAGGATGAACTCTCGGATATCAGTGCTAGACGCTCGGGACTCTTTCTTTTCGCTCGTGACAAACGTTAGCTAACTTACCTAAATTGTAACGATAGACAACCAATACTGCCGGATACTGTTGTTTTAACGAACGATGTTCGTTTATTTTTAGATAATAAACTTTTTTATTTTTAAACTGTATGATCTTTTTTATTTCACAACATGGTAAGATAAGACAGCATTTTCTAATGTTAACGAACGTGTTTGGTGCTTTTTTGTTAGACGAACAAACACTCTCAACTCTTCTTTTTATTTAACTTTGTCAAACTATCTATAATTGTAATGATAGAAAAACTAGCGTATCTAATGCTTTATTTTCTAACTTTGCCTAAAATTGTTTTAATTACACCAACACGTCTTGACTTGTAGGGAAAAACAGTCATTGCACGTTTTACACTTATATTTGATGTGAAAACACTTTAATAAAAACTTCCGTTTATCACGATTTCACCATTTAAAGTTTAAAAGCACATAACAACGGCCCACACACAAAAACAGTCATAAATTCCTTAAATACACTGGAGTGGATAACCAGATCGTCATTTAGATGGGTGGGGGTGTACAACAGGTGTCCAAACAGGTGTCCAGTTATGGCGGGAGGGAGGGAGGGATTGGGGGCTTGGTGGGTGGTATTTTTATGAGGGGCAATAAATCACATTTTTTTGAGACATAATACCCTACGGTCTCTCTGCTGACCATCTCCTCCAGCCTTCAGTGTGTAGCCGACCGTCTCCTCCAGCCTTCAGTGTGTAGCTGACCATCTCCTCCAGCCTTCAGTGAGTCGCTGACCATCTCCTCCGGCCTTCAGTGTGTAGCCGACCATCTCCTCCAGCCTTCAGTGTGTAGCCGACTGTCTCCTCCAGCCTTCAGTGTGTAGCCGACCATCTCCTCCAGCCTTCAGTGTGTAGCCGACTGTCTCCTCCAGCCTTCAGTGTGTAGCCGACCATCTCCTCCAGCCTTCAGTGAGTCACTCGCCATCTCCTCCGGCCTTCAGTGTGTAGCCGATCATCTCCTCCAGCCTTCAGTGTGTAGCCGACCATCTCCTCCGGCCTCCAGTGTGTAGCCGACCATCTCCTCCATCCTTCAGTGTGTAGCCGACCATCTCCTCCGGCCTTCAGTGTGTAGCCGACCATCTCCTCCGGCCTTCGGTGTGTAGCCGACCATCTCCTCCGGCCTTCAGTGTGTAGCCGACCATCTCCTCCGGCCTTCAGTGTGTAGCCGACCATCTCCTCCGGCCTTCAGTGCATAGCTGACCTTCTCCTCCGGCCTTCAGTGTGTAGCCGACCATCTCCTCCGGCCTTCAGTGCATAGCTGACCTTCTCCTCCGGCCTTCAGTGTGTAGCCGACCGTCTCCTCAAGCCTTCAGTGTGTAGCTGACCATCTCCTCCAGCCTTCAGTGTATAGCTGACCATCTCCCCAGCCTGGTGGGTCATCGTCTCAGCTGGCTGCAATGTGTTTTTTTCTTAACTGCTCCCACTTACTGTTTAGTCACACCTAGCCTAAGTATATGAAATGAAAATGTACAAACATGTAGTCAGTCCTTTTTAAAATTGTAAGAAATAAAAATGAGAAACATTAGAAATGTTTTTTAGTATAGTATTTAGTTTACACTTTAGTTAAATTACACTTGAGTTAAGTACAAACCCCCAAAAACAATATTTAATTTCAGTAACATTAGTGAAATAAAATAACTCTTTACACCTATGCATAAAACAATTGCAAGACATTTCATGGTACATGACCCGTTTCTGCTCACACGCTCCCTGGTTATCGGTTTAATAACATTGATAACCCCAAATAACATGTTAATATAATGTTGGCTACTTCAGAAAACAGAAAATAAGCACATCTAAAAAATCTCTTACTTACCTTTATGAAAATGTCGAGGGTAAACGAACATAAACGGAGATATGTTTGCAAATATGATGATTTTGCGTATCACTGCTGCAACCCAGGCCAACCGACGCCTCTTTTTTTTCAAGTGTGAAACCTAAAATATCTCTCTTCGTGGTGAGTATATGACCTTTTCTATCATGTAATTCACTATTGCAGACTTTAACACAACAAGAAAGTACCATTGTAAAGCAAATGAAAATGACAATTCTCCAACTACAGAACACTTTGGCTTTGATACCTTACAAATGGTGGCGATTCCCAAAATGCACTTCGATTCTCGTGAGTGTGACGTCACCTGAAAAAGACCGATACTCTGATTAAGAGTCTACCATGTAAACAGAGATTTTTGATTACCTTAATCCGGCTAAAGTCATAATCGAAGTAAACACAAATCGAATTAAGACATGTGGAGTATTCCTATTTTAGTCACATTATTAAAGTGCGGTACAGACATGTAAACACCTTAATCAAACTATTACCGTCGTGTAGGACTTTTCGCCGCATTTTGCGACAGGACACACACACGGCAGTGATCAACCGTTTGACGGCAAATAAAAAAGCTTCAACACCGCCGTCGTCAGTATGCACGAAAATAATTAACTGCACTTGAAACGTTCATAAAATGAAAAATGAAACACCCAAAACTGTATATGGCATCATCACGAAGACGAACTATATGTTTATACGTGAAATTCTTGAAGGGACGTCAGATGGTGTCGTGTGGTGATGTAATGACGCATGCCATTATTCGATCTATGTGCTATAACATGTAAAACGGGAACATGAAAGGATTATTCTAAAAGCTATTCATGTAAACACCTTAATCATAATATTGTCTTATTCAGAATAAGGTAAATAATTATATTACTGATGTCCATGTAAACGTAGTCAATGATGCAAGAGCTCATCTCATCTGATCTCGATAGTCTCAGTGAAACAGGTTTACATATTAACAGTTGACCAATATGTCATTATTTTGCACCACTAATATCTTGTCTTGGTAGGTTTAGAGTTGAAAAATTGTTGTGGAAACAATTTACACTGTAAATAAATCTAACAATTATTTACAAAAAAAGTCAACTAACACTGAATTCAAAATGTATTACAAAGACAAATAGTATTTCTTTGTAAGACAAGATCAAATATATATATATACAGTATCTCACAGAAGTGAGTACACCCCTCACATTTTTGTAAATATTTTATTATATCTTTTCATGTGACAACACTGAAGAAATGACACTCTGCTACAATGTAAAGTAGTGAGTGTACAGCTTGTATAACAGTGTAAATTTACTGTCCCCTCAAAATAACTCAACACACAGTCATTAATGTCTAAACCGCTGGCCACAAAAGTGAGTACACCCCTAAGTGAAAATGTCCAAATTGGGCCCAATTAGCCATTTTCTCTCCCCGGTGTCATGTGACTCGTTAGTGTTACAAGGTCTCAGGTGTGAATGGGGAGCAGGTGTGTTAAATTTGGTGTTATCGCTCTCACTTTCTCATACTGGTCACTGGAAGTTCAACATGGCACCTCATGGCAAAGAACTCTCTGAGGATCTGAAAAAAAGAATTGTTGCTCTACATAAAGACGGCGTAGGCTATAAGAAGATTGCCAAGACCCTGAAACTGAGCTGCAGCACGGTGGCCAAGACCATACAGCAGTATAACAGGACAGGTTACACTCAGAACAGGCCTCGCCATGGTCGACCAAAGAAGTTGAGTGCACGTGCTCAGCGTCATATCCAGAGGTTGTGTTTGGGAAATAGACGTATGAGTGCTGCCAGCATTGCTGCAGAGGTTGAAGGGGTGGGGGGTCAGCCTGTTAGTGCTCAGACCATACGGCGCACACTGCATCAAATTGGTCTGCATGGCTGTCGTCCCAGAAGGAAGCCTCTTCTAAAGATGATGCACAAGAAAGCCCGCAAACAGTTTGCTGAAGACAAGCAGACTAAGGACATGGATTACTGGAACCATGTCCTGTGGTCTGATGAGACCAAGATAAACTTATTTGGTTCAGATGGTGTCAAGTGTGTGTGGCGGCAACCAGATGAGGAGTACAAAGACAAGTGTGTCTTGCCTACAGTCAAGCATGGTGGTGGGAGTATCATGGTCTGGGGCTGCATGAATGCTGCCGGCACTGGGGAGCAACAGTTCATTGAGGGAACCATGAATGCCAACATGTACTGTGACATACTGAAGCAGAGATTGGGCCGCAGGGCAATATTCCAACATGATAACGACCCCAAACACACCTCCAAGACGACCACTGCCTTGCTAAAGAAGCTGAGGGTAAAGGTGATGGACTGGCCAAGCATGTCTCCAGACCTAATCCCTATTGAGCATCTGTGGGGCATCATCAAATGGAAGGTGGAGGAGCGCAAGGTCTCTAACATCCACCAGCTCCGTGATGTCGTCATGGAGGAGTGGAAAAGGATTCAAGTGGCAACCTGTGAAGCTCTGGTGAACTCTATGCCCGAGAGGGTTAAGGCCGTGCTGGAAAATAATGGTGGCCACACAAAATATTGACACTTTGGGCCCAATTTGGACATTTTCACTTAGGGGGGTACTCACTTTTGTGGCCAGCGGTTTAGACATTAATGGCTGTGTGTTGAGTTATTCTGAGGGGACAGCAAATTTACACTGTTATACAAGCTGTACACTCACTACTTTACATTGTAGCAAAGTGTCATTTCTTCAGTGTTCTCACATGAAAATACATAATAAAATATTTACAAAAATGTGAGGGGTGTACTCACTTCTGTGATATACTGTATATTTTAAATATATTTAAAAATATATTTGAAAAATTATATATATATATGCTAAAATATATTTTAATAAATATAATTATGTAAATATATTTTCTCTCAGTATATACTTTGACCATTTTTTTTATATTTTTCAAAATATAAATGTATTTTCAGAAGCATTTAAAATATATATTTTCCCATCCACATATTTATAACCCTAATCCCAATATCAGGATTAATATAGTTAAAAAAAAAGTTGCTAGTTTCCATGACAACATTTCTCATTTTCATTTAGTTTGACTTCAGTTATGTATTAAACTAACTAAAACTGTAATGAAAATGAATAAAAACTACAGACAAAAAACGTTAACTAAAATTAACATGCAAGTACAAAAATTCAAATTTAAATCTAATTCAAAGTATTAACAAAAACTATCTCAGTGATTCTAAAATAACACTGAATATGTCACATTTTGGTATACGAAGGTTGAAACTAAATATATTTTAAAATTCAATTTCATATTTCAATATTTTTCATTGAGCTTCAGAGTTTACAACATATTTAAAATATATTTTGCCCCGATTTTTTTTTTTGTCCATATGAGATTATATTGGTTTAAATTACAACTTCAAAAAACAATTTATTCAGTGTTGTTTGAGTTGATTTTGTTTTTATCAGCACAAAATAATTCATTTTATTCATGTGTTCTAACAGCTATTTGATTTATTTTATTGTTTTAAATTCTTTTGCTTTGCACCTCATTAAAACTATACTTGACCGTTCTATCCTTACAATGTACTTTAAGACATGCAGCAAGCACCTGTTCATGTTGTTATTGCTGTAGGCTGCGGCGTTTTACTGTGATAAGTTTGGCTTCGAGCCGCTGGCATATAAAGGTCTGGAGACGGGCAGCAGAGAGGTGGTGTCTCACGCCATCAGACAGGACAAGGTGTGTGTGTGTGTGAATACACTTTAATATACATGTCCTAAAATGACTGGAAACAAACCAACTTCTTTAAGAAACTGCTTTGAAATCCAAACTGCACATTGATTTCAGAAACACCTCACAGAGTCAAATGTACCTGTTCTTTTCCCAGATAATCTTCGTCTTTGAGTCCGCTCTGAACCCTGGGAATGAAGGTATGAACGGTTTCAATTCATTTTAAACATTCTGGTGTGAAGAAAAAACAGGCCACATAATATTAGTGCGTTAATAAACCTAATACATTATATTTTACATTAAGAAAATAAGAATTCTCAATTCAGTATTCATCTTAAAAGCATGGAATAACATAATGCAACATTAACTCGGGGTTAAAAATGAGCCTGGTTCAAAAAAATAAAAATTCCATGAAAAGATCAAGAAACAATGACAAGTGCTCACCAGCATCTCTGCACAGAAATGGGCGAGCATCTCATGAAACATGGAGACGGAGTGAAAGACGTGGCATTTCAAGTGGAGGACTGTGACTTTTTAATCAAGGTAAATCATATTTAATACTGTTCATATGTAATACTGATACTGCACACTATATGTTGTGCAGGGTTTCAGAAGTATGTTACATAATTCACACTAATTAATTAATGGTTAATTCAGTGAGGGTGTCCAGTTATCATGTCAAAATAAATGTTATTTATTTGCAGAATTTCACACAGACAATTCAGATCCAGCATTTGTTCTCAGTAACACACACCAATATCACTCTTACTATTCCTGCAGTATATATACAAAATATCAAAGAATTCATCAGATCCACTGGTAGTACTGACTGACGTTTTCCCTCCAAAATGATGTCACTTCCTGATGATGTCATTGATGCCTTTCCTTAGTTAAACAGATATTACAAGGCTTGTTCTCTTTCTAGTTTGCTAGAAAGTCTCTTTCTAAATAAACTCGAAAATTGACTGATTTTTTAAAAAAACTTCAGTTTTGATCAGACTGTCAAAAGTTTAGACATTAACCTAAAGGTGAGTCATTTTTACAATAAAATGACACTTTAAAAATGGAAAATAAAACACTTACTTCCAAAATGATAGCTGGACGCAACTCACATGCAACATGTTTTAAAAATCTTTATAATGCATATTATTGCACTTTTGTTTTTTAAAAAGTAGGCATTATTTAAAAAAATAATTCATCACATTTTAAAGTTAACAGCAGGATTGATTATTTATTTATTTATTTGCATTAAATCAATGATAATGTGAGGGTTAAAATGGATTTAACTGTCATGAAAAGAATATCAGAATGAAAAAAATCTCAAAAACATGGAAAAAAAACTTATTCCTGCATAATGCATATTACACTTTTTTTCAATAATACACAGGACTTTTTTCTTTTGCATTACAGAAAGCAAATTTGAGGGTTAAAATGCTTCAGGAAAAGAACATCACAAAAAAACAAAAGCAAAGCAAAACAAACCTAGAAAACATGGAATAAGATGAAAAGAATTATCATTGCATAATGCATACGATTGCACTTTTTAAGTAGTCCAGTGATTTCTATTCAGTTAGTATTCCATTCTGATCACAATCATCACCTGGAAAATAACTGCACACACTGAACTGATTTGCCTTGAAGGGACTTTGAATAAAAGTGTGTCTGTGTTCTCAGAAAGCCAAAGAGAGAGGAGCGGTGATCGTCAAAGAGCCGTGGGTCGAGCAGGATTCAGGCGGCAAAGTCAAATACGCCGTAATTCAGACGGTAAGTCAGCAAGAGTTCTGCCCAGACACACATACACTTACATTAAACGCTTGAGCTGGAGATGTGATGTTTTGCAGTACGGAGACACGACACACACGTTTGTGGAGTACATGGGGCCGTATAAAGGTCTGTTTCTGCCAGGATACAAAGAGCCGCTGTTCAGAGACCCTCTGTTAACAAAACTGTGAGTCGTTTTACTGGGAAATTCACTCAAATCAAGTCTTAGGCCAGAAACATACTGATATGCAAACGCTTGCCTAATTTATGACATTTCACAACCCAAAAATGCATGCAATTAGGCATAAATAATATATTTCAGCTTTCAAAAGCATCAAACTTCTCACAATGGGCTTTCTTGTCTTACAAAGACCACCGGGACATTTACGCTTCATCGATCACGTTGTGGGAAACCAGCCAGATGATAAAATGGTGCCAGTTTCTGACTGGTGAGGGTCACACGTCCAACAAACAAATCAATAAGACAAATTCGAGGAAATGTCACTGGCAAATAACGCGATCTGTGTTTTTCTGCAGGTATCAGAAGTGTCTGATGTTCCACAGGTTCTGGTCCATCGATGATAAGCAGATCCACACTGAATACAGCGCTCTCAGGTACATCGTAGTCACCAATTATGAGGAAACCATCAAGATGCCCATTAATGAACCAGCCATGGGGAAAAAGAAATCACAAATCCAGGTTCCTCCAGCAGAATCAGAACTTCCTGCATACATATTTCAGTTTTTTTTACTTTTACTTTTTTCATCAGCTGAAACCCTTACGTAAAATATTCACCCCTGAGAGGGGTCAGTTAATATTTCTAATATATAGCAACACATTCACATGCTCACGGTTCTCTGATGTTGATTAATGGTAAAATGACATGCAGTGAAACACATCAAATACTGAATGTTTTCTTTTCAGTAAAAAAAATGAAAATTCTGTTTTATTTATAAATATATATACATATATATTTTTAAAGATATTTATATATAGGACTGCACGACTTGGCCAAAAAATCATATTGCAATTATTTTGTGATATACGGTGATTTTAACAGCAATTTAACATTTTATATATGTCATAATTAATTTATTATTATTATTATAATTATAAACAGTATTAAAAATTTTATTAGTATTATGAATAATTTTTTTAATGTAATTTCCAGTTCATTTTAATTTGATATAAATTAACTTTTTATTCTTAACAGTTTTAGTTAATTAGTGCATTAAGTTAAACTAAATTAAAATTAAATTTGTCCTAGAAATTAGCTGATTTTTTTAATGATGTAAATTCATTTTATTTCAGTTAAAACCTATTTTATTTAAACATTTTATTGTTTAAGTTTTAGTTAATTTAAGTTGAATTTAACTATAAAATTGAAGACAAATATGTTGCACTATAAAACAACAACAAAAAATATTTTAAATAATTATAAAACAAATGTTATTTTTTACTACACACAACTGATTTTTATGTCTAGGTACTTTACTTCCAATGTTCAAACCCTGAAGCTTTTAACATTTCAGATTTAAATTGTATGATGTTTATTAATCCCACACTAGAAGCAACATAATAATTACTAGATGAGTAAAGTTTATAAACAAACTCTGATGTTGGGTTGACAAATTCTTGTTTGAAGTTTAAAATAAAGTTTGAAAAGCTTGAAGAGCAAGTTTGAAGAATTTACTCAGTCAATAAAACATTATTAACATGTTGCAACACATTGCTAAAACATTTAAGCAAGTTGCTAACATGCTGTTAACATGTTTTAACATGATTAAACATTGCTAGCCTATTTTATTAGGTTGCTAGCATGATTAGCACATTACTAGCATGAATTAGCTTGTTGTTAACAAGATTTGGTATGTAGGATAGTCGTTAAGCTTTGCTAGTGATAGACAGCTTAAATACTTTAAATGTGATATTTGTTCAAAAGTTTTGATCCCCCTTAATAAAAAGTCCATGGAACTATTTGAGATTTGAATGTCCGTTTAATGAAAAGCATAACTCCGATCAGTTAGAAAAGATATAGCAATCCGAGTCAGACCAATCGTAAGGTCTGACCCAAGTTTGGTGGTTAGCTTGAAAACTCTTGGAGGAGGCACTGACTAAATTTAGTCTCAGAAGAAGAAGCAGCTTAAATAGTAGATCTCTGTTGGCTTTGTCAAGTCAACATAATTACCACAATTGTGGTACACTTCACCATTGGCTAAAACATTTGAAATCTATAATAAACATCAATCTTACCTCCATTATTTCCACTTGTTTTTTGTAAAGGAGTATATCGACTACAATGGAGGACCTGGAGTGCAGCACATCGCACTAAACACCTCCAACATCATCCAAGCTGTACGGCTCAAAACTCACAGCTCCTCTCAATATGATTCATTCCTATGAGACTAAAATAAAGTCAAATACAAAACCTGAAACTCTTTCCTGATGAATCAGATTGTGAACCTCCGAGCTCGAGGGTTGGAGTTCCTGTCCGCACCCGATAGTTACTACGACACCCTACGGCAGAATCTCAAGACGGCCAAGATCAAGGTGAAGGAGGACCTAAAAACACTGCAGGTCAGAGAAAGCAATATGACAGTGCATTCTGTATAATAAATGGACACATTTGAATGCTTTTTCAAATGCATTCGTTTTTTTATCCAATGCAGGAGTTAAAAATCTTAGTAGACTATGACGATAAAGGTTACCTGCTACAGATCTTCACCAAACCCGTGCAGGACAGACCGACGCTCTTCCTGGAGGTCATCCAGAGGAACAACCACTCTGTGAGTCTGTGTTTGACCTCATTCATCCAGGCTTAATATGGAAGCCCATTTTCGCCACTGAATTACAAAAAGGTCATTTGACTTTCTCAGAATTGCGAGATATAAACTCGCAACTGTAAGAAAATGGTCTCTCTTTTTTCCCCTCAGAATTGGACTTCATAAATCGCAATTGTGAGGAAAGAAGCCAGAATTGCAAGGGTGGAAAAAGCCAGAATTGTGAGAGAAAAAAAGTCACAATTGCGAGAAAAAAGTCTTAATTAAACACCCACATTGTTGTTTCTTATGCATTTACACACTCCTGCCATCAAATTGTTGGAAAAAACACAATATCACACTATATATTGTGATTTCATTTGAGCTACAGGCTTTCCTGTAGCTCAAATTGTAGAGCATGATGCTAGCAACGCCAAGATCATGGGTTCGATTCCCAGGGAAAGCAAGAGCTGATCAAATGTATAAACTGTAACTTGAATGCAATGTAAGTCGCTTTGGATAAAAGCGTCTGCTAAATGCATAAATGTAAAATGTAAATATATTGGCACGATATATGATATATATTGATATACGGCCATATCGCACCTCTACTCCTGTGATATTGCTCAAATGTGTGTGTATATATATCAGAGCATATAGATATATATTAGTGCTGTCAAATGATTAATCATGATTAATCGCATCCAAAATAAAAGTTTTTGTTTACATGATATATGTACAGTATGTGTACTGTGTTTATTTATTATGTATATATAAATACACACACTTACAGTATATATTTTGAAAATATTTACGTTTATACATTTATATTATTATATTTTATGTTATATACAGTATAAATATTTTTAATATATAAACATAACATTTTTCTTAAATATATACATGCATGTGTTTGTATATATAAATACATAATAAATATACACAGTACACACTCATATATTATGTAAACAAAACCTTTTATTTTGGATGCGATTAATCGCGATTAATCATTTGACAGCACTATTGTATGTATTGTAATGCCTTTGTGGAGGAAAGAACACACACACACACCCACACTAAGTGCAACCACAAAATTCCTCAGGCTTAAAGAAACTTTCGTCTCTATCTGCAAGTCATAAAATTGACAGATGAAGAGCACCTCACCCAACTGGCTGGCCGATTTCCTGCCATGCTTATCGGGTTACCATCTTAAGGAAAGCTTTGAGGGAAACATCTGCTTATGGTCAAACGACAAGCTTTATGGATCCCCTGATCGTTAACGCATAATTCAATGATTTTTATCAACAAGAAAAGACATTTTACGACAGACGTCCAAGCTAAGAAACACCAGATCTCCACAAACATGACATCCTCAGGACTTGGACAGTGACTTTCCTGACCTCCAGTTTCTCCCACATTCCACAGCTTGTTTCTGTTTATTGACTTTGCTAAAAGGACTCAAAGACTTTTATAAAGTTTCCAAAAAGACAATTAATAATAATCATTGCTGCTATTAGAAGCAAGATATATATATTATAGATACAGACAATAAATATATATATTGCTGGTTGTATTTTATGAAATGAAATTAAGCTTTCTGTGTCATTGTAATCAATGATATCTTCGAAATCTGTGACATAACTTTGTCCTGTGTTTAATTCATACGCGTGGTGGTATTATTCAGAATTTAAGATAGTTTAATCTTTGCCTTAACCACGGAGTAGATAAAGTTATTATATGTATATGCCAAATACGTGGTGTTTTAGTTTGAATGAAAGCTGATTTCGTTGGCAACAAGTTGGTGTAAACGAAAGTTAACTCTTATTATAATAATGTGTGACTAGAACATGTTAAAAGATATTTTCTTCATGTGACAACATAAATAGGCAGATAATGTATGCACAGGAAGAAGCCTTGTGTAGGCGGAGCTCCGTCTACAGGAACCCTCTCATTGGAAGAGCATCGCGTGGGAGGAACCGAAATCTCCGGTCTAAAATACTGACTCCCAGCTGCTTGCTCTCTCTCTCTGCTGCTGCTTGAAAATCACGCTTCTTGGAGCTGCTCCAAGAAGAAGCTCGTAGCCTTAACATCTAGGCCAAGTTTGAACATTGAACCAACATTTAGTTAAATCTTTGAAGAAACTCTTGAAAGTCCGAAGCTACGCGAAAAGAACTTCGAGCATCAAAAACACAGAGCCAACCAAACCAACAGAAGGACATCCCCGGAGTGACGTCACGCGACGACGACAGGCAGAATTCCCTCGAGCCAGGAAACGAAACCACAGATCAGCGATCATTTCAACTTAAAAGCAAGTACCAAACAAAACCTTTATTCTGCTGAATCGTGGGGTATCTATCTCTAAAGTAAAATTAAGAGAGTTCTCCTCTTGATGATCGACACGGGTAAAATCGTGTGGAAATAGCAAAACAGTGCCATATTTTTAATCATTCTCAATTGTAACAATTCATTGCCTATGTTTGTGTATGTATTTTGTTTTATGTTATTTAGCTTAGTTCATGTATTTTAGTAAGATAGCAAATAAACTCTTGTTTGATTTATAGAGAAGTGTTCTGTGTTCTGTGTGAAATATTAAAATCAAATCAAATCATAACTGTCATAAGGTTATTCAAATAATTCTGTATTATTATATCGTGGCCACGAGAATAAACAGAATTTATCAGATATACTGAAATCTAACAACTCGCTGGACGATTGTTAAATAAGGTATAAATTGGACGTTTTGATTAACACCAATTGATCCTATCGATATCAAATCGTAAGATTCCCTAAAGCTAAAATAAAGCTTAAACCAAAGAGCTAAATTAAACAATGTAAAAATGATTAAATTCATTACAGAATGGTGGAGAATGTGGGCAAAATTTGATTTGAATATTCATAATCAGAAAAACATATTGTTGTATTTTGCCTATTTTTAACCGGAAGAAATAGTGTAGATACAAAGAGACAGTGTTTGTTTGTGTTATTGTGGTACTGTATGCTTGTGGCAATGCGTTTTGAATGAATGAAAGTGCAACTTTAGTTGTTTGAGAAATTAACTGCAGTATATAAATTGTCTGGAAGACAAAATTCGCTCTAAAAGCGCAAAAGAGACGAATGAGAGGATTCCTCATTCACGTCTCTTAAAAGGCCTCTCGTAGTTTTAATCTGCTAAAGTGCGTGTCCCACTTCTGATTGAACTATGCTATTTAATCTCCGGCGAGAATATCAGATTAGCTACCTGTGTTTTTCTCTGCCAATCTTTGAGTCACTAAAAAGAGTGAAATCGGACGCGGCGCTCGGGAAGAGTGGCCAAAACGCGTTCTGGGGAGAATAGTTATTGATCTTGATCAGAAATGAATTGTGCGATGATAAATCCACTGTGTTTTGTCTGTGAAGTTAGACAGAAGTAATGTACTAAGGCTCGCCGTGGCCAAAACTGTTGTATTAATTAATCTGTAGATTAATTTATCTCTCTCTGAACGAGGTGAGATTGTTAGTGCTATAAAGAAAGAATCTAAATAGCTGCTTTTTGATGGTAGTGTGAAAGACATTGATGTTTCATTGATTATCCGGATCTGTGCATCTGAGATGACAGGTTCCCTGACGTCACCATAGTGACGCGTAACTCAGGAAGTGTGCAGGCTCCGTCCCCGCACCATTTTGAGCTGCTGTAAACAACAGCCTAACAGCCTTAGCTTGGCTAACTGAAGCCTGTAGCATTAGAGCTTAGGCAAAGCTAGTAGCATTGAAGGCTAGCGATTAACACGTAGCATTTTGTAGCCTGTGGGTTCAGATGCGTGTGTTTGCAGTGTGTTTTGAGTGTTGATACGAGTGTTGATACGAGTTTAACCCTTCACAGCTGAACTTTAACTCACACTAAACTGTTTACATCAGTTCCTTCTCTCTTTTGAATTCACTCAATTCTCTCTTTGGCATTCACTGATTCTGATAACTTCTCATGTGAAAGGACTTTAACAATACAATTTAAATAAACCTTTAATGTGCAAGGCAGCTGAGTGTCATAGGAAATGAGACCAGCGATGTCACAGGTGGTTTTAACAAGTAGTTGTGTTTAGGTTGTTTTGTTTCGTTTCATATTTAGCAGATATTAGTTTCATAACTATTGGGGTTTATTATAAATTAATGATGGGTCTTAGCCTCATTGCTTTGATAGGAAGATAATTAATTTAATTATGATTTGCGCTCATGATTTTAAGAATCTCATTGGATGAATTGCTATGAAATATTTGAAATTGATAATTTAATTCCATAACTGATCCCAGATGTGAAATTAAATTAATTTCATTAAAATAATTTAATTTCCCGATTCCACATAGACTGATTGAGATTATTATGTGTGCTATGATAATTTAACAATAACATTAAGATCTTAATTATTAACTATCAAAGTGTTTGATCGTCTGGCCCGGGAATATTTTTAAATTTTCTTTATAATTGAGACGATACGGATTAATTTGTTCTAATGATTTGAATAACACAAGGAATTAGTAATTGGTCAGGCTTAAGGATACAAAATTAGGGATGTGGAATTTGTAACTTAATTTCATAATTAATTACGAATTTGAAAATTCTAATTTAATTTAATAATTAATTACAGTTCCTGTTTCCCTATGGCAACACTATTGGCTGATCAATGAAATGTAATCGCTTGTAATGTTAATGAAAAATATCATTAAGATTTTAATCCATGACTGCCAATAATGCTCAGAAATTTTAATTTCATCTGCAACTCATTAGAGCTTGAATTACCCTGCTTCAATACTTAAGGATTATTATAATCACAGGTGTCTTCTAATATTAATGACAAACATCGTTAAGTTAGATTTTTAACTATCAATCATTGCTCTGAAATTTTAATTCCAGCATTGGCTAATAAGGATCCTACCTCAAGGATACCCTATTGATTAATTTAATCCTAATCAAGCCTATCAAATTTAAATGATAACATCATAAAACTTGAATTAGAAACTACCATTTCTAATTTGAAATTCTAATTTCAGTTGCAATTGAGTTTCTGTTCCAACCTGTTTGGTCTATCTCCGTCTGTTATTAAATTAACTTTTATAGGTTTCCCTTTTCTTAGGCCTGATAGGAGATAGGGCTCCCCCTAGTGCTTGGTTAGTGAAGTGAAATTGCCTCCAGCGTGAGTTACAGCAAGCGGAGTCACCGTTCCGACTGTACCTGGTGCAGGCTGGAGGGGAAACCCGAATATTTCCGTCCTAGTGTTGCAAAGTGACGGCCCGCAGCAGGCTAGCAATCGGGTATCGGAGGAGGAGTGAATGGCTGACTGGGAGAAGGTGCGGATATACCATCCCGGCTAATCTATTGACGAAGTACGTCGAACTTCGGGTTTGCGCTGACGGATAGACACCGGGACATAGCCCAGCCCCTTTTCAGGCCAGCAGTCGTTTGACATAACTCACCCGAGTCCCAGCCCGGTTGTGCCAAAAGCCACAGCTGTCTGAGAGGCTCACAGCAATACGGTGGGGGCGGAGTGTTCGGCAAAACCCTTACAGGAGCTCACCTGGTGCGCTCGGGCGGTGGGCCTTGCTGCTTAACACCACTGGAGCAATTTACATGCCTCACGAAGCCTAGAGTATAATAACTTTCTAATTAGGAAAACCCTTCTAAGTAGCAAACCTCCAAAAGAAAAAAACAATTAAGGTTTTCTTAATGCTTAGCCAAGTGTGTTTATCCTACTAAAATTAGCAAAGCAAAACCCCTAGGTGCATCGACTCAACAGCGCCTCCGCGCTGCCACCTTTGTTACTAATCCTAAATCCTACTCTTCTCTCTCTCTTTTCTTACTGCTGCTATCCTCTAATTTGACTACTGCTGCTGTGGCTGAGATTTTTGCCTGTGTGAAGATCACAAGTGGAGAACTTTAGCAATCGAAACAGGTATTTGTGGAACTTGAGAACATGTCAAAATTGTTTTCCATTTACCTTCCTCTTTTGTGAAATCCTACCCCGCCAGGTTAAAGCAGGTCCACAGAAGAAAGGCGCCGGAAAACTTCAAGCACGCGAACACTCTAATTAGCTTGTGGTGTCAATTTTGTCATTAACGGGACCAGTGCTGTCATTGTTATTGTTTTCCTTCACACCGGAGAAAACCAATTGCAATCACAGACTTACAAAAAAATGGTCATTTACAAACCCTCTGATTAAAAGCAATCTTCTTCTTCTCTTTACCTGTTCTCTAGCTGTGCTACCTGTGTGTGCTCAATTTTTCCCCCCACAGAGGCTACAAATTAGAAGCACGCCCCAGAGGATCACAGTCACAGAGAACCACACCCACCTGTTTTACACAGTCAACACTAGTACACATTCTATAGTGCACATCTACACCCCTTGTTTGTTGATTTGTTCTGTTTTGGTTTGTTTGTTTTGTTTTTCTTTTCAAGGTCTGTGTCAGTTGTGGTTCGAGATCTCACCACGCCCAAACATGTCTCACACAACAGGACATGTCGGTCACTGGGAGGATTTGGAAACATGGCTAAGCATTGCAACAAACAGCCTCCTCTCTAAGGCTGCTGAAACACTAAAACATCAGACACAAGAACAGCTGGATGACAACATAAGCCTCATGACACAAGACCCAAGTCACAGCTACAATCACAAAGAATTAGCCAAGATCACCGGCTCCTTAAGCCACACACTCATCGCCACCCTCAAGTTGAGTGACAAGCACGCTGCACAACGCCAGCAGGAGCTGACACGCGCACAATGACGCATAGAGCAGCTGGAACTTGAAGCTCAGGAAAGGTCGGATGAGGCGGAACAAGGTGCTGAGGAGGAGATCAACCGGCTAAAAGAAACCCTAGCAGCTACTAGCCAAGAATTGGAAAAGGTCAAGGCAGACTACGATGATCGGTCCAAAAAGCTACAGTATGCTGAACAGCTTCTGGAGAAAGCAAAGGCCGACTTCAGAGATAAAAACGGCAGAATCAAAGCCTTTGAAGCTCACCTGGATGAGTCACGAAACGAGGTTAGTCATCTAACACGACAGCTTGACTACGTCAAAGAGGAATCTGACAGTTTCCAAGAGGAACTCAAGCACGCTTACGAACTGCGCCGTGAGCCATCAAGGACACGACGCGCATCGACCTCACCCCTGCCGAGCAGGACCGGGTCACCTGTTCCTGGACTGACACATGAGAAAAAGATGGAGGGGGTGGTGTTGAAACATTCACCAACTCACTCTGGAGAACATTACATCACGTTACCTCAGCCAAAAGAAGCTGCTGCAGCCAGTCACAGATTGTTGCACGGCTTGGACCTAAAAGACCTCGACAAGCTTGCCAGGAACATTGGCAAATTCACCCCGAGCGTGCCAAATAGCCCAAATGTCCAAGCATATCTCCAAGATATCGATTTCCATCTGGAAATGCGACCTAACGTCACGGACAAAGATAGACTACATTTACTTCGAACAACATCCAGTTCTGAAGTTCGCAGCTTCCTGGACAGGCAGCCTGCTCACACAAAGACTGATTACCAACTGCTCCGAGAAGCCCTCATTAAAGAGTTCTCTGACCCTGAGTCCGAACAAGGCCTCGTGGCTGCCCTGGAGACGAGACAAGGACGTCACGAACCTCCTCAAGCCTACTACAGCCGACTCAGACAGGCATACTTTGGAACTCGCAACGAACCTGACATGGAGGATGAACTGAACTTTAAAACTCTCTTCCTACGAAACCTTCATCCCGGCGTAAGCCACCATCTTGGCGTTCACGCATGTCCACGGACAACGAATGCTCAGCAGCTGCGAGACTTGGCGCAGAAAGCCTACGGCAAACAAAAGATGGCCTCAGAAAAAAGTGCCAAAACCCCAGCCGTTCTTGAATTCAACACTCAATGTCAAGGGCTGGCGCTAGAGGGCGCCCAACGCCAAGACAATGCCAAGCCGCCACCCAGGGAGTGGAATGCACCCTCGTCCAACAAAGAACGAGACTCCCATGCTGGTACCCGATCTAAACAGAGGTACGAACGCTGGGATGGACTGCGTGGACGTCAACGCTCACCTAGACGGCACTGGGAAAAGACATGGGACCAGTCAAGGTCCCACGAAAGTCATTGGGAGAGATCGTGGAACCAGCCAAGCTCATTTGGAAACTCAAGGGGAAAAAACTCATGGGAATCCAATGGAAACTCCAAGGGAAGACGACAAACTCACCCTGGAGCAACCAGCCCAAGGAATCGACGAAAGAATTCGCAAAGATTCCAAGCTGGCCGAGCTCAAACTGAACCCACGCAGGAACAAGAGACACCACCGTGTTTCGACTCACAAGAACTGATGAAAATGATGATGAAAGAATTCTTCCAACGGAAGGAGGAAGATCGGAAATGGGAAAAGAAAGAGAAACCAGATTCAGCCTGACTAACGGCCGGACGAGATGGCAGCGACCAGTTGACACAACCAGCCACGGAGAACAGCACTCCTTCACCTCACTCTCAGAGAACAGTAATCATACTAACTTCAGATGGACATGAAACCCCACCTGAAAACCCAGCAACAGAGTTAGACACTAACTCAACACCTAATGCTCCGAATTACAGCAGCGTCCAACAAACACCTGCTGACGAAACCCCTCAAGTTCCTGAAAGTGCTGTCTTGGTCATCTGCCACTCCTCCGAAGAAAGCCACATCAGCCCTGATATCTTAACTGTTTCCTCCCAAACTCCAGTCCCTCAACTCCTGGGCCATCTCATTGAGAAAGGTATAGCCAGAAAATTCTACCTCTCCATCTTCATCGAACGACATATCAGAGTCGAAGCGCTCCTCGATACAGGAGCCGACATTACTCTAATGTCTACTGAACTCCTGGAGGAAATCCAAGAAAGATCAAAGAGGACTAACAGAACCCTCAAACTCCAAAAGTGTGAACTAAACCTTCAAGCATACTCCCACACGGGCCTACAACTAAAACATGTGGCCCCCAATTCACCTAACGGTGGGATCGATGAACCTCGTCCATCCCGTATACGTTTCACCACTTAAAACGTATCCACTCCTCATTGGGAAAGATCTGCTTAATTGCTTCGAACCTCTAATAGACTTCAAGCACCTAAAGATGTGGACACAAGTCCGTGAACCTCTGCCTTGCCAGGCGTTAGACTCCAACGAGTCGCAGTGTCAAGTCACCGACCCAGTCCCTAAGTCACTGATCGATGATGCAGTAGCAAAGCCAGGATCTGGACCAAGCACAAACAGCAAGGACAAGGACCCTCTCCTCTGCTCACTGCAGAAGCCTGAATCAAATGCAGGCCCCCTTCGAATTATGACTGCAATAGATGTCCAAGGCACATCAGTGTCCGACACAGCACTAGCCCTGTGGGCAGATAACTCAGCCATCAGCCTGAAGCTATTCAAAACATTGAAGCAAAGACATCAGTGTCTACCACATGTCGCTAAGCATAGCCGCTTCCCTCTCAGTCCCTGGTCGACAACCATGGCCACCTCCAAGATCATCTGCGCTCTGGACATACGATGGAACAACAGACAGCTAACTCACTACTTCCTCGTTGTCCCAGACCTGCCGCATAACATCTACATTGGAGTGGATATCCTGGTCCGGCTCAATGCTTGCATTGATACCGTAAACGACATCATATGGGCTCCCCTGTCACACCAACTGACAACGTCAGTCAACCTCAAGAATCTCCAATCTGGTCAAACCATGCCAGACGCATGTACTATGATCACGGAGCAAGAAGCCACAATACCTGCCTACAGCAAGAGTGTCAGCGTCCGCCTCAACATGCGACCTGGCCAAATGCTCAACAGTAAGCTAGGTTTCTTCCAACCTTCCAGGACCTGCCTCAAACTCGGACTGACTCTGGAAGCCACACCTCTCATGGAAGTGTCATCTCGTGCTGTGTATGTGTTGTTCAACAACTGTACGGCCCAAGACATCCACGTTCCCAAAGCCAATCACCTGGGATGGCTCATCAGCCAGGCATTCCATGACTTTGAACTGATGGTACCTGTCATAGGCCCTATACCCACACAGCTAATGTCAGACGAATACGACGACACCGTAACTTTCACAAAACCCCATGAAGTCATTGCCATCATGTCCATTCTGCCGGTGTCCAGAGAAAGCGTCTGCCGGTCAGAACTAACAGATGACACTCATCTCGCTGTCTATGCTGTCTCAACACAGCCTGCGACAGAATCACCTACACAGGTGACCATCGGGGCCCAAAGCCCCTCAAAGGACCTCACTGCAGAAGAACGCACAAGTTCAACAGATCCTGAGTGAGGCAGATGCCCTCCACAGTGAAGCGGATCGCCAAGGACTCAAAGAGGTTCTGCACAAATACAAGGACTCTTTCGCAAAGGATTCCCTGGATTGTGGACTGACAAACATCCACACTGTGCGCATCCCGACAAACCCAAATGCGCCACCCACATTTGTGCGACAGTACAAGATTCCAATAGCGTCATATGAGCCAGTGCAAGAGATTGTTGACTCCATGCTGGAAAAGGGGGTCATCCGGCCCTGTAACAGCACATACTCTGCCCCGATATGGCCAGTCCTAAAACCAAACGGCAAATGGCGGCCCACCATCGACTATCGCAAGTTGAATCAACAGGTACCATTGTCACGATGGCCTATGACCCAATTGGACCAAGAAATTCCAAAAATCAAAGGCTCGACGATCCTTTCCACACTGGACGTCGCCTCCGGGTTCTGGACAATCCCTGTCCATCCCGATGACCAACACAAGCTGGCATTCACTTTTGGCAATCGACAATACACCTTCACACGTGTCCCTTCGGCTATGCCAACTCACCAGCAGAATTCAACATTTTCCTTAACAAAGCATGCCCTGACGCAAGAGCCAGAGGCAACCTTGTCTATGTAGATGACGTTTTGATGAAAAGCTCAAGTGTGGAAGACCACCTCAAAGAGATCAATCACGTCCTAAACCAGCTGACAACGGCAGGAACCAAGATCGCCCTTCACAAAGGACAGTGGTGCAAAACCAAGGTGAACTATGTCGGATTGCTTGTCGGAAGAAACGGCATCGAGCCACAGTCTAACCGCACCCAAGCAATCCAAAGCATAAAGACGCCGACTAACATCTCTGAGCTGCGAAGCTTTCTGGGAGTGTGCAATTATTCACGACAGTTCATCGAAAACTACGCTGACGTCGCACGACCACTAACTTCCCTCCTGAAAAAGGATGAACCCTTCGTTTGGACGGAAACACAGGACACAGCAATGGGCCAGCTCAAACAGCACCTGTGCTCTGCTCCATGCCTTGCCTACCCAGACCCAGGAAAAGAATTCTATCTGGATGCTGGATTCTCCAATCAGTGCCTCAGCGCAGGCCTATACCAGCTCCATGACAAAGACAAACGAGTGGTCGCGTATGCCAGCAAAACGCTGCTTCCCCCAGAATGCAAGTACTCAAACTGCGAAAAGGCGTTGCTGTGCACTGTGTGGGCTATCCAGCGTTTCTCTAATTACATCGGTGCACAGAAAGTCATCATCGAGACTTGTCATCAGCCGGTCACCTTCCTAAACAGTCAGCGCATCAGAGATGGCGTGGTGACCAACGCACGTATAGCTACCTGGCTAATGACACTCCAAGGATGAGACGTCGAGGCAAGATATGCCCAAAACTACAAATCCTCACTTGGAAACGGGCTAGCGGCCTGTCAAAACTGTTCAACGGACACGCTGCATACTCCAGCGGAACCTAAAGAACCGCCGCAACCTCAACTGACGAATCACAGGTACTTCGAGGAGAATGCATGTGAAGGAATGCCCACAGCATATGTCGACGGCTGCTCCTACAACCACAAGGGCAATTTACAAGCTGGAGCGGGAGTGGTCTGGCTCAACGACGACCCCTGCCCACCGCAGCAATTCAACTTAGGCCCTCGCTCATCGCAATATGCTGAAATAGCAGCCATCCTCATCACACTTCAGATGGCGGCATCCCACAACATCAAAGAACTCCTCATCTGTACCGATTCGAACTACGCCCGTCTAAGCTTCACATGCCATTTAGCTGGATGGAAACAGAATGGATTCAAGACAGCTAACAACAAGCCTGTCAAACACCAGGAACTCTTCCAAGCAGGCGATGCCATTGTCACTGAACATGACATTATCGTTTATTGGAAAAAGGTTCGAGGTCATTCACGTCAACCAGGACAAGACAAAGACTTCAATGACCAAACCGATGCCCTCGCCAAAGCAGGTGCATTACACGGAGAGTCCTGGACATTTCAAGCCCTCCCTCCCAACCCTTCAGTAGCGGCCATAACCCGCCGCCAACACGCCACAGGCGTACAAACCCCCACCTCCTCCCACATTGCCATTTCACCTCAGTTCGCTGCTAACGATCTCCTCACACTTCAAAATGCGGATCGAACACTGCGAACTATGGCAGCTCACATTTCCGACCCCTTAACTCATCCTATTTCCACCTCCGACCTAGCTGCTTCCTCCGAGCTCCGCACGCTCCACTCAATCAAGCACATTCTGCATCTGAGAGACGGTGTGCTCACGTATGTCCCTGAGCCCCTAACTACGCCAAAGCTCGTAGTCCCTCACGGCCAAAGGGGGATGATGCTGACACACGCCCACGATGCACCATGCGCAGGACACCACGACACCAAGGCCACCTATGAAACACTCAAGCAAGTAGCATACTGGCCTGGCATGCAGCAAGACGTGGCGGAATACGTAAAAGGATGCCTGGTGTGTTGCCAGTTTCAACCGGCAAACCCAAACCACCGAGCCCCACTGCAAAGGAAAGGAATGACTTTCCCCTGGTCGGACCTCCAAATAGACTGGGTAGGACCCCTACCACGGTCATCGCGAGGTAACAAATACTTCCTCACCGTGGTCTGCAAATTCACGAAGTGGATAGAGTGCCTCCCAGCTCCCAATGATACAGCAGAAACAACAGCCTGCCTGTTAATGAACCACATCTTCTCAAGATTTGGACTGCCTTTAAGGGTCAACTCTGACCGCGGAACCCACTTCACCGCCGACATCATGCAGGAAGTGTGGAAACTCCTCGGTGTACAGGCCAAGCTCCATATAAGCCATCACCCAATTTCCTCGGGTCAAGTTGAACGGGCCAATAAAACAGTGGTCAGCATGTTGAAGAAGTATGTGTCCGCCAATCAAAAGGATTGGGATATTAAACTTCCGCTGGTACTGATGGCTGCTCGAGCCACCCCTCACCAGTCTACCGGCGTACCCCCATTCACATTGATGACAGGGAGAAACATGACGCTACCGCTACACCTGCTGTACCAACCTGGTGACCTGAACCTCGTCACCGCCTATACCACCAATACCTGGAAGAGTTGCATCAGCACCTGAGAACGACTTTCGCCTTCGCTCAACAGCAACTACAACGAAGCGCGGAAGGTCGTAAAGCCTACTACGACCAAAAGGCCTCTCACCATGAGTTCAATGTCGGAGACAAAGTGTGGTACTACAGCTTTGCCCAACCAAAGCAGAACACTCCCCATCGCCTGTCAAAGAAGTTCCTACCTCACTGGACAGGACCCCACGCAACTGTAAACAAGCTCTCACCTGTCGCCTACCGAATCAAAATCGGACAAGGGCGCAGCGAGCCAGTCCTTCGATGGGTCCATTGAAACCAGATAAAGAGGCACCAGAGCTCCAGCCGACCGGAAAAGGGGGAAGATCAAACCCACTGACACAGACCGACAATCATATGCTCTACACCACACTAACATAATTTCTGTTGTTAGGAAAACATATAGTGACCTTGTTGAAACACAACACTTACACTCTCTCCTCAGCTGCACTTCTGGAGTCAACCTCTAGTAGAGAGGAGTGACTTCACACATGTGACACTCGTTTGCTGCCTAACCTCATTCGGTGTCCTTGTGCCGCCGTTTCTCGGTTTGTTGTTTCCTTTCACCTGTGTCTCTCTTTGTTTTGTTTTTTTTGTTTTTTTTTCTTCTTCATCTCTCACTATAATTTCCTCTCCCCTCTAGTCCCCTCATCAGGGAACTCCCTTCACCAACTATTTAAATCCAGGTCCCAAAATTAAGATTGACTCCCTTCAATAAAGTCGTTGTAACTCGTTGTGAGAACCGTTATCAACCGATCGAGGCGACCCGCCAAATCATGACCGACATGCTACGTGAAGTAAGTCCTCGATTGATAACTTAGCCATGGTTAGGATTGCACACTACTTGATACCTCTTAGACCTTGTCCAAAACATCCTAACTTCGGCCACCGCAGGCCCTGCTAGTCCCATCCAAACCCATCTCGCCTTTTCCCTGGGTAGCGCTATTCCCTTGTACGTAGACCCAGAAGCAGGCGACTTGGCCTTTCTCCTCAGTTTGCCCATTATCAACTCTAATAGCATTTACCGGCTCAAAGACATTGTGAATGTGGGATTTTGGCAAGGGAACACCTATGTCAAAATCCACACTCCTGAAGTCGTTGCGTATCACGATAGCAACGAACAGTTGTACTTGGTCCCAAACCTGGGGATGTGTACGCGCACGAAGGACATTCACTTCCTTTGCCCGAGTAAACCTTTCGTACGCGATAATACTGAGGGCATCTGCGGCCTAGAATCCATTAGACCCGACACTAGCTGCCCCGCCGAAGCGACACCACGTTCTCAAGTTGAGGTAACGCAAACCGAAATCATCGGAAACCGATGGCTGGTCAACACCCCGGCACGAACAGCTACCCTCAAATACGATCAACACGACACAGCCACACGCATTACCTTGCCCAACCAAACTTTATGGATCACTGTCCCTAAGGGCTCGATCCTCCATATTGACGAGTTAGCATTGTATCACCTTACTGACGACGAGTATCAGGCTGAAATCAAAATCTCACCCTTCTTCAAACAGCACTCCTTCGTCCTCGATCCAGAATTGGAAGAAAGGATCAAGGAGGAAGGAACGCAACTTATTGACTTGACTCCGGTTGATACAGCTTTAGAAGCTATCGCTCGCCTTCCGCCCGCTGGCGCGCCTATTATTCGGTCTTGGTCTGCCGCTGACACAGCGCTTTGCATCTCTACTATTGTAGGGTACGTTGTGACATTGACACTGGCCTTCCTCCTACACAAGCGAGTGAACGCCATTCAAGAGTCTTTCAACAAATGCACGTCAGGCGTCCCACGCATTTTCCGACGTAATAAAACCGACCAAGAACCTGAACCTGAGAACTCAACCAACCTGCTTGAGATCACGCCTATACCGCCTCGTCGAACCCCTGACAATTAAACCAGTCGGAATGACTCAATTGCCAGTAATCCTAAAGAATGCACCCCTACATCATCTCAAGTTCCTAAACTGTTCTTACCCAAATTACCCTGCACCAGGATTCAGTCAGTGATGGAGATGTTGTTTGTGTCTTGTGTGTGCCTGTTCTCCCTGCTTCTTGTTCCAGTGCCCACCGACGTTCGCAATGGGAACCTCACCGAGCACAAGGGGGATGTGTAATGCCTTTGTGGAGGAAAGAACACACACACACACACTAAGTGCAACCACAAAATTCCTCAGGCTTAAAGAAACTTTCGTCTCTATCAGCAAGTCACAAAATTGACAGATGAAGAGCACCTCACCCAACTGGCCGGCCGATTTCCTGCCATGCTTATCGGGTTACCATCTTAAGGAAAGCTTTGAGGGAAACATCTGCTTATGGTCAAACGACAAGCTTTATGGATCCCCTGATCGTTAACGCATAATTCAATGATTTTTATCAACAAGAAAAGACATTTTACGACAGACGTCCAAGCTAAGAAAGACCAGATCTCCACAAACATGACATCCTCAGGACTTGTACAGTGACTTTCCTGACCTCCCATTTCTCCCACATTCCACAGCTTGTTTCTGTTTATTGACTTTGCTAAAAGGACTCAAAGACTTTTATAAAGTTTCCAAAAAGACAATTAATAATAATCATTGCTGCTATTAGAAGCAAGATATAAATATTATAGATACAGACAATAAATATATATATTGCTGGTTGTATTTTATGAAATGAAATTAAGCTTTCTGTGTCATTGTAATCAATGATATCTTCGAAATCTGTGACATAACTTTGTCCTGTGTTTAATTCATACGCGTGGTGGTATTATTCAGAATTTAAGATAGTTTAATCTTTGCCTTAACCACAGAGTAGATAAAGTTATTATATGTATATGCCAAATACGTGGTGTTTGAGTTCGAATGAAAGCTGATTTCGTTGGCAACAAGTTGGTGTAAATGAAAGTTAACTCTTATTATAATACTGTGTGACTAGAACGTGTTAAAAGATATTTTCTTCATGTGACAACATAAATAGGCAGATAATGTATGCACAGGAAGAAGCCTTGTATAGGCGGAGCTCCGTCTACAGGAACCCTTTCATTGGAAGAGCATCGCGTGGGAGGAACCGAAATCTCCGGTCTAAAATACTGACTCCCAGCTGCTTGCTCTCTCTCTCTGCTGCTGCTTGAAAATCACGCTTCTTGGAGCTGCTCCAAGAAGAAGCTCGTAGCCTTAACATCTAGGCCGAGTTTGAACATTGAACCAACATCTAGTTAAATCTTTGAAGAAACTCTTGAAAGTCCGAAGCTACGCGAAAAGAACTTCGAGCATCAAACAACACAGAGCCAACCAAACCAACAGAAGGACATCCCCAGAGTGACATCACGCGACGACGACAGGCGGAATTCCCTCGAGCCAGGAAACGAAACCACAGATCAGCGATAATTTCAACTTAAAAGCAAGTACCAAACAAAACCTTTATTCTGCTGAATCGTGGGGTATCTATCTCTAAAGTAAAATTAAGAGAGTTCTCCTCTTGATGATCGACCGGGGTAAAATCGTGTGGAAATAGCAAAACAGTGCCATATTTTTAATCATTCTCAATTGTAACAATTCATTGCCTATGTTTTTGTATGTATGTATTTTGTTTTATGTTATTTAGCTTAGTTCATGTATTTTAGTAAGATAGCAAATAAACTCTTGTTTGATTTATAGAGAAGTGTTCTGTGTGAAATATTCAAATCAAGTTTTATTAGGGGCTTTTTTAAAGCTTGTTAAGTGAAGGAAATGCCTAAAGACAAGACATTTCTATCTGAATCACACTAAAGTGGGTTTACTTTCCTCTGTGGTGTTTAAACTGTAAAACAGAGCATGAAAATCAACCCAGTGACATTAACAGATCAAATCCAAAGACTGGTTTGTTGTTAAAGGACAATGAAACTCTAAAACACATTTTTTGAGATGTTAGCAGATATAGACAGTTTGCACGTCACTGAAAACTATGTTAGTACTCATTTACTATTAAAGGGATACTCCACCCCAAAATGAAAATGTTGTCATTAATCACTTAACCCCATTTCGTTCCAAAGCAGTAAAAGCTTTGTTCGTCTTCAGAACACAATGTAAGATATTTTAGACGAAAACCGGGAGGTTTGTGACTGTCTCATTGACTGCCAAGTAATTAACACTGTCAAGGTCCAGAAAAGTATGAAAAGCATCATCAGAATAGTCCATCTGCCATCAGTGGTTCAATCTGAATTTAATGAAGCGACGAGAACTTTTTCTGCGCAAAGAAAACAAAACAACGATTTTATTCAATGATTGCTTTTCATACTTTTCCTGGGCCTTGACAGTGTAATTTACTTGGCAGTCAATGAGATTATGGATTTTCTACTTCAATATTACTTGCTGTGTCTTTGTAATTATTTGTGAAATTTACTGAATAAGTATATTCAGCTCAGACAGATGTTTACATGTTTTATCTGGGTCTAATTCTCTGTTGTTTCATCATAAGAACCCAGTTAAACCTGTCACTCTGCCATGTCTTCTTATCCACTAGGGTTTTGGAGCTGGAAACTTCAAATCTCTGTTCGAGGCCATTGAGAAAGACCAGGACGCCAGAGGAAACCTCACGGTTCTCACACCGGAGAGCCAGGGCGTCCCGAAGGCCTTTTACTAACACAACTGCATCAAGGTGATTTACTCTGGCCTCATGCTGGAGTGAAATAATATGACACCATCAATTAAAATGTCCAGGACAACAATAAATACATTTAATATAAGAACTGTATAATGTGTCATTTTCTTATTTGTTCATCTGCTACATCCACTTTCAATGTCAAAGGGGATTGAAAAAAACTTCAAATATTTTTCTGCAGAAAATGTAAGTGGTGTTGCCTGTGTTAAAGTGGTCTGGCTTAATATGTTGGTCTCTTGTAAAAGTTAGAAAAGTAGTTTATTCAACCACTAATTTAACTTTCAATAAACATTTAATATACTTGCTGAGGAAGTTTGATCGGGTTTGGGTGAACAACCAATATAACTTTTAAAAATGAACAACTTTTGAAGTTGGGAAAACTAAAAAATGTTTTGTAGGTAGTTACTTTATTTTTAAAAGTTGACTCAAGTTTTTATTTATTTATTTATTGGATATGGCTTGAGACCCTTCCTTCAGACAAAATAGTTACTATTTACTACCCATACATAATACGAAACACCCCCCCCCCCCAAAAAAAAGGACAGATAAAAAGAAAAATAAATAACTGAAACATTAAAAAAAAAAAAAAAACAGGGACCTTATTTTTTAAGCATTACTTCCTGTGTGTGTGTGTGTGTGTGCGCGTGTACAATTATACATTAAATAAAATAAAATGAACACCACATTCTCTGTATTTTTATTTCAAAATAATTTATTTGTAAATAATCGGAATGATGCCAGGTTTATACATCTATGATGGCAGCTGTACGTTTCATAAAGAATATCATTCCAAAAGTGAGAAAATATATTTTTTTAAATTTTTCTCAGACCTGGACAAAAATGGATAAATATATAGTAAATAAAATATATTAGTGACATTAATCATATTGAAATGTTCTATTATACAGGTGCATCTCAATAAATTAGAATGTTGAGAAAAAGTTAATTTTTTCTTGTAACTTATTTCAAAAAGTGAAACTTTCATATATTTTAGATTCATTACATGTAAAGTAAAACATTTTTTTGTTTTTTTTTACTTTTTTGTTTTAATTTTGATGATTAGAGCTAACAGCTCATGAAAGTCAAAAATCAGTATCTCACTGAGTTTCAATAAATGACCATCCATAAAGTATAAATTCTGGGTATCTCTTGTTCTTTGAAACCACAATAATGGGGAAGACTGCTGACTTCGCAATGGTCCAGAAGATGAACATTGACGCCCTCCACAAAGAGGGTAAGTCACAGAGGGTCATTACTGAAAGGTGTGGCTGGTTACAGAGTGCTGTATCAAAGCATATTAAATGCAAAGTTGACTGGAAGGAAGAATTTGGGTAGGAAAAGGTGCACAAGCAACAGGGATGACCGCAAGCTTGAGAATACAGTCAAGCAAAGCTGATTCAAACACTTGTGAGAGCTTCACAAGGAGTGGACTGAAGCTGGAGTCAGTGCATCAAGAGTCACCACGCTCAGACGTCTTCAGGAAAAGGGCTACCAAGCCACTTCTGAACCAGAGACAACGTCAGAAGCATCTTACCTGGGCTGTGGAGAAAAAGAACTGGACTTTAGCTCAGTGGTCCAAAGTCCTCTTTTCAGATGAAAGTATATTTTGCATTTCATTTGGAAATCAAGGTCCCAGAGTCTGGAGGAAGAGTGGAGAGGCACAGAATCCAAGTTGCTTGAAGTCCAGCGTGAAGTTTCCACAGTCAGTGATGATTTGGGTGCCATGTCATCTGCTGGTGTTGGTCCACTGTGTTTTCTGAAGTCCACAGTCAACGCAGCCATCTACCAGGACATTTTAGAGCACTTCATGCTTCCTTCTGCTGACAAGCTTTATGGAGATGCTGATTTCATTTTCCAGCAGGACTTGGCACCTGCCCACTGTGGGATTACAAATTTATAAAATGATAAATCTAGGTTCCAATGTAATAGTATATAAACTGAAACATTGTGTTTAAATGTTTAACTTAGATTCTTATTATCCACTTCCTGACTCAATGTATATTCAAAGAACCCCTGGCCCAGACGTTGATTCGTTAGGTTGATTGGATTAGTGTCTATCTTTCGAAGCCCCCGGGCCCAGACGTGGATTCGTTAGGTTGATTGGATTAGTGTCTATGCATTTGATTATGTTGATTAGATTAGAACCACGGGAAGTAGCAACAAACTAACGAATCCCTCATGTGCTTGCTTTGTTTAAATTTGTCTCCACCTCCAAGAATCCCTCCTCCAAAATGCCTATAAAATAACCTTATAAAGTTACTTAAAATCGAGATTTCGATGACTACAGCCACAACAGCTTGTGTTCTCAATAAATAATCCTGCTGACGATCCAATCCGATTTCTCCTGGTCTTCTCTTCTGAGTTTTCTACACTTTAGAAGAACCAAGTTCACAACAGATGGTGCCGTGCTCCGGATAGAGTTCCAGCTTCCTCACCTGGAAACTTCCAGCTGAACAAAGATTCCCAGACTGAATTTTTCTCTCAACCAAGGGTTGTGGTGAGTGCTGTCTCTAATCCAAAAGAACCTAAGACCAGTACAAATTGTTATCCTCTGCGCCGTCAAAGAAGAGTTAACAGACAGCTGTAGGGTTTGGTTAACTAAGTTATCCTCTAAAAATGTCTTTTTAGAGATGAAGGTTATCCTCTGTTCAGGCAGGGAAGATTAGCATTACGTGCTAATATTTGTTATCCTCTGTTTCGGCAGGGAAGAATTGGTTATCCTCTGTTCAGGCAGGGAAGATTAGCATTACGTGCTAATATTTGTTATCCTCTGTTTTGGCAGGGAAGAATTGGTTATCCTCTGTTCATGCAGGGAAGATTAGCGTAAAGTTAGTAATTTTTTATCCTCTGCTTTGCCAGGGAAGGTTAACAATAGTTATCTGTGTTAACAAGTGTACCCTCTGTTGATCAGAGAAGTTTTAGTGTTTTGATTGTGTGGTAACAAAGAAACTCACAAAATGTTTAGAAAGAATGCTAGACTGATCCCCACAACTGAAAAAGGTGGTCTAGCGACTCCTTTGTGGTCAGATAGCGAATTCAAATCACTGTTAGGAGTGCAAATGAACCTAATAGTCACTGAGAAAGTTAGACAAGAACTAACTCAGAAATATGAGATCCATCCAGAAAAGACTTGGTCTGTAGATGAGTGTAAAAAGGTACTAGGAGCATGTATTCGCAAGAACAATGTGAAAGGCATTATCTGCTGCCACAGAGAATTTGGTTTAGCGCTAGCTACGCAACAGTCTCAGCGTAACTCAGAGTTAGAGGAACAGAACAAAGAGCTCCGTGCTAGAGTATCCACTTTGACTAAGAAATTGAACCTCAAGAAAGCTGCAGTAAAAACTGATGTGGAAGTTAGTCAGCCTGATAACATTTACCCTGATTTACAAGCGTTTTTTGAAACAGATGTAGCTCTCCAATCAGTAACTGATGTGCCTGTAAATTCCGTCAATGTGTGTGGTGCTAGGAGAAGATCTCAGGGAATTGAGGAAACTGATAGTGTTCCTCTCAATTCTTCTGTTGTGCAAATACAAACTGTTGCCAAAGCTTTATGTCCTAAAGATATAGAGAGACTATCTCAGAGTTTACCGTCAGCACGCACATATTTTTCTGAATTTAGAAGAACATTGATCAGTAAAATGCATCTTTATGACATGTCGTTGGCAGAAGTCACGCAGCTGATGTCACAAATCCTAACTGAATCTGAATTCAACAGTTTTGAATCTGCTGTTGCTTCTGAACTGCGAAATGCCAGTAAGGGTGATTTACGAGAAGGTGTTTTGAAAATTCTAAAGAATATCATGGGACCCAAAATAGACTGGTCCAGAATCACTAATGTGTGCAAAGGAAAAAGAATTGTGAGGAATATATGAGAATTTTGTATAGCAATTTACAGTGGAATTGTTGATGACCCTAAAGTGGCTAGGGACAAGGGCCCCTGGTTCGATCTGGTCAGATGGCCTTTAGCCGAAACGAAAACTTTACCTTCTTAATCTAACGGTTAACAGAACTCTCAAATAACCTAAAGGAGTAAGGGGGTCTATGTCAACAAAAGTAAATCAGCACTCATTTAACACAACGAAACAAGACAAAATTCAAAAAAACAAATGCAAAACTGTGGAAAATTAGGACATTGGGAAAAAGTTAAAAAGGAAGATAGAAAAGAAATGCTATGCCTAATTCTGCTCCTTCTAGCCTGCACACAACCCTAAGTTTCCCCTCCCTAAACTGTAACACTTTCAGGCTCTTCAAGAGCACAACAAGACCAAGAAAAAAACTAATTTTGGGGCTGTGAGTAGCTACCCCCCAATCCAAAAATGACCAAATAATTTTTTGAAATCAAAAAAAAAGAGATTTTTTTTGCTTGATACGGTGCAGAAATTCAGTAACCCTACAAAATTGGCACAATTTAAAATCCCATACAAAAAAAAACTTTTTAACTTTTAGGTGAAATTCTGTTTTGTAAAACTCCGCCCAAAACAATTTGGCCCAAAAACTTGATACAAAATTGCCGCCCATTAAATAATCAATTTTCAACTTTGAACAAAAAATCTAACTTTAAATTTAAATCTACTACAAAAATTTCCTCCACAGTTTTTACCTAAGAACCCCTCCCGATTCCTTACAAATCTCCAATTTGGGCAAAACAAATATTGTTTTTGACAGGGTTAAACCATTAAAGACAAATCCATGGTCACCAAACAATACCATTAAAAAACATAAGGGAACAAATTATTGTAAAAATTTTGACCAAGGAGTGCTAGTTAAAACCAAAGTATTAATTCACCCATATGGCCCCAAAAAAATGGGACATGGAGACTTACAATAGACTACAGAGTACCAATAAAAATATTGATAAAATCACCCCCCTAGTGGCAGATCCATCTACAATTTGTAATGGCTTACCATTAGATTGTAAGATTTTTTCAGTAATTGATATGTCTAATGGATTTTTTTCTGTACCGTTGCACTCTGACAGCCAGCCATGGTTAGCTTTCACAGTTGACTATGAACAATACCAGTGGACACGATTGCCACAGGGATATCAAAACTCCCCAACCATCAGTGTTGGGGAGTAACTAGTTACATGTAACGGAATTACGTAATTTAATTACAAAAAAGTAATTGTAATTAGTTACAGTTACTAAGAAAAAATGTGTAATTAAATTACAGTTACTTATGAAAATGTTAAGGATTACAAAGGGGGTTACATCTGATTTTTTCACACACACTCCCACATACAGATTTAATTGATTTCTTTCATAAATTGCAGTGACTGCTCTAAAATATGAAACACCAGTCTTTCAGAAGTTTATAACATGCTTATCCGATAACTCTTAAACGTATTTCCAATATGGGTTTATGCATATGCTTACTATTTTTTAAGATTAACTGTTTTTTTTCTAAGACATCGTTATTCCAGTGTTTCCTGTCATAGCTATGCAAAGATTTGATTAAAAAAAAACAGTATCATAGCTATTAAACTATTTCTTGTTATGATTTTAAATCTATATTTAACCTCATACTGATTTTAAAGTAAGTCTGATTTTGTGGTGGCTGTGCTTCAAAGGGGACATTGGATGCCCATCTTCCCCTAGTTGGTATGATTCTTTAGGGTCTTCTTAAAATAGTCTCAGTGGTCGTGTAAAACAACACCCTTTTTACCTTGTCAAAAACAGCTCTGTTCACAGCGACTCATTTCGGTGCATAACTCTTTACATGATAATGAGCTCTGCTCACCCCGCCCCTCTCTTCCGTGGAATAGCAAATACGATTCGCAAATAATCATAAAAATTACTAAGTGTGACAATTACTTCTTCTGGAGGTGCAGCTGGATCATGAACAATGGTTACTGATCCATCCTTGAGTTTTAACTTTTTAACAAAACCTGCCTTGAATTGTCCCTCGTTCAGAAAGCAGTCTGGAGTAAAATGATTTGTGCAGCCAGACATAAATGAATTTAGTGAAAGTGAAGTGATGTGTGGCCAAGTATGGTGACCCATACTCAGAATTTGTGCTCTGCATTTAACCCATCCAAGTGCGCACACACACACACGTATTGCTGCGGCACCTGGGGAGCAGTTGGGGGTTTGGTGTCTTGCTCAAGGGTCTCACCTCAGTCGTGGTATTGAAGGTGGAAAAGAGCGCTGGTTATTCACTCCAAAATCAAAACGGCTTGATAATTGAGACTGTTTAGGTTTTTGGGGGATTAAAAAAAGGAGTGAATTTTCATCATTGTAGGGTGGTTGTGTCCACACACTGATAAAACACATTTATATGCAAATGAAGATATTTTGCATCCAATGTCTCCTTTAAAATTATTTTAATCTTAATTCAAGTGATTAAGGATTTCAAAAGTCTGACAGTTATCAGTGTTGAACACTACTGTAAGGTTAACGCTGCCTGCTTTACATGTTTGAAAATGATTAACAGTTGAAAACATTAGAAATTTAGAAAAGTAATCAAAAAGTAACTAAATGTAATCAGTTACATTACTTTAATAAAGTAATTGAAAAGTTACACTACTTATTACATTTTCAGTAGGGTAACTTGTAATCTGTAACCTATTACATTTCCAAAGTAACCTTCCCAACACTGCCAACCATATATCATCAGGCTGTCAGGCGTGATTTGTGTGACCCAGAATGTCCGGTAAAACAGTCCACTATGATCCAATATGTCGATGATATTTTGATTGCCTCAACAGATCATGAGGTACATCAAACTGAATTGGCATCATTGTTGGACTATTTGTATAAAAAAGGACACAAATGCAACTTTCACAAAGCTCAAATCGCTAAAAAGCAAGTCACATTTCTGGGTCAAACAATTGGTGCAGGAAGTAGATCCATTACACAGGATCGAGCGGCTTCAGTCAAAGCCATACCTCCGCCTACTACCATTAAAACACTCCGCTCATTTTTAGGAACAACAGGTTATTGTAGACCTTGGATTGAAGACTATGCCTCGATTGCTCAGCCTCTCTATGATTTGTTGAAAGGCCATGGTAAAGATTCAGATACTGTTTGTATGGAAGAACTTCATCTCAAAGCTTTTAATGATTTGAAGAGAGCACTATGTCAAACACCAGCATTAGGAATTGCCCAATCTGATAGACCCTTTGTGCTTTTTGTCCATGAACACTTAGGCTTTATGACTGCATGTCTAATGCAAGATCATGGGGGCAGCTTACGCCCAATTCATTACTATTCCGGTAAACTTGACATAGTCGCTCAAGGTATGGGCCCATGCCTCAGAGCAGTACAGGCAGTTAATCTAGCGCTTCAGGCTTCATCAGGAATGGTGTTAGGTCAGACTGTAAACGTAAAATGCCCTCACGCAGTGTCCGCACTAATGAATCAAGCAAAAGTCACTTCTGTCACCTCCTCCCGTTGGGGAAATTGGTTAGCAACTCTCACAGCCCCGAATATTGTTATACAGCGTGCACCAGTCACGAACCCATCCTCAGGTATGATGTCTGCAATGACTGAATTTGTGTTAGAGGATGAAGGCGAAATGACTCATGATTGTGTTACGCTTACATATGCAGCGACAAGTGAAATAGCAGAAATTCCCATAGAGAACGCAGAATTGGAGTTGTTTGTTGATGGTTCAGCTCAAGTTATTGAAGGTAACAGACGAGCAGGATATGCAGTAACTTCCACCACTGAAGTAGTTGCTTCAGGTCGTCTTCTAGATCATTTTTCAGCTCAAGCTGCAGAACTAGTAGCCTTAACTAGAGCACTCACGCTAGCTTCAGGATCGGTTGCAAATATCTACACAGATTCCAGGTATGCTTTTGGGGTAATTCATGATTTTGGTGTCATTTGGCAAACCAGAAAATTTCTAACTTCTGCTGGATCCCCCATTAAGCATGCTGGATTAGTGAAAGATTTAATGTTTGCCATGAACCTCCCAAAGAAATTAGCGGTGATCAAAATGAAAGCACATCTCACAACTAATACTACGGAAGCTAAAGGTAATGCTCTTGCTGATGTAGCGGCTAAACAGGCTTGTTTCTATGCAACTGTACAAGTGTGTTCAGGTAGTACAGCACAGAAGACAATTCTACCTCCTGAATCAATCGTTAATCTGTATAAAAGACATTCCTCTATATGAAGCATGGACATGGTTAGACAAAGGAGCCACTGTGGATTCATCCGGCTGCTGGACCAAAGGGGGAAAGTATGTTGCTCCCGAATCACTGTTGCCATATTTGGCTCAACAAATACACAGTTTGGGTCATAGTGGTCCAGCAACGATGAATCACAGGTTTTCAAATCAATGGTGGAATCCAAAATTCAGAAACGCAGCCACTGAAACAGTCAAGAGATGTGTTACATGTCAGAAAAATAATGATGTACCAGCAGCCACTACACCAGCAGCACATACCCCAGCTCCACCAGGGCCATTTCGTCACCTGCAAGTTGATTACATATCGTTGCCCCCTTGTAAAGGAAAAACTGACGTTTTGGTAGTAATAGACAAGTTCTCAAGATGGGTAGAAGCTTATCCAACAGGGCGTGCTACAGCTGCACATACTGCTAAATGTCTTGTCACTGATTTCATTCCCAGATGGGGATTACCAGATTGCATTGACTCAGATCAAGGTACCCACTTCACAGGACAGGTAGTCAAGGAAGTGTCTAGAATGTTGAAGATTAAGTGGAACCTTCACTGTCCCTATAGGCCACAAGCATCAGGACAGGTTGAACGATCAAACAGAACAATCAAAACCAGGCTAAGCAAAATGCATCAGGAAGGAGTACCATGGGTGGAAGCACTGCCCGCAGTACTGTGTAGTATGAGAGCATCACCTAACAGATCAGTAGGACTGAGCCCTCATGAGATTATTACTGGATGCCCAATGCAGATGTCAGGTGTGATTGATCTTAGAAATGCTGATGTGCACATTGCTTCAGATGCCCTGATCGCTTACTGTGAAAACCTCACAAAGGCAGTACAGAGTGCCAGAGAGAGAGAGTTGAGTCATGTTGGCAGACTCCACCAGAAGGTGGACACACAATCATCCCAGGTCAGTGGGTTATGATAAAGTCATTCAGAAACAAGCCATTAGAGCCTAAGTGGCACGGACCACATCAAGTGATGTTGATTACAGCAGCTGCAGTGTTGTGTCAGGGAAGGAAAGCCTGGACTCATGTGTCACACTGTAAAGTTGTTCCCCCACCTACAGGGATAGGATAGGACACACGGACCAGTGAGGAGCCCAGGGAAGAACCGAAAGCAACAGGCTTCGGGGGCCAACCCTGCGGTGAAGATTTCCTCATAGGCCCTTCCCCATCCACTAGTCCATCCTTACCTCACTGTTCTTTAGGTGTCACAGGATTTAAGTAATAGGGAAAGAAGGAACAACAATAGCACACTCAGATCGAACAACCCTAGTGTTTGGAGTCTTTTACAACAAATACTGCTCTGTCGTCTTTTGTTTTCTTTCTTACTCTGTGCGGGTACCACTTGATGGCTGTCCTGAGACCCATACGCACCGACCTCCTCACCTGCGGATGAAGCCACAACCTCTAGAAAACAACTAGACCCATTGCCGAGCCAACTATCACACAAGAAAGAGAAAAGAAAGAAGAAAGAAAAAAAATACACAACGCAGAGACCCACATACGGGAACTTCAGTCATCCATCAACATGATCAAGATTTTCGTACTATTAACCATCATGGACATCACGCAAAGTGTAGACCCCAGAAACAACATATTCTTAGAGCTGATGAATATGTCAAGAAATGCCTTGTTTGCTGGAAAGAACGTTTGCATGCCGCACGCACCTTCAGTAGGAGCAGGAATCCCATGGGTGGCACACCCTATCTCCAAATGTGATACGTGTACCTTATTCGATCATCATACCAGTGGATTATACAACAAGGATACATGTCACAACGTAACAATTCCTCCAGCTTCTTCGTGTTGCATTCCTGGACTACCATCCTGCAACCTAACTTCAGCTACTCCCATCATGACAGATCTACTCATGCCAAGGATGTTCTATTGGTGCATGGAAAAATCATGCTCCAGCATCGACTACACTGGGTGAAATTCCTCGTGAACGTTGCAGCTTTGTGATTGAAAGAAGAACCGAATTCGATGTGTACGTTACTACATCAGATACGAAAGAGGAGAATGAATTAAAAGAGTGTCTCTACGGGAACCCATCCCTACCGAAACTTTTTGCCATAAATCAGTGGTGTATGATTCCTCCACCGACTGGCACTTTGTGGTTATGTGGGACTTCTGTCTACAGCATCCTACCCAGCCAATTCAATGGCAGGTGCACCCTGGTTTATGTCCTACCAGCCATCAGAGAAAATACACACTCCACCTCAAGTTCTCCACATCTACAAAATTCAGCTTCTACCAACAAAGATGGCTGCATTCCAGGATTCACTTGTGTACAAACGTGGTGGTCAAGAACTCTTGGTGCATTAATCCCATCGTATGGTGTCATGCAGGCCCTCGATCAAGTCAGAAGCCTGTCGGATTCTGTACAGAAATTGGCCAATGATACGGTTTTGGCCCTGGGCAACATCAAGGACACTCTTGCCTCGCACAAGATGATGATCTTACAGAACAGAGTGGCCTTGGATTACATTCTTGCAACACAAGGGGGAGCCTGTACCATTATCGGTCCTGAATGCTGCACCGGGTTAATGGATCCAACAGAGAACTTGAACAAAATCCAACAAGACATTCTTGGTCTTTCAGCAAAATTACACCAGATGACTGAAGATAATTCTTCATGGTTCGGAAACTTGTTAGGTAAAC
>CM041796.1:60103298-60105798 GCA_023376895.1 Aspiorhynchus laticeps | reverse complement strand
TCAAATATATATATCTACAGTATCTCACAGAAGTGAGTACACCCCTCACATTTTTGTAAATATTTTATTATATCTTTTCATGTGACAACACTGAAGAAATGACACTTTGCTACAGTGTAAAGTAGTGAGTGTACAGCTTGTATAACAGTGTAAATTTGCTGTCCCCTCAAAATAACTCAACACACAACCATTAATGTCTAAACCGCTGGCCACAAAAGTGAGTACACTCCTAAGTGAAAATGTCCAAATTGGGCCCAATTAGCCATTTTCTCTCCCCGGTTTCATGTGATTCATTAGTGTTACAAGGTCTCAGGTGTGAATGGGGAGCAGGTGTGTTAAATTTGGTGTTATCGCTCTCACTCTCTCATACTGGTCACTGGAAGTTCAACATGGCACCTCATGGCAAAGAACTCTCTGAGGATCTGAAAAAAGAATTGTTGCTCTACGTAAAGATAAACTTATTTGGTTCAGATGGTGTCAAGCGTGTGTGGCGGCAACCAGGTGAGGAGTACAAAGACAAGTGTGTCTTGCCTACAGTCAAGAATGGTGGTGGGAGTGTCATGGTCTGGGGCTGCATGAGTGCTGCCGGCACTGGGGAGATACAGTTCATTGAGGGAACCATGAATGCCAATATGTACTGTGACATACTGAAGCAGAGACTAGGCCGCAGGGCAGTATTCCAACATGATAACGACCCCAAACACACCTCCATGACGACCACTGCCTTGCTAAAGAAGCTGAGGGTAAAGGTGATGGACTGGCCAAGCATGTCTCCAGACTTAAACCCTATTGAGCATCTGTGGGGCATCCTCAAACGGAAGGTGGCGGAGTGCAAGGTCTCTAACATCCTCCAGTGACTCCAGTGGCAACCTGTGAAGCTCTGGTGAACTCCATGCCCAAGAGGGTTAAGGTCGTGCTGGAAAATAATGGTGGCCACACAAAATATTGACACTTTGGGCCCAATTTGGACATTTTCACTTAGGGGTGCACTCACTTTTGTGGCCAGTGGTTTAGATATTAATGTCTCTGTGTTGAGTTATTTTGAGGGGACAGCAAATGTACACTGTTACACAAGCTGTACACTCACTACTTTACATTGTAGCAAAGTGTCATTTCTTCAGTGTTGACACATGAAAAGATATAATAAAATATTTACAAAAATGTGAGGGGTGTACTCACTTCTGTGAGTTACTGTATATTTAAATATATAGGTATTTAAAAATATATTTGAAAAATTATATATATATATACATCTGACCCGGTTTGTCCCACCCTTCATCAGCACTCACACTCTGGACATGGATGATGTTAGAATTTATTTGATGCCTGCACACAGAGCAGTAGGAGACAAATGGAAAGTTCAGTCACGTTATAGTTCCACCCACAGCAGTTCTCCATAGCTCTGCTGCACTTAATATTAAGGTAAACAGTATGGTGTTCTAAACAAAACAGACAACAATAATACAGGAATCTGAAATATATAAATTTCTCCATGACAATTAAACATTTTTTCTAAACAATTCAGTGTTGTCTTTTCCTTCTGTCTTTTTCTTATTAAACTTATTGCTTTGTGATCGTATAGACATTTTAAATCAAGCATGAATAACATGAATAGAAAAACTAAATATAAAGTAATGGATAATATGAGTTACATAAATTACACAGCTTACATCATCCATTTTATGGGAACTCTATGTATGAGAAGTTAATGAAATACAAAATTTCTTAGTAAAACCACAAATTAAGTGCTTTACAAAACACAATTAGCATAAAACATTTACTTAAAAATACAGAAAATGCACAACTGAATAAGCAGAGTAAACTCGTAACCACTATATAATAAAGAAATAATTACCTGCACACAGAGCAGTAGGAGACAAATGGAAAGTTCAGTCACGTTATAGTTCCACCTATTCAGAATACGTTTCACTTCATTAGCACATGGCAAAATGGTGCACGTGGAAAAGAGTACATCAAAACGGAAATAAAAGTATCAAAATAACACGTATATAAAAAGAAAACACTCCACAAATCAATCAATGTCTATGATGTTCAATACTTTTCAACCAGTGTCTAACATTTCACATGAAACGATATTTTTAACTTTTAGTGTGGAGCTACAACAAAATCGACTCACCCACAGCAGTTCTCCATAGCTCTGCTGCAGACTCTTCGAACTCATTGGGCAATAGCGCCCTCAATAGGAAGCGCAATCTCATTAACGCAGGATTTACTTAAAGAACCTAAGAACTAATATTTATATAACATTTATCTCGTTACATATATATGCTAAAATATATTTCAATAAATATAATTATGTAAATATATATCTCTCGGTATATACTTTGACCATTTTTTTGTATATTTTTCAAAATATAAATGTATTTTCAGAAGCATTTAAAATATATATTTTCCCATCCACATATTTATAACCTTAATGCCAATATCAGGATTAATATAGTTAAAAAAGTGGCTAGTTTCCATGGCAACATTTCTCATT
>CM041796.1:60080699-60103198 GCA_023376895.1 Aspiorhynchus laticeps | reverse complement strand
AGATCAGATAATGGAACTAACTTTGTTAGTAGTAATCGTGAATTGAATCAAGCTTAAAAGAACTAAATCAAAATAAAATACAAAGCTCTCTTGCACTGGAAGGAATAAAGTGGACATTCAACTCGCCTCATGGAGCACATCAAGGTGGAGTTTGGGAGAGGTTGGTGCAGGAGTCAAAAAGGTGCTCTGTTCAGTTGTAAGACAGCAAGTACTGGATGATGAATCCTTACTTACTGTGCTCTGCGAGGTGGAATCAATCCTGAACGACCGTCCTATAACACCGTCTTCAGATGACCCAAATGACCTTGAAGCACTTACTCCAAACCACATTCTTCAGCTAAGATCCAACCCAGTTTTACCTCCAGGGCTATTCAAAAAGGAGGATCTCTACATTCGTAGACGTTGGAGGCAGGTCCAATACATAGTGGACCTGTTTTGGAGAAGGTGGACAAGGGAGTATCTTGTGTTTAATGCAGAAGCGTCAAAAATGGAGTAAAACATGTCGGAACTTGAATGTGGGGGATTTAGTGCTTGTAATGGATGAAAATACTCCCAGAAGTTCATGGCATTTGGGACGTGTAACAAAAGCAATATCAGACTCCAAAGGACTTGTACGACGTGCATGGGTCAAGACACACACAAGTGAGCTGGAACGCCCAGTTAACAAGCTTTGCTTCTGCTAGAAGGAATTTAACTCTGATTCTTTTGAGTGAAAAACTTTGACTTTTTACTTTCACATATATTGTCTATTCACCGCACCTACTCATAACTTACACTGTTCAGCCGAAGGATGCACACGCAACTTTCTACCTTTTTTTTTAAAAAAAAAAGGGGAAAACCATATGGACATTTATTAATGAGTTTTTGGAGTAAAATGGTGAAAATGGCAATGAACTCTATGTACTATATGTACTGGCTATGAATCATAAATAATGTGTATTAATTGTAAATGTTTGATCATGGCTACTTATGTTACTGTAATTGATTGTAAAACAACAATTAGGGGCCGGTATGTTGTAGCCATTTAAGAAAGTGTTTTCTTTTATTTAAAATTATTTGTTTAAATATTATTTGTTTGTTTTCGCTCAATTTATTAATTAAGAAAGGAAATTGTAAACGTCATAAAAGGCGTGGTAATCACGGCATGACGCCGGAAGATTGGAATGGGTCAGACATAATTTTTGACCACTTCATATTCTCTTTGTTCTGTGGAATCCCTTGTTCTTGGAACGAATTGTTTTGTTGATCAATTATCTACCAAAAATAAAAAAGGAAAAACAAAAGGTTCGGTGGTAATGAAGTGCGTTCATCACAAAGCCCGCTGCCATGCTTCCGTGGCCAACAGCCACAAAAGGCCAAAACACCACGCACACACTATAACGCACACACACTCACTCACACACTCACACACACTCACTCACACACTCACACACTCACACACTCACTCACACACTCACACACTCACACACACTCACACACTCTCTCACACTCTCACACTCACACACTCACACACTCACACACTCTCTCACACTCACACACTCACACTCACTCACTCTCACACACACACACACACACACACACACACACACACACTCTCTCACTCACTCACTCTCACACACTCACACACACTCACACACTCACACTCACTCACTCTCACACACACACTCACACACTCACACTCACACACTCACACACACACACACACACACACTCACACACTATAACGCACACACACAACACACTCACGATCACTCTCACACACACACGCACGCACACACTCACGGTCACTCTCTCACACACACACACACACACACACACACACACACACACGCACACACGGTCACTCTCACGCACGCACACACACACACACACACACACACACTCATAGAAACTTACATAAGTTGTTGTAGATGTCTGTGTCTCTGACAGTCATGCAGCATGGGTTCAGTGATCTGATACAGACTAGAGCGTGGAGGTACACATGTGACTGACCTGAACTGTGTGTGTGTGTGTGTGTGTTAGGCTGGTCAATCAGAGGGTGCTGGCGGGTCAGTCTCAGATGGAGGAGCTGCAGAAGTCTCTTCAGGAACACGGATCCAAAGCAGATGATGTGAGTCCAGCGTTTCATCACACTGCAGTCGCGCTGTTGATCTGAATCAGAAACACAATTACACACACACACACACACTCTCTCACCCTCTCTCACACACACACACACACACAACACACAGACACACACACACACACTCTCTCACACACACTCTCTCACACACACACACTCTCTCTCACACACACTCACACTCACACACACTCACACACTCATGATAAAACTCAACCTGTGCTTCGATAAAATGTAATTAATGTAATCATTTAGTCTGAAAGGTAATGATCCATCAAATACAGCAGTCCATCCTGTACAGAATCATCCAGCAGCGGCTCAGAGAGAGGAGTTAGTGTCCTCATGAGCAGAAAGATCATCAGCAGATCCTCCGAACATCTGTTTAGAGAGGAGCGTGTTTGTTTGTCCTCGTGATCTTCAGGAGCGTGATCATAGCATCTGTTCTTCATCAGCCCAGGGTCTTTGACACACGTTCACATGATCTGTGACACACACCAGCTCTTCTGGCATGTCAGCATTGGACAGTAATGTCGTGTATGATCGGTTCATCGGCGCTGTGCTGCATGTCTTCTTCCTCCAGCATGATGGACAGTGTTTATCATGATGTTTGCTCTCCGTTGACACAGCACATTTAAAGGGGACATGACATGGATTTTTTAATTATTTTAACATGTTCCTTGAGGTTTACTTTATATGTTAAGTTTTTGCACACAACAAAAACTACAATAAATATATGGAAAAATTATTATTTTCAACCCTCAATTTTGACCCTCTCTCTAAAATGACCTGCTTTTAAGGGGCGGGTCCTTTAAGGCTCGTCAGTAATCAGCTGCTGTTGTGATTGGCTAACATCACTGCATAGGAAACACTATCATCACTATTAATAGCTTTCAGTCACGTGACCGGCTCGAAGACCTGGAGGGCAAAACATCCATATTTATAAATATTTTGATCACCTCTCAAAAGAATAAAACAAAGGTATTTCTGAACAAAATGCAGGTTTTGGCCATTTGCGATCCATATTAAGCACCCACGGCAATATTTCAATCATAAACAGTGCGACAACACATTGTAAAAACACTTAAAGTGCCTTAATATATTTAAAACGGTAATATTAAAAGATCAAATTCAGTATTCACCATATTAATGATGCATAGTTTACACGATGACGCCGGAATATGAACGGTTCAGTGTTTTCCTTCTAATGGTTTTCTATGGGAAGCATTTAATGTGAAACTTTGCACATTGTGTTTCTATATCTTGCCTGTACAACATATACATAATCACTAAGGTGTCCACCGAATCTCGCCTTTTAATATCTGTGTTTTACTACATTATTACTTGATGCAATCTGTGTATAAACAGCTGTGGGTCAGTGGAGCAAAGCTGGGTTTTGTCCTCCAGGTGGACATTCCTATAAGAGCGTGACGTCACGTGAAAACTATCAAATTGCATTCGAGTTTTGACAACATGATCAAAATAAAACAGTTATGAAGTCATGCACTTATGGTTTGTGATGCAGCTGCAGTCAGATCTAGCTCCGCTTCATCTTTCAACACGTGTCTTTGTGACTCTCCATGTGCCTCGTTTACAAAACATGTTCTGACTCGATCCGGGACGTCATTAAAAATAAACTATACACTTGTTTCTTACGCTGGGATCCTTCTGATATCTGTACCTTACGAGAACGAGCTGCTTAACCCTAAAACAGCAGCAAAAAGTCATTTCATGTCACTTTATGTATCATCTGGATTTAAGTAAAACATTTTTGTAATATTTGATATATTTTGGATTTTATGAGTAGTACCTCCCAGGATACGTTGCCCTATTAGGGTGTTAAAAAAACAGCCGACGTCATCAATAATTCTATGATTTGTTTGATGCAAACAAATATATAATAATCAAAATATGCTGCATGTACAACATCTCTAAAGCCCCGTTCACACTACAAGCGACAACGCGACACGATCCCATTCATTTCAATGAAAGCTGGTGATTACCGGATGGGGGCGTGTCCAGCGACGCGACAAAGTTCAGAATCATTCAACTTTATGCAAATGAAGAGCGACTTTCGGGAGCGACAGCCAATAGGAAAGAAGACGGTAGAGCTCATGTGATCGTTGTCCTCTCAGCGGTAGACATAAACATACGCAATGGAAGAACGTAGGCTCTGTTTCTCATTCATTTTTGTTTGTATGTACGAATTTAATTTAGATTATATTTAGTCTTTTGCCTCAAATGTTTGCACTTAGCGGCAAGAAACCTGATTCGCTGTCAAGGCAACCAGTAGTGACCTCATCGCCAGCCCCTGGCGACATGCAGACAAAAGTCGCTGCTAATGTGAACCTAAAAGTGTCCTAAATTTGAGACGTAGACATTTCTTGTATTTTTACATTTCTGAACCGTCTCATCTTCATTCTCAGGCGCGTGAGCAATTCCAACCCTTGAGGTCCACGGTCCTGCGCGGTTGAGCTCCATCTCTAAACAATCATATAATGTGATTTATGTAACAACATATACGTTTTTATGTAATCCTGAAGACTTTTGTCAGATTTTTCAGATGTGTTTGATCAGGGTTGGAGCTAAACTCTGCAGGATTCTACAATAAAATGAGCTGTGAAACCCTGCAAGGGAAAAAGCTAGTTAAAAATGCAAAGACGTAGTCAACTAAATGTAATATTATCAAGTCAAGTCTGTTTTATTGTCAATTCTTCCACATGTACAGCACATACATACAGAGAATTGAAATTGCGTTACTCTCAGACCCTTGGTGCATACAGATAACACTAAACACACTGACAGTAGACGTTCAAATACAGATAAATACAGTTTAACCATATGTACATACAAACTATACAGATATACAAATGAGGACATTGTAGAAAAAGAAAAAAAGAGATAGATAAAGTGGCATAAGGCACATGGCACATAGAGTGCAAACCAGTTAAATAAAACAAAACTGTGCAGATATATGTGATATACAATGTATATATATATGTATAGTGCAAAAAAGAGCTTATCAGTCTGTTAAAGTGATAAGATAAAGTCTTTTAACAGTCTTTTATTATGTTTTGCATGCAAATATGAACATTTGCACAATTTTTTAAACTCAAAAAAAAAAAAACCATTTGTCGTAACGTGTCCCGTGCTGGTCAAAGGGAGGTGGTAGATAGGCTCAGGACTCAGATATCATCCAAAGAGGACTTTTATTAAATGCCAGTGGAGAAGTAGGGGTATACATATTCACAATAAGTGAGGAAAAAATATACAAATAGAATTATGAAACTAATCAAACAAACAAAAAATATTTCCCCCCAAAAAATAGGAAATTAACTCAGTATCCACTTTGACGTTTAAACGACCAAAGAAAACAAATTGCTACAGGCAGCAAAATCTACATTAGCTTCATAAAAGGGACTGTGTATAGAGGGCCTAGAGGCCTATATGGCTCTTTCCTAAGGGCCCCGGGCCCGGAATGTGATTTCTCCTTGATGCGATGTATAACCCCCATCCACCCCCCACCCTACTTCTGTGAGAGATTGTTTATCAAGGGGCTTCCCCTTGTATTTTATCTGATTTCTGTGATTTCTACAACCCCCCCCCCATAACTACCAAGAGGGAACACCAACCCCCCCCACCCCCCAGACCCCACCCCACCCCCAAACACCCAAATATGCATATTTCAAAATCCAATAAAAAAACAACACAAACAACATGTGACTTCCTTTTTCAGCATCTCGAGATCACAATTGCTACTAGCAGTTGCATTGCTTTTTTTGCTGAATTTTTTTTTATTAATTTATGCCTACTTTATACATTTTCTGAATGTCGGCATGTTGGCTTCAGGTCAAACCGACTTAAGCACATACAATTTTAACCATGTGACCCCCATGCTCCAAACAACCTCAACTATGATAATGATAACAGTATTGGATGAAAATTCTTCCTCGTGCCTCCTATAAGAGACTAAAGAGTATGTATCAGGGTATAAAGAGTATGTACAGCTTTCCTGTAGCTCAAATGGTAGAGCATGGCGCTAGCAACGCCAAGATCATGGGTTCGATTCCCAGGGAAAGTAAGAGCTGATAAAATGTAAAAACTGTAACTTGAATGCAATGTAAGTCGCTTTGGATAAAAGCGTCTGCTAAATGCATAAATGTAAATGTATCCCGTGGTGCACGTTGTCTGTTTAAGGGTTAATCCAAACGTGTCGAAGCGAGCGATCTTTCACTGCATGTGTCCTGACGACAGACTCATATCTGTAGACTGTGTCAGAAAGAGAACCGCATCTGTTTACAGTATCCAGTGTAGAGAAGATAGCAGCAGTGATTGTAGTTTATATTTGCTTCTGACTAGTGATGGACCGATATTGATTTTTTTATATAACCGATACCGATTATTTGCATGTTTATGTGCCCGATAACCGATATGCAGAACCGATATTTATTTACTGTTATAAAGTAAATAAATGACTGTGAAGTGAAGTCATCTTACATTTTGTTTTTTGAGAATTAGCAGTCTTTCATGTTAAATTTAATCTTCATATTGCAACAATAAAAAAAAATATGATAAAAAGCATCAGCAGCTACACTAATATTAGCAGTAAGCAACATAAATGTAGATTGTCTAATGTTTTCAAATGGAGAAAATAAATCCATAATCAATAATTATCAATAATCATAATAAATCCATATTTCAATGAAATTGAAATCAATTTCAAACTACAGTTTTAGTTGGTTTATAAGATGTTTAATATCTGGATAATGTTAATTCACTGAACAATATTCTCTGGAATATAACAAACATTGTGTTATATTGTATTTCTCAACTGGTATGTTATATTTTTGTCGTTCTAAATTGTGCTGCTGACAGCGTGGTTTATCTATGCATTTACACAGAGCTATACTCAAACTGCAGAGATAATAAATGATTAATTTCCATAGAGTTGTATTTGTTTAGATGTTTATAAGTGAGATAATGGTTATATAGTAAGTGTTAGGGTGCTTAAATGAAGTGAATCTTGTTAAAAGCTACATGTGGAGTCTTGAGCATCAACCACTGAGTGAACGGCAATATGAAGCGAAACTAATGATGAGCAAATATACAACAGAGAGAGAATTCAATTCAGCGCTTTTATTTCTAACATGCGCTTCGTTTAATTCAGGCAAAGTTACGTCTTTACTGGGACAGGGCTTGACCGATTATCTTATTTCTTAAAGGGATCCAAGACTTGTATGGCTTAATATAACGTAAATGATGTCTCTTACTGAAATATGTAGTTGAAAACCCATTAAAGAGTTATGTTATTTAAAAAAATCACATCGTTTTATACATATTTCGGACCATGGGGGGGCGCCATCATTCTGATGACGTAAAATGGTGAGCTACTAGCGCTACCTGATGCTATTTTTACCTCAACACAACTCGAAATACACAACTGGGAAAATAAAACACTGATATGATGAGCACAGCTACTGAAAGAGCTCACAGGTGGATGGATATAAGTATAGGTTTAAACCAAATGCTGTACCATTGATTTTTCCCCACAAGGAGTGTAAACGCCCCGGATATCCGCGCTGAGAAACTCCTCTAGCGGCCGCGCGTCATGATTAGCGTCAGCATGTTTACATCCTAACAGATAGCATCTAGCGTCTCTAGTCTCAGTCGTTTGTAAGCTCTTTCAGGTCTACTAAAAGTCTCAAAGGCATCAGGGCTAAAGTGGAGAGAACACAGAAGCGAGTTTTTATGAAGTTTTATTCGTACGCAGGCATCTTCCCATGCTTTTCTCCTCCTATTATCGCTAGGAAAGCAGTCTTACATTGCTTCTCTTGTTGTCCTTCGACTGAAAATGACAACCAAAAGCCACACAATGTGGTATCGTATCAGTATATTATTTTCTGAGTTGTGTATTCGGAGTTGTGTTGCGGTAAAAAGCCAAAAGACTATAGTAATAAGCGCCAGTATCTCAACCATCGACGCAGAATGTACTGTGCACGTGAAATAATGGCGCCCCCCCCATAGTCCAAAAACAATGTCACTTTTTTAAATAACATACATTTTCATGGGTTTTCTATTACATATTTAAATAAGAGACATCATTTACGTTATATTAAACTATACATGTCTTAATACCCGGGGATCCCTTTAAAGCCAAGCTGCATAAACTACATATCAGGCATTTATGTAATGCATTAATTTGTGCATTAATGGCTGTTATGTTAAATAAAGTTTACTAGCTACAGCAAATCAAGTACCCGCACGCCGTTGTTGTTGTCGTCTCCCCTCAGACGCGCTGCAATGGCGATCCTGCGCGCAATTCTCAAAACACCACAAGATGATGGCGTTTATCGGTGAATCCGATATTACAAAACCGATATCCGATTATGGTAAAATGCTTATATATCGGGAAAAATATCGGTAAATTGATATATCGGTCGATCTCTACTTTTGACACGACGCTGATCAAGTGTCAGCCGTTAGCGACTGAACGCTGGTGGGCGGGGCCTATGATGAGAAGAAGACTATTCGTTGATGTCTTGCTCTGGAGGCGTGTTTATGCAAATGTTAGGAACATTTAGGAAACTTGCTAGGAAACTTGAGGATGTTTTAATGGTACAAAGACCTCAAAAGATGAAGGCAAGTTTGATTTCTCATGTCATGACCCCTTTAGATCTGACTAACCCTGACGCTCGTCTCTGTGGCGCGATCGTGTCTTCACTAACCTGTTTCTGTGATGTCACTCATGATGTAGCATGATCCAGGCGTGCCATCGGTCGTCCGGCGGCTGCGTGCGGAGGGTGATCATCATCATCATCATCTTCATCATCAGAAGTGTGTGTCTGTTACTTTAGTCTGACCGTCATCCGTCTGTGTGTCGTTGGTAACAGGCTCTGCTCTCTTCTGTCTGTGCATCAAATCTCTCTCGGTCTGCTGTAAGTACAGCATCATGCAGCTCTGTGAGTGATTTGGGCTGGATCGCATGCGCAGCTTAAAGCACACATACACACACACACACACACACACACACACACACACACACACACACACGTGTCTCCTGCAGCTGATGATCATGATCCGTCCGCTGGTTACTGGTCTGTTTCTGCTGGGTTTATTGTTGAATGAGATGGGAGTTTGGTGAATGCTGATTGAAGATGATGCTGCTCTGATGGACGAAGACGCATTAATGATCGCCCTGTGCTCTCCATCACGCTGGAGTTTGATTGTCAATCACTGAATATTTTGTTTGAATGGGCGTGTTATATTTTTTATTTTCACGAATTTAGTTTTGCAGAACATTAATTAACAACATGCATACAAATAAATGATTACTAATATAAGACTGGTCAGTTGTTGATAGTTAGGAGAGTGTCCTGACTCATGTTTTATCACACTGATATCTATAGTCCTGTAGTGTTCATGTGATTAATCAGTGTTTGTTTATTTAATTGCTCTGGTGTTGATTTGCTGATGGTGTTTTGTGTTGTTGTGTGATTGTGGACGAGCTCTTCGGCGTCCTCTGCTGGACACTGACACACTAACACATCATGACCCCTCTCCAGCACCCTCAGAAGTGCACACTGTGTAGTGCGGCGTGTGGTTGTCCAGCAGGAGGCGCTATAGTGCTTCACATGAGCATTAATGCATCGTGATGCCTGTGTATGTGTGTGTCTGTGTGTATGAGCTCTAACATCTCTGCTTCTTCTCCTGCTCCAGACGGTCCTGATGAAGAGGAAGTGTCAGGAACATCTGTGAGTATCAGCAGAAAATCACTCTGATGTCACAGACTCACGAATGACGTGAATGACAGAGAATATGTGACCCTGGACCACAAAAACGGTCCATTTTTTGAAATTGAGATTTATGCATCATCTGAAAGCTGAATAAATGAGCTTTCCATTGATGTATGGTTTGTTATGATCGGACAATATTTGTCTGAGATACAACTATTTGTAAATCTGGAATCTGAGGGTGCAAAAAAATCTAAATATTGAGAAAATAATCTTTAAAGTTGTTCAAATGAAGTTCTTAGCAATGCATATTACTAATCAAAAATTAAGTTTTGATATATTTACGGTAGGAAATTTACAAAATATCTTCATGCAACATGATCTTAATATTTTTGGCATAAAAGAAAAATGTATAATTTTGACCCATACAATGTATTGTTGGCTATTGCTACAAATAGACCTGTGTTACTTACGACTGCTTTTGTGCTCCAGGCTCACATGTATTTGTTCTCGTCTGCAGGGACAAATTAAGGGACGCCACTAACGAGCTTCAGAAGAAGAGCACAGCGATTGAAGAGCTGGAGAACAATCTCACTTCCAGCGGTGAGACTCACTGAGCATCATACATGGAAACGTGTGTGTGTGTGTGTGTGTGTGTGTGTGAGAGAGTGTGTGTGTGCGTATGTGCGTGTGTGTGAGATAGTGTGTGTGTGCGTATGTGCGTATGTGCGTGTGTGTGTGTGTGTGTGTGTGTGTTTGTGCAGATTGTGGTTAAACGAGAGCTTGTTGATTGGTTTCAGTTCAGAGGATTGAAGAGCTGGAGGACGCACTGAAGAGGAAGGATGAAGATATGAAACAGATGGAGGAGAGATACAAGAAATACCTGGAGAAAGCCAAGAGCGTACGTCTGACACACTCTTCTGTGTGTGTGTGTGTGTGTGTGTGTGTGTGTGTGTTGTGTGAGTGTGTGATGTTGATTATGTGTCTGTGTTTCTGTGTGCAGGTCATTCGTACGCTGGACCCCAAACAGAATCAGGGTTCTGCTCCTGAGGTTCAGGCTCTGAAGAACCAGCTGCATGAGCGAGAGAGGATGATTCACTCACTCGAGGTCTCACACACACACACACACACACACACACACACCTACCTATGTACAGCTATCTTTGTGAGGACATACATTGACACAATACAATCTCTAGCTCCTTACCCTAAACTTACCCATCAGAACTAAGTGCCTCACCCAAACCCTAAACCTAACCTTTACCCAATTATAACCTGATCCCTAAAACCAAGTCTTGACCCTCAAACAGGCTTTTAAAGGGCTCTCAGAAAATTTGTCCTCACTTCAGTGGTCTAAAACTCAAACCGACCCTCACAAAGATAGCTGCACAAGTACACACACACACAGTCACACACTAGCTCACTCACACACACACACACACACACACACACACACACACACACAGTCACACACACACACAGTCACACTCATAGACAATAGACATGCAGTCACACTATAGCTCACTCACTCACTCACTCACTCACTCACTCACTCACAGACACACTCACTCACAGACACACACACACGCTCACTCACAGACACACAGACACACACTCGGTCATGTGACTGTACTGTGTTTCTGTGTGCAGAGGGAGCACGACAAGACGAGGTCTCAGAGAGACCAGGAGGAGAAGCTCATCGTATCTGCCTGGTACAACATGGTGCGTATCAGACCTTACACTGCACTAGAGCCCTGCCTCTCCTCTCGCTGTCTGGATAAACCCTTCTGATGTTAGCTTATGGTTAGGGTTAGTGCTGTCACCATATGATAATCTCAGGCTTTTACTTTGGTAAAAACTGCAGGACGAACTGGAGACTAAGTTTTAAACTGTTTCAAATATTCAGAATCAATATGTATTGACAAATCAGTCTGTTTATTTATAAAGCACGATTAAAAACAACCACAGTTGCCCGCTGTGCTGTACAATGATGTAAAAAGACATGTATATGCAAACCAAGCAAACAGACAACAAAGGACATCACAAGTCAGGCTATAGTGAAGAGAGAGGTTTTTAAAGACATTAAAACAGGAGTAATATGTTCGCATTTGCAGACACCGGTTAAGAGTCGTGCAGCCGCATTTTGGACCGTTTGTAATCTGGATAATGAAGAATTGTTTATTCCCAGATACAGGGTATTATAATAATCAGTTCTAGAAGAAATAAAAGCATGATTTGCAGATTTAAAGTGCTTAAAAGAAAAGAAAGTCTTCACTTTAGCCAGCGCTCTTAGTTGGTAAAAATTTGATTTGACAACTAAATCAAATTCAAGTGCTCTATTAAATAAGACACCCACGTTTTTTAACACGTGATTTAACTTAAGAAGATAAAACACCAGAATTTAAATGAGATATTTTGGGACTTCAGAAGAGCCAAACATAATGATCTCTGTTTTACTTTCATGTAGATATAAAAAATTTAAAGACATCCAAATCAGAAAGACAGGCACAGAGAGGGAGTCTAAGCCATTTTTGTGCTTCAGGGGCAAATATAGTTGAGTATCATCTGCATAGCAATGATAGTAGAAGCCATGCTTTTCAAAAATAGAGCCTAAAGTAAGCATATATAGAGAAAACAATAAAGGGGCCAAAATAGAGCCTTGGGGGACCCCACAAGTCATGGCAATCCCGAATGGCATCCTCCTATACTGATTGAGAAGCTTCTATTTTTAAAGTGCCCCTATTATGCCTTTTCGAATATTACCTTTCATGCAGTGTGTCATGTAGCAGTATGTGAACATAAACTATCTGCAAAGTTGTGAAGCTGACAGTGCACGACAAATAAAGTTATTGTCCATAAAAAAAAAAAAGTCGGCTCGCTATCGGCTAAACGAGTCGTCAGGAATTCGAATCTTATTCTGTTACGGCTGTACTTCACGAAGTAACACATTTGCATAATGTCCGCCCACGCGAACAACTTGCCCGTCCACAAACACAGTAAAATTTCCATGTGGTTACCATCATGTCGAGAAGACGCTGTATCCTATGCTGTGAGAGTAAATTTGTTTTATCTCATCTTATAATTACCACAAATTTGACACGTACAACTGAGAAACATCCTGCTCTTGTTGATCAGTCACTTCAACCGTTTCATCATCAGACTCCGGCTCGAATTGGTAAGGTGCAATCGATACCATCTTTTCTATGTATTGACAAGTCTCCAGTCATTCCATTATGGCAATGGCGTTTCGTTTCCGACACGTGCTGTACGCGGTAGATCAATCACAAAGGACTGCGCCATCTGACCAATCACAGCAGTGAGGGCTCACGGAAAGGAGGGGTTTAGAGAGACTGTGCCTTGTACCTAGTACTGAGCCTTGAGGTACTCCATACTGCACTTGTGATCAGTATGATACCTCTTCATTCACTGCTACGAATTGATGGCGGTCAGATAAGTATGATTTCAACCATGCCAATGCACTTCCACTAATGCCAACATAATTTTCTAGTCAAAAATAGGCAATATGGTGTCTAAAACCTAAGTCTCTTAATATTAACTTCTTGTTGATTGTACTGAACTGTTCTATAAAATCAATACCACATTTGTAATCATGCTGATTTTTGGAGAAAGAAAACAGCACTCTGCGTGTGATATTGATTAACTATGAAATTATATAAATATATACATTTTCTACCCCCATATGTGATCATTCTTAATGCATTTTAATAGACTGAATCATGCAGTGAAAGAACGTCATTATGTAATGTAAGTGTGCACTCTGTAGATGTGTTTTGTTTGGTTTTTGCGATATACTCGATAATGTCAAATTGCACATCGTTAAAACAACAATTACGATATTATCGCAGATTATATATATCGCACACCCTTATAGACAACTCTAGTACAGGTGTAGTGTGCACTAGGTGGTGTAGTTTCACTAAGCACAGTAATAGAGAGCGCTGCAGTTTGTCTGTTCTAGTGTGTCTGTGACGGATATGAAGGGTTAAATCATGATCTCTGTGTGTGTGTGTGTGTGTGTGTGTGTGTGTGTTCAGGGGATGGCGCTGCAGAAGAAGGCGGCTGAGGACCGGCTGGCCAACACGGGTTCGGGTCAGTCTTTCTTAGCGCGGCAGAGACAGGCCAACAGCACCCGCCGGTCGTATCCGGGCCATGTGCAGCCCACCACAGCCAGGTAGAGCGTCGCCACGGTAACCCTCACCACAGCCAATCAGGACGCCCGACTCCAACCACCCACCTCATCCTCGCTGTCTTAATATGCTTCTCCTATCAACTGATCTGACCAGTCGGGGTATCCGGACAGGCCCACTTTAACCTATCAGCATTAATGAACGAACACACTCCAGACGTCCGTTCCTGTCGGACTCTTTTAAAGGAGGCTTTGCAGTATTTTAAGGGTTGTTACTGACGCACAGTGTTTTATTTGCTCTTAGACTGTTCCCTCTTCATTCTTGAATCTGTCCTCTTTATTCTCCATTAATATCTATGCATTGAAAGAGAGAATGTTGCACCAAACACAATGTTTATTTAAACGCGTCGCTCCGTCGTTTCTTCCAGCGATTGGGTGCTTCTTGTTGCTTGTTTTGTTGATTCCTTCCCAATGCCTTAATACAGACTCTGTCAATCACTGACTGACACCTGTCAATCTCTCTCTTTCACAGTGACGTTAAAGCATGAGCGGCAGGGGGCGGGGCTGCATGCCATCGGGGGCGGGGACTGCTGACGTCAGTGGGCGGGGCTGCATGACTGAGTGTGATTTGAGCTCATGCTGCTGAGTTTAACCCATCGCTGCACACTAACTAACCCAGATTGCTAACCGCTGTCCTCCCGATCAGAAGTGGGCGGGTCCGGCGCCTGTCAATCATGCTGTCGGCGAGAGCTCGGCCGCTGTCCTGTGACTGTTACGCTTTAAAGAATGATGAACTCTGACATGTTTTCATTTTAGTCGCATCATTGTGGAGTGATTAAGTATTTTCTGTAGTCTATGAACAAACGAGCCTCATCATATACCTGCTTCGTCAGCCGTTGTATCGAGTCTTTCTTCAGCGTCCGGATGCTGGACGTGTTTCAGTAGAATCAGTGTGAGAGTGACAGTGTTGCTTCCGCTTCTTCTGTTTGTTTTATACTAAATCAGTAAGTGCTTTGATGATGGTGATGATTCTGACACAATGTTACAAACCGCAGCAGTACATATCCTCATATTTAAACCTGCTCTGCTGCTTTACTTCATCAGCTGTTACTAAATATTCATGTAATAACGCACAGCGATTGCGTGACGATCGGTGTATATGTTATTACTCCAGCAGTGTTCTTGTGTGGTTTTTAACAGGCGATTGAATGAGTTTCTCATGAGTTCAGAGGTTAAACACAACCGTCCATGAGCAGAGAAACACCGGATCAGCACTTCAGTCGTGATCTGTGCAATTGAACACTCGTCTGAAGTAGCAAATATTCGTTCCATTTGCCAAGTTTTATATTGCTTGTATACAATATGTACATACCGCTGGAGGAACCAGTTAGATGCGTTTCATAATGTGTCTCCATTCACACTCTGTTGATGAATCTGTGCTTCCAACGCTGCAAAACTGTACAGTTGTTATTCAAGTTGTAAATAAAGCTTGTATAAAACATTCATGTTTCAGAATCACGGCTGTTCTTTGTTTGATTTGCCGTAGCCGATGATCTATTTCGCTCTCCACGCAGGAGTATTCATTACCGTAAAAGCAGCTGCGGACGCCTGCGGTCACAAATGCAAATGAACGAGATGAACGTAACGAGACAGCGCTGCTCTTTGCTTCTCATCGAAGTTAGAAGTGGGTACAACAGCTTGTCCCTGGAGCAGTACCCTTAAAAGGACATATTTGTACCTTTTTTACCCCTAATAGGTACATATTAGTACCTCAAGGGTACGTATTACTACTCTAAGGTACTAATATGTACCTATTAGGGGTAAAAAAGGTACAAATATGTCCTTTTAAGGGTACTGCTCCAGGGACAAGCTGTTTTACCCAAAAAGGTACAATTTTAAACCCTTATTTTTCTGTGTAGTTTAGCTGCAGACGGATGACGCTGCTCTGTTGTTGATTTCTACAGCTTTTTTGCTCTTGATGTTCATCATCTCTTCACTGTAACACCACGTTAAGCCCAAACAAATCGTGACCTCTGACCCCTGAGAGAGCGGCTTGACCTTTGACCTTTCGGCTGAAGGCTCTGACCGAACGCCATCGACTTAGAAAGTCAGAATTTCCAAGTTTCTGCTCAAAAGTGCAGCAGAACAGACTCCAAACTCAGATTTCGTCAGGTAAACGTGGATAAGGATTAATATTCACATAACGTTTGCAGAGAAAATAGTGTAAAACACATAAACAAATCCACAATTGCACAATCGTTCTTCCTGTTATCATCATCCGGAGGCTTATTTTCAACAGCTGAGGCCTGTTTCATAAAGAGCGCTAAGAAAAGCGGGGATTAAAGTCCAAAACCTGACTTGAAATAACCTAACAAATCAATCGGGGCTAAAGCGGTTCCATTAACTACAATTTAAGTCACAATCTAACTAATTAGATCCAGGTTCAGTGAGTCAAGATCACTTGTTCTTAAGCGTTGTATTCTTCATGGCATAGGTATATTCTTCATCTGTTAATGTCAGAAAGTCACACAAATATATCCATTTTGCTGTCAGGAGTGAGCAAGCAGACGGAGCTGTTTTATCAAACAGGCTACATGCATTATATTCCAAACCTTCTGAAATCATGTAATTCTGTGTGTGAGGAGCAGAAACGGGTCAATAATAGCTCATGAGGCATATGCACTCTTAAAGGGATAGATAGTTCACCCAAAAATTAAAATTCTGTTATCATTTACTCTCCCTCAAGTAGTTCCAAACCCGTATGAATTTCTTTGTTCTGAACACAAAGGAAGATATTCTGAAGAAAGTTTGTAATCAGGTGTTTTGGGGCACCATTGACTTCAATAGTAGGAGAAAAATACTGCTCTGTTTCCCTCATTCTTCAGAATATCTTCCTTTGTGTTCAGAACAAACACATTCATACAGGTTAGGAACTACTTGAGGATGAGTAAATGATGACTGAATTTTCATTTTTGGGTGAACTATCCCTTTAAAGGGGTCATCGGATGCCCATTTTCCTCAAGTTGATATGATTTTTTAGGCTGGGTCTTCATGAAAAGTCTGTAACATAGTTTGGTTAAAATTTCTCAATGGTAGTGTAAAAAACACCTTTTTAAACATGACAAAACAGCTCTTGTCAGAGCAAGCCGTTTTGTAGCATTTTCCTTTAAATGTTAATGAGCTCTGCTGACTCCGCCCCTCTCTTCCGAGCCGCTCTCTGAGAGACGGTAAACTTTAGCTGCATTTATCGTGAAACTTGCTAATTAGCACATTATTAGGAAAGGCAATTTGCAAAAATTTATTAAAAAACCTTATACTCACTTCTTCTGTAGATGAAGCTGGATCACGAATGATTCGCGCGAACATAGACACATTTAGGTAGATCGGGGGTGCATTCCCTTCAAAAACAAACGTTAATCCTCTGCGTCTTCAGCAGCTCAGATGTTGATAGTAAATGACGACTGTTATATTCATTATTACATCCAACAACAAAACACCTCAATCACTTAATCTGTGACATCTTGTCTTCCCTGCACCGGAGTCAGCTCTCAATTCTCTCAGGGGGGCGGGGCTACAGTAAGACGGCCTGTCAATCAACTATCGTGGGAGGGGCCTGTACAGAACTACATCATTCTGACAGGAATCTCAGAACGGCCTGATTTGAGAAAACACTGGGTGGATTTTTATCATTATAGGATGGATGTGTACACACACTTCCAACACACATTTATGTTCAAACAACTTGTAAAGTGAATTTTGCATCCGATGACCCCTTTAAAAATAAAGGTGCTTCACAGCGATGCCATAAAAGAACCGTTTTTTGTCTAAATGGTTCCATAAAGATCCTATTCAATTCAATTCAAGTTTATTTGTATAGTGCTTTTCACGATGCAAATCGTTGCAAAGCAGCTTTACAGGAAATTAAATTAACTACAATATATTTCGTAGTTTATCAGTGGTGACAAGTTGATGTACATATGGCAGAAATATACGGTAAAATCAGTTAATGACGTAATCAAACAAACGATGAACTCTATTAACAGCAATGATTATATGTTGCAATCAAACTTATAGCAAAATCCAACCAAAGCTGCTGTTCCAATCAAGCAAAAATGATGTATTCAACCCAAGCTAAAGAATAATAATGTGCATTTGATCAGATATAACTGCAGTAAAGGGTTATGAGATGCATTATATGAATGCTTGGCTAAAGAGATGTGTCTTTAATCTAGATTTAAACAGAGATTGTGTCTGAACCCCGAACGTTATCAGGAAGGCTATTCCAGAGTTTGGGAGCCAAATATGAAAAAGCTCTACCTCCTTTAGTGGACTTTGCTATTCTAGGTACTACCAAGAGTCCAGAGTTTTGCGACCTTAGGGAGCGTGATGGATTGTAGCGAGATAGAAGACTAGTTAGGTACGCAGGAGCTAAACCATTAAGGTCCTTATAGGCAAGTAATAATATTTTGTAACTGATACGGTACTTAATAGGTAGCCAGTGCAGAGACTGTACAATTGGGGTAATATGATCATATTTTCTTGACCTGGTAAGGACTCTAGCCGCTGCATTTTGTACTATCTGTTGCTTGTTTATTGAAGATGCAGGACAACCACCTAGCAGTGCATTACAATAGTCCAGTCTAGAGGTCATGAATGCATGAACTAGCTTTTCTGCATCAGAAACAGGTAACATGTTCCTTAGCTTGGCAATGTTTCTAAGATGGAAGAATGCTGTTTTTGTAACATTGGAAATATGATTTTCAAAAGACAAGTTGCTGTCTAATATAACACCCAGATTTTTGACTGTAGAGGAAGTAACAGGACATCCGTCTGTTTGGATAAAAGCGTCTACTAAATGCATAAATGTAAATGTAAATATCTCTGTCTTACCTGAATTTAATAGGAGAAAAATATTGGTCTTCCAAACTTTTACGTTTTTTAACATACTCTGTTAGCTTAGATAATTTAGAAGTTTCATCTGGTCTTGAGATATATAGTTGAGTATCATCAGCATAACAATGGAAACTAATCTCGTGTTTTCTAATGATATTACCAAGGGGCAACATGTATATTAAAAATAGCAGAGGACCTAGGACAGATCCTTGTGGCACTCCATACTTTACAGGTGCTAATTGGGATGACTCCCCGTTTAAATAAACAAAGTTTAACCTCTAACATCTGAAGAACCTTTCTGTTTCACAAAAGGTTCTTTGTAGCGAAAAAGAATGTTTTTTAGATTATGAAAAGATAAGAAAGAGATGGTTCTTTAAAGAACTGGTTCTTCATGGAACCAAAAATGGTTCTTCTCTGGCATCGCCGTGAAGAACCTCTTAAGCACCTTTATTTTTAAGAGTATGGACTGTTTTCATCATTCATTTGTGTCTTTTGTTGTCTTTTGGATCTTGACAGACTTGATTATGAATGCTTTTCCTTTGGTGTTCCACAGAACAAACAACAGCATTCGGGTTTGGAGCGATATGAGCGCGAGTGCATGACTTCAGCTCTGGTTTTATTCCTTTAACAGGACAGGAGCGATGGTGTAGAACCTTTGGGATTGGATTAAAGACGCTGTGGCGTCTCACGTTACCCATTTCTGTTTCTGGAGTCGCATCTCGTCAAGGCTCTGGATCACAGAGACTGATGAGCTTGTTCTCGTGCGGTCAGAACAGAAACATTAGCCAAAGCGTTTGACAGGCGTCTTTAACTCTCCTCGCTCTGATCCGGCCCAGAACTGATGTAATTTCATAAACACTCCAAACAAATTAGCGCCGTCATTCAAAGCAAGGCCTGATGATTATTCAGATCGGTCGAGCCTCAGGAAAACTGACCTCACAATGTGTGCATTTATGGATTTTAATTGTAAATGACCTGTAGCCGCCGGCAGCACAAAGCGCTTATTGAGGATCTCTAGCGCGGGATCGACTGGAGCTTTAATGAAAAACACAGGTGAGAGACGTCGGACCCATGTCCTGAACACCAGACCCGCTTCAGTTCCACAGCTTCGCTCTTAAAAATAAAGGTGCTTCACGATGCCATTGAAGAACCTTTTTTGTCTAAATGGTTCCATAAAGAAGCTTCAACATCTGAAGAACCTTTCTGTTTCACAAAAGCTGCTTTGTGGCGAAAGAAGGTTCTTTAGATTATAAAAAGGTAAGAAAGAACTGGTTCTTTGTGGAACCAAAAATGGTTCGCAAAAATCACTGTGAAGAACCTTTTAAGCACCTTTGTGTTTAAGAGTGTTCCCTGTATTCAGCCGGATTTGACCTACAGCGTCCGAGCTGCCGTCCGTTTCAGTTCATCAGATCACGAGTGCAGTGGAGACGAGTCTGAAAGGGTTAAATTATGTTTTACTGCATGGATCTGTGGCTTATGATGATGTTCAGTACGGCGTCACTCTCTTCGTCTGAATGTCTTCAGGAGATTTTTGTCTTTGTCTCTCGCTGGAGTCTTTAAGACATTTTCTATAAAACTGCTTTAAAAAAACATCTGCACTGTAAAAAATGTGTAATTTTAAAAGTAAAAATGCTACGGAAAACAACTGTTAATAGGGTAACAGTAAGTTCCCGTACTATATACAGGGAAAAACTGTAAAAGATCTAACCAGACATTTCATGTAATTTTACAGTTAAATGCTGTTAATTGTACAGTTTTTAGAAGTAAAAAATAACAATGTATAATTTACAGTCAAAAACTGTAAACTGATATTCCCAGATATCTGTAAACAGATATCCCTGATATTCCCAGAACTGTTATCAGTTATCATCTGTTGTTTAATAAAAGTTTATTGCATTATTTAAGTATCGTGTGTGTTGTCATGATGGTGTTTTGTGTTTGCATGAATGGCAACTTCTATATATTAATATATACTTCTGCTTGTGATGAGCTTTGATTCTTCATGTTCTTTCTCTTTATTATGGTGGTTGTCAAGTATGTGTACAAATGTGTTGAATTTACTGGTTTACATTCAAATTACCTTGTTCGCAAATTACAGTTTTATACTGTAAATTTTACAGTTTGTTCTGTAAATGTGTTTACAGTTTTTCTGTATTTTTTACCATTTTTTTCTGGCAACCACAGCTTTTTTTTACAGTGTACAATTCATCCTGACTTTAAGAGTCCTGTAACATCCACAACAGGCTTTATTCCCGGGAAACAAGCATAAAGATGAAAAAGCATACACCGTACGCACCGAACGACAAAGAGATGAATGTCAAATGGAGTTTCTCTCGCTGGAGTTTGTTCACAGGTCTATCTTCTCAAACATCAAACAGATGAGAAGAGACGCTAATGATGGATGAATACAGCGACACACGAGGGCCGTTCACAACACAATTGTGTTAAACCTGCACTGATTACAATGTTAGGCAAAGTTCAATGTAATGCATTACAATATCGTGTATTGTAACTAATTGCTTTACTTAGCTACTTTTTATGGAAAGTAATGATTTACAAAGTCCTGAGATGAGCGAACACCTGAGAAGACATGATGCCAACACCGCAGACAACATACAAAACTACCAAATTTTGCTATAAGTTTGATCGCAACATATTCACTCTTAAAAGTAAAGGTGCATAGAAGAACCTATGCTTCCAGAAAGAACTTTTAACATCCGAAGAACCTTTCTGTTCCACAAAAGCTGCTTTGTGGCGAAAGAAGGTTCTTCAGATTATAAAGAGATGGTTCTTCTATGGCATCGCTTGAAGCACCTTTATTTTTAAGAGTGTAATAGTGTTCACCATCTGTTTGATTGCATGTTATTAACTAACTGCTTGATTTTTACCGTACATTTCTGCCATATGGACATCAAATTGAGATCAGTCACCACTGATAAGCTACTAAATATAATGTAGAAACTAATTTTCTGTAAAGCTGCTTTGTAACGATTTGCATCGTGAAAAGCTCTATACAAATAAACTTGAATTGAATCTGCTGTTACTTATTTGAAAAAGTAACTGATATAAATTTAAAAGTAATGTTACTTTACTAGTTACTTCTGATCAGTGTTGGGGAAAGTTACTTTTAAAAGTAATGCGTTACAATGTTGCGCTACTCCCTAAAAAAGTAACTAATTACATTAGTTACTTTTTGTGGAAAGTAATGCATTACGTTACTTTTGCGTTACTTTTTATATATGAGCAGAGCTTGATTTGTTTGTTTTTAATATAAGAAGTTCTATTTATAGCAAATGTAAAGCCATTTCACACCAAAAAGTGTAATGAATAAACCTCAAGTAATTCAGGTGTGAAGAGTAGAGCGCCGGAGATGAAGGATCCACACTCTTCAGCAATAAAACAACAATTGTTAGTGTATCTAAAGTCATTTTTGCGTATTATTATGATTGAACTGGATCATCAAAGGTCAGCAGCAAAGACATTGGTTAATAAAATGGGATTAGATACATTTGTGTTATTTAACATATTTAATTATTGCAGGTTTGCGTCATAATCTGAGTTTGTATTTCACTGTTTTAATTCATTTTGATGAATACTGAATCTGTTTTTTGTG
>CM041796.1:60028199-60078199 GCA_023376895.1 Aspiorhynchus laticeps | reverse complement strand
GCACATTTTCTCTAATAGGAAAACAGAACAAAACATTAATGACTCGTCTTGAGTTCATGTGGATTTATTCCACAACAGTTGCTTTTTTAGCTCTGTATTTCTGGTAAATGCAATTATAGTCAGTTGCCAAACCCCATACTGTATATATATATATATACTTTCAGATATTTGTGTAAATATTAGTGCTGTCAAGTGATTAATCACATCCAAAATAAGTTTTTGTTTACATAATATATGTGTATACTGTGTATATTTATTATGTATATATAAATACTTACATATACAGTATATATTTTTTAATAATTTCAATGTATATATTTATATTAATAAAATTTATATTATATATAAATATTTTAAATGTATAAACATGACATTTTTCTTGAATATATACATGCATGTGTGTATTTATATATGCATAATAAATATACACAGCACACACACATATATTATGTAAACAAAAACTTTTATTTTGAATGCGATTAATCGTTTGACAGCACTAATAAAAATATATTTCTAAATATAAAAAAATGCCAAAAATGCTAAAGTATGTTTCAAAAAATATTTACATATACAATCTATTTTGTTTATATAAAATAAATGTTATACCAATATATATTTTGGCAAAAAAAAAAATTTATAAAAAAAATTAAATATATATTTAATCCATATATTTCAGTCCTATAGAAAACTCATTCAGATATATACATTTGAAGAAAAACTTTTTTGTTTAGAACGTGTGTGTACATATAACACGTGAATAAAAATCAGCAAGGAATATACTTTACAAAAAATAGATAAAATAAATAATATTACAATATTTAAAATATAACATTTTTAAATCTAGTTATACATCTGCATTTATCTAAAATGTGGCACATCTGGAAATGTATTTTCATATCCCCGAAATACTTTTGAAATATATTTAATAAATGTATTTCCAATTTCAAAGGTAGATTTCATTGAGATTCACGGTTTATGACATACGTATATTTTGGCTGGAATAGATTTGTATTTTTGCCATATGCGACCAAACAACAAATCTCACCGTTAAGACGTACTTTCTTCTATAAAGCACAAAAACATGAATGATGTTGGTAACCAAACCATTTTGACTTCCATTGTACAGACAAACAACCCTGCTTTAGAGTAATGATGGAGATGAACAGTGCTGATTATTAATATTTGTGCTTTGATCTGGTGCAGCTGTTTCTGTGTGGTTTCTCCTCACACACGTGTGTGCGTGAACATACAGATGTTTCCGTCCGTCAGATGAACGAACCCAAGCTTTGTTCTGTCTCCCAAACATGTGTTCGATGAATAATACAACTAACAGAACCAGCATCAAATGAACTTCACAAATGCAAAACGTTAAGAAATTAAAATTGCATTCATTTGAAAGTATGGTTTCATAAACTAATTCAATATAAGTCAGGTTTGCTTATATGAACCCCTCCCCCCTTCTCAGGTTTAGATTGAATGCAAAGATGACCCGCAGCGCTGCATTAATGAGAACGGTGTGAAATCTGGATGATTGAGAGCGGATTGGCTTTGATGTGACGCTGCTGTCCATCCGTGTGTCCAGATCAATGAGTCTCACGAGCGTTTGAAGAGAAACTCAGAGAATAAACCGCTTCATTCATCAGCGTTTCAGTCAGTCATTAGCCTGGGTCTTCACATAACGTCTTAGCACTTTAAGATCCAAAGCACATCGTAGAAATGCACTTAATGACATAATAATGCTCAGTGGCGGACTGGGACAGTAATTCAGGCTGGGAATTTATGAACCCTCAAATAAATGAACCCTCAAAAACTCACTAGGAATCTACCACACCAAAGACAAATATAAAATTGGCTTACACATTTTAAAAAGGGATAATAAGATACACATTCACGTTGAAATATTTATATTTTACGTATTTGCAATGCTCTAAAGTCAAGTATATTAAAAGTATCAGAAACACAAATAAAGCTACAACAGTGTAAGCAACAGATAACAGTGTTTACTCAATAATGGCATAACAGATCAGGTACCATCCCAGCAGGCACCAGACGTCTATGTAACGTCAGGTTGACGTTGGACATGACGTCAAACAGACGTTGGATTTTGGTTGAAAATGAAAATCGGGTTGACGTCAATATTTGATGTCAATTTGACGTTGGCTTAACGTTGGATTTTGGTTACACAACCTAAAAACAACTAAATCTCAACATCAGCTGACGTCGGTATTGGACATCAATTTAACATTGACATCAGACGTTGGATTTACATTGGATTTTGGTCACCCGACGTCGCAACCAAAATTTAACCAAATACCAACGTCTTATGACATTGTGTGCCTGTTTTGTGCCTGCTGGGATGATGGAAGATGAACAAACTCAGAGTTACAGGATTAGTTTCGAGCTGACAAAACCAAACCAGTCCAATCCGGCTTTATTGATACCATGATGCTGATCATCAGCTTTCTCTGTTAACTCAGGCTTTGATCCTGAGTTTGTGGAGCACATGCACATGTGTGACATCACTGGCCAACAGCCAATCACGAGCCTCGGTTAAAGCTTTTGCTAAAGGTTAAGAGATTGAAGAATATGATGAATTTAAATGCGTTTACAATGTAAAACGTACTTATTCATGAAAGAGGACAAATAAAAGTAATGATCATGCTTTATCAGTGCAGTCACAAGTGAAACTTGTTAAATTAGTTTATATAGTTGGAAATATACAGTGATATAGACTTGAACATGTAATCATTTTTAAAGCACTATCTATTGATTCTACAACTTATTTATATTACATACAATCTGTATATATTAACATGCATTTAAAATAAATGATTTATAATAACTGTTAAACTAAAATTGCTTTAATAATAATAATAATAATATAAATCATATAAAATAACTAAGTAATTATCATTAAAGCCAGACAATTTTTTTTTAGTACTGTAGTGAGCTTTAATGTGGAGCAAGAGAAACTGGGGGAGTGACTTTTTTGTGTCAGACATGTCACTTTGCTCACATCTGATTGGTCCAATTTCAGTTTGAGCTCTCTAACTCAGAACATAACCCCGGAGCAGGTTAGCTGTGGAGTGTATGTTACTATAGCAATGAATGCAGCTAAAAGCCAAGCCACTTTCATGGTACCTAAAACCCAGGATTGGTGCAAACTAAACTGAAACTTACCCGGCTAACCAGCTAAACCGGCTTCATAAAAGAGTAAAGAGTAAACAGTAAGTAACTAGCACTACTAGTACACCAGTAGCTCTCTGCCATCTTGTCAATTATGTCATCTGTATCAAGTTCAGTAAGAATCTCCTTCTCTGTTACCATCAAAAGGGATGTTTCAAGGTTTGTCTTGATTGAGGGAGGTTCTTCACTGACTTCAGGGTGGAGAAGGTCCTCTCACAGGCAACCTGAGTAATAGATAGTGTGAGGAGGAACTTGTAGCCCAAACCAATGATGTGATGAGCATCAGTAAGCAGATTGTACTGAGACAAGAGGAGATGTTGGACAGCTTTTGCATGTGGAACAAGCTCCACACTTTCATCAGGAACCTCAGAGCCTTCCCCTGCTTCATCACTAGAGGCGGCACCCCTAATGTTGTAGTTCTCCATTAGTGATTGTTTCAGTCTTTCCCAGTGCTGTGCAAGGCTGATCAGTTCTCAACACTGGCACGTTCATCAAAATGCAGTAGGCTTTTGCTGAGCTCCTTCATGGCTGTCCCTGCCCTTTTCTCTGATTTCAGGGAAGTTCCTAGGATCCACGGAGGAGATATCTGTACACAGCATTGTATTTTCTGCATAACGGCTATGAAAGCTTTCAATAACAGTGTCCAAGATCACATTGTGGATGTTGATTTTGTAATCAATCTCTGCATTAGCAATGCACTCATCTTGTGCCGGCTCACCTGGTTGCCTCTTGTGTTTTCTGAACTTCAGCATCACTGTCCTGAAGCTTCTCCAGAATGCCATTGGCCCATTCAACAAAGTCATCGGCTGACATACTTCATACTTCATACTTTAGGAGAGCAGCCTTGTACCCTTGGGCCTTATTTCGGATTACAGGTTTCGTGGTCACATCATTTCAATTTGTTCCATAGTGATGACCAGATCTGTGTAAAGTGCATGGTCAGGCTTTGCAAACCTTCCAAATACTTTCCTCAAGGCCTCATCTTTGGCCCACCAGCGTGTTTCACCGATTACACCAAGTCGTCTGTGTCCCTTGTCCTCACTGTTTTCTTCATGTGCTTGTAGGAATCACGAATGAACACGGCAATGTCATTCAGTAGTGAGAAAAGGGACTCACCTGCCACAACGACCCCTGTAGTGTCAGCTAGAACAAGGTTGAGGACACCATATGTGCACTTGGTTAGGTGATGCTCCTGTGAGCAATGCAGAGAAACCTTTGTATTGTCCCTGCATGTTTGCAGCTCCGTCTGTTGCATTACCAATGCACTTTTTGATGTCTATGTCCATCTTCTCTAGGGTCTGTTTCACAAGCTCCACAAAGTACTGTTCAGTTTAGTGATGGAAACTTTGATTCTTTCAAGAGATTCGTTCATTTTCAGTTCGTTCCCGAACGAGAGCGCTCAGACTCGGTCAGTGATGGGCGTATTCGTTCAGTAGATCCAATCGTTCGTGAATGAACCAGTTGTTTAACGATGATGATGGCGAATAGAGCTCGGCGCGTGTAGTTCGGCATATTTTTTATGAGAAAAAAAAAGAAATTTACACGTTACCATTGTAATGAAACCTGACTTACCAGGTGTTTTAGACTTAGTTTTGTGGTATATTTTGCACTTTTAACAATTTACTGTACAGACTGAACGAGAGAGAATTGTTCAAAGTGCAAAATACACCACAAAACAAAACTTGATCAGAGTTAATTAAGCCTTTTTGGGGGTAAAATGAATGAAAAAGTGATGGACATCTGTATTTTCAAACTTCGAAGTGTTGTTAATGAACTCATTTTCTGCTTCAGACATTTACATTAAGAGAACATAGTGAATAATTCTGTTACCTTCAATTTATTCCTTAAAATGTCTTTATTTGTTCTTAAAAATAACCATCATAAAACCTGCAGAAGCCCTAATAACACGAGACTCAGTTTTTTGGTTGTTGTAATGAATTATTGAAATGCGGTAACACTTTACAATAAGGTTCATTAGTTAACATGAACTAAGAATGAATAACACTTCTACAGCATTTATTAATCTTAATGTTAATTTCAGCATTTACTAATGCATTATTAAAATCACAAGCTGTGTTTGTTAACATTAGTTAATGCACTAACATGAATAAACAATGAACAACTGTGTTTACATTAACTAACATTAACAAAGATTAATAAACAGTGTAATAAATGCATTGTTCATTGTTTGTTCATAAATGACACCTTATTGTAAAGTGTTACCTGAAATGCTCATATGATGACTCGTGTTATGGCTGTTTGATATTATATTGTGATGATATATAATAATGATGTTGTGTCATGACCGGATGAGAAGGAACAAGTTACTGCATCTTGTATTTTAGTGTCCAGTGATGATGAGAATCATCAGTTCTCCTGCAGACGTGTCTCTGATGAAGTGTTTGGACCTCCATGATTCTCCAGCTTTGCTCTCAAACAGCTTTCTGTGTTTTCTTTCCCGGTAGAAGCTGGAAAATGTGCTTCAGACGTCCGTTTGGCCTCAGTCCTCTAAACTCTGGCCAGGACGGTAATAACGGCACATCGACACCGTCGGGAAACTCAAACTAAACTCACGGTTCTGTGTTCATTTGAGGTGTGATGATGATTTGTGTTTGGTGTGACGCCTCTGGACACCTGGTGCATTCTGGGACGTTTCATTTCAGATCCAAGTGGACCCGTGAAGACCTCTAGTCTGAGGAAGCCCTCCTCTGAACACACGTTACTGAAATCTGCTGTCAGGACGAGGATGAGACGCAGGTATCAGTGGTCATTTTAAGAAACATCTGTAGATCAGATCCCTCATAAAACACACTGCTTCTGTTCAGTGTTAATTTTGGCAGGCATTTTTGATTTAGTCTTAGTCTTTATCTTGAGACGAAAATGCTTAATAGTCTTAGTCACATTTTAGTCATGAGTCTTTCATAGATTTAGTCGACGAAAAGTCAGTGCATTTTCGGTAGCTATTTTATATGTAGTATGTAAACAAAAATAATCATTAATTCTCTCTTTAGACCAAATCAATTAAGCTTATGGGAAATTAGAATCAAGGATTGAATTTGGAAAAACTGGAATTAATTTTCATTTTTTGGTAGAAATACAAATTAAACTCATTTTTCAGATACAGTAGGATTACTTAACAAGTATACATTTATTTAACATCTTCTGTTGGTTAACATTGATGACACAGATTTTTAGGAACGCTGTCCCTTTAAGACGGAAGGTGTGCATGTAATACTGGAACACAGTTTTGACCTGTTTACGCACACTTGTGCCATAACCGACTGTATTTACATGAGATACTCTACAGACATGTGGACTGCTGTGTGTGTATTTGAGCGCTGAGAACTGATTACGCACTGTATGAGAACTGAAGAAGTGGAGAGAGAGAGAGAGAGAGAGAGAGAGAGAGAGAGAGAGAGACATAGAGAGAGAGAGAGAGACACATAGAGAGAGAGACATAGAGAGAGACATAGAGAGAGAGAGAGAGAGAGAGACATAGAGAGAGAGACATATAGAGAGACATAGAGAGAGAGAGAGAGAGAGAGACATAGAGAGAGAGAGAGAGAGAGAGAGACAGAGAGAGAGAGAGAGAGAGACATAGAGAGAGAGAGAGAGAGAGAGAGACATAGAGAGAGAGAGAGAGAGAGAGAGAGAGAGAGACATAGAGAGAGAGAGAGAGAGAGAGAGACAGAGAGAGAGAGAGAGAGAGACATAGAGAGAGAGAGAGAGAGAGAGAGACATAGAGAGAGAGAGAGAGAGAGAGAGAGAGAGAGAGAGAGAGAGAGAGACATAGAGAGAGAGAGAGAGAGAGAGACAGAGAGAGAGAGAGAGAGACATAGAGAGAGAGAGAGAGAGAGAGAGACATAGAGAGAGAGAGAGAGAGAGAGAGAGAGAGAGAGAGAGAGAGACATAGAGAGAGAGAGAGAGAGAGAGAGAGAGGTTGAACAAAGCTTTATTTTAACATTAAATCCAAAATTTTACAACACCACCATTACGGTCATTATTTTCTCTCAACAACAATTAAAATGAATTAAAAATTAAAAAACAAAACTCCATCATCAGTAACACATAAAACCTCATTAATACCCCAAATTTCTAAAAAACTCTCAACATTATTAATTAGTTTATGATATGAAAATTCCATTTTTATCCTACCTTTTACCATACACTTCAACATCATTTCTGCATCTATTGAACCAAGTTCTATTTCTTTGTTTTTCCTTGTTTTCCACATTGCAAGCTTTGCTGTACCAATTAAATAATTTAACAAACACACTTTTCCTCTATCTACCACTTTGTATTTGAGTCCCCCAATAAAAACTTCATTGGAAAACACCTCACCAAAACCCCGAAACCAAGCATTAAGCAACCTGAAAAGACTTCCAAGTCTCGAACACCTTAAAAACAAGTGTTCTACAGTTTCTTCAACCATACAAAACCTACACTCCCCCCCAACTGCTGGATTCAGATGTGCTACATGTCTGTTTGTAGCTATGGCCCTGTGAATAATCCTCCATTGCAGATCAGCTGTCCGCTTCTCAATTGGAGGCTTATACAGGGCTCGCCACCTATCCCTCTCTAGAAAGTCTGGCTCCATTGTCTCCATCCACTTTGAAAAACTGTGCCTGCTGAGTGAGTTCATGTGAATAATTTTCACTGTAACATAGTACAATGCTTTTTTCGATGCAATGTCAAACTCTTCCAGTTGCGGAGTTTTAAAAAACAGTATAGATCCATCAAGTTCTTCTTGTTCTCTACTGACAGCAGGACTTATTTTAAACCTTGGAAAATCTCCTTTCAACTGTTGTACCTTCCCTCCAACAACAAGGTTCCTGTAACTGCTTGGTAGAACAGCAAAAATGTCATCTCTCAGTTTCGAAGCAATTCTTGTTGAGCATAAACCAGACGATTCTCTAAAAGTTTCCACTGAACTCCATCCACCATTATCCAGTAAATGTCCCAGTTTAGTGACTCCATTCTTTAGAAGAGTTCTTCGAATGCTTACTGATGACAAAAATCTGGTCCGAATCAGTGGATTATTAAATAAGGGTTCCTCATTAATCCAGTCCCCAGCTTCATTCAAATTTCTCTCCACTTTCAAGACCTTACTCCAAGCTTGTAACATTGACTTATAGAAGAAAGTGAGATTGTCCAGTCTCAGCCCATCCATTTCCATTAAAAACAAGTGTTTATCTAGTCCAAAACCTTCAACCTTCTGCAGAAATGCACATGCCGTCTGTATCCATGATAATCCTTCTTGATAAAGCAGTTTCTGTACTGTTTGCAGTCTGAAAGAAGCAATTCGACTCTTCACATCCACCAGACCTTGACCTCCTTCATGTACTGGTAAGTAAAGTACTGCAGCTCGAGTCCAGTGTTCACCACTCCAGAAAAAGTCTACAATCATCCTCTGTATATTGCAAATCAGTTCACTTGGTGGTTCCAGAACAGTAACTTTATGCCACAATGTAGAAGCTGCCAGATTATTTGCCACTAAAACTCTCCCTCTGTAGGATAATTGTGGCAATAGCCATTTCCATTTAGACAATCGAGCTACCACCTTCTCCAGCACTCCCTCCCAATTCTTCTTTTTAAAACTTTCTTTTCCTAAAAGAACACCTAATACTTTTATACCCTCCCTCCCCCATGTCAAACCTCCTGGAAGTATTGGAGGTCCAGTGTCTCTCCACCGTCCAATGATAAATCCCTCACTTTTCTCCCAATTAACCTTAGCTGAGGAAGCCAACTCATATTGCCCAATGCTTGCCTTCAAAGCCATCACATCATCCTGTCCAGAAATACAAAGAGTTACATCATCGGCATAAGCAGACATGTACACTTTAAAAGTTTCCTTTACACCTGCAACTAAAAAACCACCAAGATTTCTCCTTAACTTACATAACAAAGGTTCAATTGCAAGACTATATAATTGTCCAGAAAGAGGACAACCCTGTCTAATACCTCTTGTGACTGTTACTGGGGCACTTATTCCACCACCAACCTTAATCAACACTGATACATCAAAATATAACAATTTAACATATGAAATAAATTGATCACCAAATCCAAAACTCTTTAACACCTTAAAAAGATAGTCATGATCCACCCTATCGAATGCTTTTTCTTGATCTATTGACAGGATACCCAAATCAGAATCATTTATACAACCATAATCAATCAAATCTCTTAAAAAAAACAAATTATCCATTATTGACCGCTTTGGTATACAATATGTTTGATCTTTATGAATCAACATGTTTAAGCAAGTTTTTAGCCTATTTGCAATAGATTTTGATAATATTTTATAATCCAAACATAATAAAGACACGGGCCTCCAATTTTTTAAAAATCCTAAATCTCCTTTTTTTGGTAACAGCGAAAGTACAGCCCTCCTACAACTAATAGGAAGTACTTCATTTTTGAAACTTTCTAATACAACTTCATAAAAATCTTCCCCTATTATTCCCCAAAAATGTTTATAAAATTCAGCTGTTAAACCATCTATTCCTGGAGAACGACCCATAGACAACTGTTGCACTGCTTCTGTTAATTCTCCATATGTAATTATATCATCCAAAGCTTTTCTTTTTCCTTGCTCCAACTGTGGTAGATCTTTGAGTAAGTCCTTTGCACTATCAGGATCACATTTCTCAGCACTGTACAACAACGAAAAAAAATCAACCGCCAACTTTCTCATTTCAACTGGATTTGCTGTTAAATTTCCATTTGGACAACGAAGATGATGCATCTGTTTATATTGAACAGTCTTTTTTTCCAAGTTAAAAAAATATGCAGTTGGGGCATCCATGTCCTTAATGGAACAAAACCTTGACCTTACAAGTGCCCCTTTCACTCGTTCTTGCAACAAAGTTCCAAGTTCTTTCCTCTTCTCATTTAAATTTATACCATTGCTCTGTACTCCTTTGTTATTTATCAAGTCCTCTTCCAAAATCGCAATTTCTTTTTGCAAACTTTGTATAGTTCTTTTCACATTCATAAAATTATAAGCAGAAACATTTTGACAAAACACTTTAATTTGTACCTTGCCCACATCCCACCATTGACTAAGATTTTCAAAATCACTTTTTCTTTCTTTCCATTTCTCCCAAAACAACTTAAAACTATCACAAAAAACATTATCCTTTAACATTTTTTCATTAAAATGCCAATAATACTTAGGTCTTGAAGTTTGCTTCATGTTAAAATCAAACATGATCAAATGATGATCAGAAAAACCACTTGGCAATATTGATGCACTCATTACCCTATTTTCCGCCATCTTACTTAAATAAAATCTATCCAGTCTAGCACCACTAACCATATTTTCTGCTACTTTAATCCATGTATATTGTCTTACTCCTATATTCCTCCTTCTCCACACATCTATTAAATCATATTTCCCCATTATATTCGACAGTGATTCACTAGAGCGACTATGTGGTTCTTCACCATTTCTATCAATTAAAAAATTAATAGTGCAATTCCAGTCCCCTCCTAACACTAACCAAATATTATCATCAACTTTTTGAAGTGCTTTATGTAATTGATCAAAAACTCTTATTCTTTCTAGACCATTATTTGGAGCATAGACATTCACTAACACAAAAACATGTTCTCCATACTCTATTTTTAATAATAATACCCTTCCCTTTACAATCTCTTCAGTATATAAAATATTGACACTCAAACCTTTTTTAAATAATATAGCTACTCCAGCACTATTGTTTGTCCCATGACTTAATACCAGATTTCCTTCCCACCATCTATTCCACTCAATTTCATTTTCATCATTGCTATGAGTTTCTTGTAAAAACACGACATTAACCCGATTTATATTTAAAAACTCTGATACTACTGCCAATTTACCCCTATCTCTTCCTCCATTTATATTTAAAGAACCCACTTTTAAGTTCTCCATAAAGAGGTTAAAATATAAAGTGGACAGAGACAGAAGGAAAAAAATAAAACATCATGAGAGTCACCCAGTGCATTTTAACCATTATTTTTTGAAGGGAAACGGTCCTTTATTTTTCCTCAGCTTCGTAACAAATTTCTTCAATCTAAACCTCTTCTGTTTGCTCAATACATCATAACTCACTGTGCGCTGCAGTACTTTTACTGAAACAATAAACTTCTCCACATCTGGGAAGAAATCTTTCACCTCTACCGCTTTACCAAAACTTGTATCCAGAAAATCATTAATCTCATCCAAAGAATACATCTCCTCCATATTTTGAGACCCGATCTCAGAGATATCCGAAAGCATATCATCGTCCCTTATTCCTTCCTCTCTATCCACCTCAGTACAACTCAATATCTTGTTCATCTCCACATTGACTACTTCATTCATCTGAACAACCTCACTATCCTCACATGTTTCTAATCCAAGACTTTCCTCTGTTTCTACAGTCTTATCAGGAATATTTTTTCCTTGTCCTACACTACTGCAGGATGCAACATCATTTCCATCACTTTCTTTTATTTCCTTATGAGTCGTTTGCTCTCCATTAGATTCATTAACCACTGAGTCAACAGTGGGATTCGGTGTAACACTAACACCACTACTGCCAGCCTTATGTGGACATGTAGACCTTTTGTGCCCCACATCCCCACATTCAAAGCACTTTAAACTGCCTGTACTAGCATAAACCATATACGTCTTCCCTTCATATGAAACTCTGAAAGACACATCCAAATCAGGTTGTTTCAGAAACATTGCCACCTGTCTCCTAAACGACATTACATGTTTTAAAGCCGTATTTTTGCATCCTAGTGGAATCGTTTTTAACGGACTAGCAAACTTTCCAAAACATGAAAGTGCACGTTCGATCTCATCATCAGGGATGAACGGCGGCACGTTTGAGATTATCACCTTTCGTGTTGGATTAGCTAACGGCGAAACAGCAACAAAAAGTCCACTTACCGAAATTCCGCTGCTTACTAGACGGTTAACCAGATTCTCCTCCTTTAAGAAAACCACCACAGCTTTATTCATTCTTGAGGCTGAAGAGATATTCTCATATCCAATTTGTTCTCCAATTGATAATAAAACTTCCTCCACCGCCACACTTGATTCAACCTCACACCTGACGCCGTGACGGAGTGATACTGGCTCTTCTCCACCCTCCGGCCGAGATGCCATCTCAACTCCGTCAACAATCCTCCCTACGACGCTCCAAACACACTTTACTTTCCTAAATTCTTACTTTTAAATTATCCCAAAGTTAGAAAAAAGAAAGAAAAAAGAATAGCATTAAAATAAAGCCACTTTCATTCGTCCTCTCCTCGTGAACTCTCACACGCACCCCAACACTCCCAGCATGCACTCCGAAGAGAGGGAGAGAGAGAGAGAGAGAGACACAGAGAGAGAGAGAGACATAGAGAGAGACATAGAGAGAGAGAGAGAGAGACATAGAGAGAGAGAGAGAGAGAGAGAGAGAGAGAGAGAGAGAGAGACATAGAGAGAGACATAGAGAGAGAGAGAGAGAGACATAGAGAGAGAGACATAGAGAGAGACATAGAGAGAGAGAGAGAGAGAGAGAGAGAGAGACATAGAGAGAGAGAGAGAGAGAGAGACATAGAGAGAGAGCACTTCTATCAGCATGATTCCGTCTATCCCGCCTTCACTAACTTTAAGTTATTCGACAACGAATTGTGACTCCCGGGAAAAACGTGACGTCTGGTCACTCAGTCCCTGACCCTTCAGGTGCTGAGGCCATTGTTTCAGATCACTAGTTCATGTTTTGGTAGCCTTTCTGCCCACTGCTGTCATACTGAGACTAGATATACAAACACCCCTCATCTGATTGTAATCCAATGACAGAGATGCACATTTTGAAAGACAAGACAGTAATTTAGTCTATAGGATGTATTATGAATGTCCGGTAGTCCTCAAATAGCATTTTAGTCCGTCTCGTCTTGTTAACGAAGACACGGCATATATTTCCTCATAGTTTTTATCATCAGATATGAGTTTTAGCTCGTCAACGTCTCGTCTTAGTCACAGAAAAAAGGTTTGTTGATGAATATTTTTCGTCGTCGTCTTCGTTAACGAAATTAACACTGCTTTCAGTGTCAACCACAGAACAAGTCATGTTCAGGAGCAGATGAGCCGCTTCTCAACATCTATATTCATCTTCCGTTTGGAGAACCTTGAACTAGATAAATACTTTATTTCTTGTAACATCATAAACAAACATAATTACTGTAACGTCACAAACATTGTGTCAGTCTGCCATAAACAATCACACGAACACATTTAGATCAACTATAACTATCTATTCAATAAATTAAATGACTCGTTTCTATGTCATTAAACACAACATTTTAAACAATCATCAAATGCATGAAGTTGACAGATAGACAAGATGAAGAAGAAGAATCTCACTTCTGCACAAATCACTCGTAAATCTGCTTTTATGTAAAAAGTGTCACTGAACTGAAGGAAGTGATTGATTTCTAAGGTTTTACAAATCATTGAGGCCAGTTAAGCTGGTTAGTAGCTGATTTAGTCACAAAAATATAATGACTCTTATTCATATATTTATATAGTAAGTGAACAAACAAATGCTTTATTCAAAACTCTATAATACATCTGATATTTACACGGAAGTGATTCCTCAAGAGCTGAAGTGAAGCGGTTCAGAGTCTGTCCGGGAGGTTCAGGGTTAAACTCGAACCTGCAGCTCTTCAGACGTTATGACAGCAGCAGCAGGAGGATCTGAACACACAGAGCCGTCGCAGAGGGGGCGGGGCTCCAGGAGGAGGAGCCTGAGAACGTCCTGTGCTGATTGGCTCGGCCGTGCTCCTGTGGGTGTGTCTGGACTGTGATGTAACCGTTGATGATGTGGACGACAGGAGGCGGAGCCTCGGCCGTCACACTGTAAGTAACGAGAGAGAGATCATCATCATCATCATCATCACTGTGCAACATCTGACATACAATAAAAAAATTAATGATATAATATTTTTTCTACTCCAGTTTGTTGTGTAGTGCATATATTGATCAAAATGCTCTTCTAGAGTTATTTTTCTAGCTGAGTATCAAGTCATTGAATGTCTTTTCTGAGGTAAATGTGACATTACGAGACATTATTGATCACAAGCTGTTTTATTGACGTCTATCTGCGGTCGAAACACTGATTGATGGATTACATGATTCAAGATTGACTGAACAGAAGTTGTTCTGTTTCTACTGATGCTCATTCAGGTTTATTTGGTGCTGTAACTAGTAGTAAAGAGGAAGAGATGATCACATTAATTGAGTGAATTTAGTGACAAAAGTGACATAATTTGAAAGCTGAGACTTTGTTTCATATCAAAAGTAGCAAAGCTTGTGAATGCTTCATTAAGTTTTGTCCACACATCAACTCAAATCAGCAGAAATTGATTCTTGGGATCAAAGAATTGATATTGGTTCATCAAAATGAGAATTGATTAACTCTTGTGCATCAATTAAAAAAAGTTACACACAGGTCCATAGTGGACAAAAATGTCCATGTCAAAAAACTGTCATAAAATGTGAATCTTGGGAGCACAGACTTCTCATTTGAAAGAAGACCCACGGCAGATTATTGTTGAAGTAAAAAATTTTTAAAAAGTGAAACCAAAAAAAAAGCTATACAGGTTTAAGTTTCTGAAAATGATTTATGAACAATATTTTATATAAAACATATTTTATGAAACATGCTGAACTCTAAACCTGCTAGAAAATCAAAGCCATAAATCTAAACCAGTTGTGTTCCAAATTTGAGGTTAATATCTCAAAATATGATCTTTCAGTGAGATATTGTTTGGGCGCAGGACCATATTTTCTCCATTAGATGCAGCAAAACTCTGCTGGAGCTCACAGTGCTTGATTTGTGATTTACAGTAGAGTTCATCTCTCTAATATTACAAGAACACACATGTACACACACACATTTTTTTTTATGACACACACACAAACCACACTCTGACATCCACACCAACACACACACACACACAATTATAGCTGCATTATTAATCCAATTGTCTCTATAATATCCAGAAGCAGAAAACAGGAATAAAGTGAGTATTTGCTTTATAGACCAAACCTGAAAAAATGGCATCATCTGGTAAAAAATAGTAAAAAATTAAATTTTGAAGCCTTGCCAACAGAATGAAAGCCTATTAACAAAAATTGCATCATTTTACAGTTAAACGGCACTGAGATTAAAAATATCAGTTTTAATGGGTTTCAATGGAGATGTTTCTGTCCAAAAGGTGCTGAGTGGTTAACTTTTTGTACCTAGTGCAAAATACATTTATTAAAGGAAATGAGGGTGGAATATTAAAATTCAAATAAAAATACACACTTGAGCCAAAATTTATGCAGTTAGCATAAACACAGGCAAAATTATATATATATATATAAAAAAACTAAAATGTCCAAAAGGTTGCACAAGGGTTAAAATCGATAAATCAATATTTTTCAACCCAGCCCTAATCATCATCATCATCTAATGGTTATCCAAATCCAATTTTAAACATTTGACAGATGTCAATCTGAGCAGTGTTATGTGGAGGAGTCGGACGGATCTGATGGTCAGTGTTTTCAGAAGATCCTCAGGGTTTCTGATGGAGTCAGACTGTATACAGCAGCACCGTCTTCAGTCACGTCTGAAATCTGCTCGTTTATGAAATATGAAGAAGCAGGCAGGGAGAATAAATGGAGGTTTGGAGTCTGTCAGAGCTCCTGAGACGGGGAACACAAATAAAGAGTTTGAGGATTTCATTCCCGTCCTCCATCTGTGTCAACACACGTGTGTGAGCGTCTGTGGACGCGTGCGGCGTGATGCTGTCTGCTCTGGATCTCATTCTCCCTCCACGGGTTCACACAGATGAAGTCTATATTCAGGACTATGTTTGTTTTGACTGTCTGGGACCTGCTTGGCTTTCATAAACAGTTTATTAAAGAAATATTTTTTACGTGGGGCGACTGTAAAAGTAAATTCAAGCAAGTTTCCAGAACACGGTTCAGGCTCGGCAGAGAACACGTCGTGTGGGTTTTGACACGGGAACAAGAATCAAGTCAAAATGTGACACTGATCCGTGAAACATTGGTGTATATTAAATATAGCTCATACAGAGAACCAGATGCTTCATTTCCAGCACAGAGAACAGTCAGCCTGAGATTCACTGTGTTTGGGAAGTAATGTCACTCGTGTTCATTAATGAACTGCACTGAAGGATATTCAGCAGGTTGTGACGCGTCTGGAGAATCAGACGAGTATTGTCAGCGTTCCTCTGCAGCGGGTCAGGACTCGTGATGGGACAGATACGGCTGAAGCGCTGGAGTCTGACCTCTGACTCGCAGCCGCTCCGGACGACACTCGAGACGCAGCCGCAGGTCAAATCCAGCGTCTGTAATCCCAGCCGTCATCCAGCTATCATTCCCACAGAACATGAGATCCGCTGAGGAAGCTCCATCCGCTCCCATACAGACGTGTGTTAACCATCTCTACCTACAGGTTATTATCAGTAACCAGAAAACCATTCACAGATACTTGAAATAAAATAAACATTAACTGAAATAAAAATACAAATAAAATAAAACATAAAAAAAAAAAAAAAAAATACCAAAAAAACACAAAACCTCAACTGAACATTTCAATGAAAACAGTAAATATTAAAATAAAACTTAAAATATTAACAAATATTAAACTATTTTATTTTAGGCTAAATATACTAAAAATAAAAAACATAGACATGTTAATAAAAATGACAAAAACAAACAAAAAAAACTTATATAAATATACTAAAATAAAAATTACCTACAGGTTATTATCAGTAACCATAAAACCATTCAAAAATAATATTTACTTGAAATAGAATAAACATTAACTGAAATAAAAATACAAATAAAATAAATAAAATGTAAAAATAGGCAAATTTTAAAAAACAACACTGAAAAAATTACCCAAAAAACTAAACATTTCAATGAAAACAGTAAATATTAAAATAAAATTTTAAATATTAACAAAAATATTAAACTATTTTATTTTAGGCTAAATATGCTAAAAATAAAAACCATAGGCATGTTAATAAAAATGACAAAAAACACAAAACCTCAACTAAAATTTACTGACCCGTGACCGTCTCTACCTACAGGTTATTATCAGTAACCATAAAACCATTCAAAAAATAATATTTACTTGAAATAAAATAAACATTAACTGAAATAAAAATACAAATAAAATAAAACGTAAAAATAGGCATATTTAAAAAACAACAAACTAATAAAAATGACCAAAAACACAAAACCTCAACTAAACATTTCGATGAAAACAGTAAATATTAAAATAAAATTTTAAATATTAACACAAATATTAAACTATTTTATTTTAGGCTAAATATACTAAACATAAAAACTACAGGCATGTTAATAAAAATGACAAAAACAAACAACAAAAAACTTAAACTAAAATTTGAAATACTAAGTACTAAAATAAACTAAAAAAGTTACAAATTTATAATTAAAACATATGCATATTTAAAAAAAACAATAATGGCAAACACACAGAACAAAACAAACTAAAATTTAAATGAAAACAGAAAATCTAAAAAATAACATTTTATTTAAAATGACAAAAACTAGGTTCCATTTTAGAGATTTCACTAGCTATAAGTAACTTGTCAAGTCCATGTCAACTAGCCATCATTAGAGTATTAGTGACTGTCTGCTTAATATCTAACATTTGATTTTGATGCACATTCAACTAGTCACTTTGCAAGTACAAGTCCACTTATTCTACTAACACTAACCTGAAAGTCTATGGGCCAGTTTTACTAACAGCTTGCGCCAGTGCAAACCGTTAAAATAAAAATAGTTAAAATAGTACTGTCAGGATTTACTAAAGACGTGCAGTCAGACCCGGCGCCAGACACAAATTCACGGATGGGCATTTCATTTTTTGAATGAGATCAACCTCATTGCAATGCATAATATCATTAATTATGAATTAAATGGACAAAAAAACGAGGAAGAATTGACGTACCACTCCACCGACGCAATACAACAGAGGAGTCGTAAAGATTGGACCAAGCAGTCTAAACACACATCGCAGGGCTCGACATCAACGCTTGTCCGCTTATCCGGGACAAGTGGATTTTTTAAAAGGCCAATGAAAGATAATTTTACTTGCCCGACCGGACAAGTAGTCTAGCCTGATTAAAACGCCAATAACAATCACCAAAACGCGATAATGATTCTTCATCATTTAGTCTAAATGGCAATCGATAGTGGTTCAAGGTTCAAGGTTCAAGGTTCAAGGTTCAAGTTTATTTGTCACATACACAATCATACAGGGTATAATCAGTAGTGAAATGGAGGTCAGGACAGGTCCGCTCAATGGACAGTGCAAGAAAATAAAAGATGATACATAACACAGGAGCATATATTTAAATATAGGTAGGAATAAGATTAAAAAAAAGATAAGTAAAAAAAAAAAAAAAAAAAAAAAAAAAACAATAAAATAAGGAGTCAAATGTGCAATGAACTAGAATGTGCAAAACAGTCTACTGTGGATTTAATAAATATTAATATAAACAGGGATGTGCAAGAGGAATGTGCAAACAGGTTGTACCGGGTATGTACACATAGCAGCAATGCGGAAGATGGAGAATGATGGGTGTTACAGTTAATTAAATGAGTCCTGTAGATGTTATGAGACTGAGTTCAGGAGCCTGATGACCTGAGGATAGAAGCTCCTCCTCAGTCTCTCAGTTTTTGCCATCACACTTCTGAAGCGCTTGCCCGATGGCAGTGTGATGAAAAGACGGTTTCCGGGGTGATTTGAGTCCTTGATTATTTCTGCAGCGTTTGAGGTAGATGTCCTGCAGAGAGGGGAGGGCAGACCCAGAGATGCGCTCAGCTAAGCGCACGACTCTCTGCAGAGCTTTGCAGTCCTGATTTGTGGCGTTACTATACCACACTGAGATGCACTGAGTCAATACACTTTCTATGGCCCCTGAATAGAAAGTTTTCAGGATTGCTGGTGAGACCCTGAATTTCCTCAGCTGTCGCAGATGGTACAGTCTTTGCCTGGCTTTCTTGACCTGTGTTGAAATGTGTGCAGTCCAAGTCAGGTCCTCGGAGATGTTTACGCCGAGGTACTTGAAGCTGCTCACCCTCTCCACAGGGGTCCCGCTGATCATAAGAGGAGTGTAGGGCCGCTGCTGTCTCTTCCTGAAGTCTACAATCAGCTCTTTAGTTTTGCTCACGTTCAGAGAGAGACAGTTGTCCTGGCACCATGATGTTAGTCTCTCTACCTCACCCAAGTATGCGGTCTCATCATTGTTGGAAATGAGGCCCAGAACCACAGTATCATCAGCAAATTTGACAATAGAAGTGGAGCTGTGAGAGGACACACAGTCATGTGTGTAGAGAGAGTAGAGCAGGGGACTCAGGACACAGCCCTGTGGGGCTCCTACGTTCAGGGTGATGGAGTTGGAGGTGAACTGGCCCATTTTCACCACTTGTGGTCTGCCGGTGAGGAAGTCCTGGATCCAGTCACAGAGTGAAGTGTTTAGGCCGAGGTCTGAGAGTTTGACAGCTAGCTTGGAGGGGACTATAGTATTGAAAGCTGAGCTATAGTCAATGAATAGCAGTCTGACATAGTTGCCATTTTTGCTGTCAATATGAGTGAGGGAGGAGTGCAGTACCTGAGAGATGGCATCATCAGTAGACCTATTTGGGCGATAGGCAAACTGAAGAGGGTCCAAGGTAGCAGGGATGGAGGAGCATATGTGTTTCTTTAAAAGTCTCTCAAAAACCTTCATGACTGTTGATGTGAGGGCAACTGGACGATAGTCATTCAGGCAAGAGGGTTTACTGTTCTTAGGCACAGGGATGATGACAGATTTCTTAAATGAGGTGGGAACCACAGAGGTAGCAAGGGACTCATTAAAGATGGAAGTAAACAAACCAGCAAGCTGATCGGCGCACGATCTCAGGACGCGTCCGGTAATCCCATCAGGTCCCGCGGCTTTCCTGATGTTTACTCTCCTTAATTCTCTCCGGACCTCGTCCTCCGTCACGGTGATAACATGATCAACATCGCTGCTCTGTCTGCTGCTTCCTGACGTGCTGATCGGCACAGACGCGCCGCCGTTGCGATCGAAGCGGCCGTAGAAGATGTTTAGCTCTTCGGCCAGCAATGGATCTGCTCTCACCTCGGCGGAGGGGTTATTTCCAGAGGAACAGATGGTCTTCAGTCCCTGCCACATGCGTCGAGAGTCATTGAGCTGAAAATGTGACTCAATTCTCTCTCTGTATCGGAGTTTAGCAGCTCTAACTGCCCGTCGGAGAGCATAACATGATGCTTTGTAGTCGCTCATGTTTCCTGACAGAAGACCAGCGTTGTATGCGGCAGTGCGTTGGTTAACCGCAGCACGGATTGATCTGTCCACCCACGGTTTCTGATTAGAGAATGTCCTTATTGTTATCGTTTCAGTGGCTTGGTCAGTTAGCATGTAAACAAAGCTTAATGCTACATCCGTGAACTCGCTGACGTCAGCTGAACTCGCCCGGAACATGTCCCAGTCGACGTCATCAAGAGACGCCTGTAACATAGCTTCAGAGTGGGAGGACCAGCGCGTCACTTCCCTCACCCCCGGGGATTCCTGAACGATCCTTTGTTTATATTCCGGTGTGAGGAAAATGGCTGCGTGGTCAGACTTATCGAAGGGTGGCAAGGGACGAGCTTTGTAGGCATTCTTGAACTGAGAGTAGCAATGATCCAGTGTATTCGGTCCTCTAGTTGGACAGGATACATGCTGATGGAAGGTCGGCATGACCTTCCTGAGGTTGGCTTTGTTAAAGTCCCCTGCGATGATAGAGGCAGCGTCAGGATGTTTGTTAATGTAGCCGCTGATCTCCTCGTGGAGTTTGGACAAAGCCAGGCTCGTGTCTGCCTGAGGTGGAATGTAAACGGCAGTAGCGATGACCGCGGAGAACTCGCGGTGTAAATAGAATGGGCGGCAAATAATGGAGAGATGTTCCAGATGAGGCGAGCAGGAACGCGACAGAATGGAGATATTCCTGGGGTCGCACCATTTCTTGTTAATCATGAAACACACTCCACCACCCTTGATTTTCCCGGCCTCAGCTGTTCTGTCCATCCGTAAAACAGAAAAGTTATCAGAAGGTGTTACAGCTGTGTCCGGGACCGAGGGAGTGAGCCATGTTTCAGACAAACAAAGGATGTTACAGTCCCTAATGTTCCGTTGGAAACTTGTCCTGGCTCTAAGATTGTCCATCTTATTTTCTAAGGATTGGACATTTGCGAGCAGAATACTGGGGAGAGGAGGTCTGTGAGCTTTTTTCCTCAGTCTGTCACGGATTCCAGCGCGTCGTCCGCGGTGTTTCTTTCGCCTTCTGGGATTATTCGGGTGGCCTTTGTTAACCTCGGCGTTCCGAAGAATCTCCAATGGCCACGCTGGATCCGTGAATAAAGTGTCCTGAAGCAGGTTAGTGCAGCGGTGTCCAATGTCCAAAAGTGTTCTTTTGTCATAGGTAAATAGTGCAGACGTTAATCGTGTAAAAAGAGAAAGTAAAAATACGTAAAAGAGTATATAAAAACACAAATTGAGCGGAGCCATCCTTTAACGTCGACTGAACACAGCAGCGCCGGAAGCGGAAGCCGCTTCCGTGCATAATATAATGACGCTAACAAGGCTGCGCTGCCTCTCTCGAGGAGAAACAAATGAGCACAGCAAACACAAAGTGAGTTAAACTCAGTTAACATACTGCTGTAAAATTTAGAAATGTGGAGTTTTTATAACATGATACAGTTAAGCAACATCACACGACCAAGAGTGCTGAATACCATCACGATTGAAAATGTGACACTGATTTCATATGACCGTTCACTAAACAAGTAATTAATATTAAGTCACTTACATTTTAGATGCAATATTGACTGTTTTTGTTGTTTCAGCAGCGAAAATAGTTCAAAGATCACAGCAGAACCATAACCTCACCTCACAGCAACACTCAACCGTGTTTTCATTACTGAATGATTCAGCGTTTTGAACAAATCGGTTGAGTCAAAGATTCAATGACTCATTCATAAACAACTGTCTCATTCTTGATGAATCAGCCTTTTAACGAATCGTTTGAATGACTCAATGACTCGGGGGAAGTCGTGGCCTAGACTTGTAATCCAAAGGTTGTGGGTTCGAATCTCAGGTCCGGCAGGGATTGAAGGTGGGGGTTGTGAATGAACAGCACTCTCTCCTCCTTCAATACCATGACTGAGGTGCCCTTGAGCAATGCTGTCCACTGCTGTGTGTGTGTGTGTGTGTGTGTGTGTGTGCGCACTACTCACTGCTGTGTGTGTGTACTTGGATGGGTTAAATGCAGAGCACCAATTTCGAGTATGGGTCACCATACTTGACAATACATCACATATTTTTTTTTAATATATATTTTTAATAAGACCGCTTATCACCTGCCGCCACCTACTGGCAGTTTAGTTTGTTTAAAAGTATCATTCTTTCCAACATTTCTTATTTGTATATTAAAAAAAATATTTAAAACATTCTCATAACATCATTTAATGTAAATTATTTAGTGTAAATTATTAAATTTGATTGGTAACATCCCTATAGTGTCTTAATTTAATTTAACGATCATAATTAAGAATTTAAAATGAAAGATGAATCATATATTTAAAAATATAAGGGGAAAATGCCCTTTATAAAGGTAAAAATGCATATTTAAATATGGCAAAGCTGACTGAACTCTGATGAGAATATTGCTTCATAATCAATTATATACAACACAATTGTCACAATGTCAAGCCCTGACACATTTTATTTATGTATTCATTGTTAATCTCTTTGTGTTACATTTTGTTTTTTTAAAGGCAGGGACTTTATAAAATAGTCAAATATAAGCAACTCACCACTCCAACAAGTTTAAACAAATAATATAAAACTAGGTCTACTCGAAGTGCTATTTTCTGTTGTATACAGTATAACCATATCATGTGTTTTATTTCAGTTTTCACAATGTCTAGAAAAGGACCTGCCTAAAATAAAATAGGCTTAGCCTACTCATCACATTAGTAGAGCGGCAGGCGCCGTTGTGCGACAGAGTGGAATCTTCTTAAAACAATGTCCTTCCACTCCTTCCGGAACTTTTTGGTTAGGTCCTTTTCAAATGCCAACTTAATTAAATTGGCCTTGCGTCGATGAAGCATGCTAAGGCGATGCTCTGTAAGGACGTTCTTTAATGTGGAAAAAGAGTTCTAACAGAGTGCCGTGCTTGCACCAATGGTCAAAGCATGTTTGAGCACCGTCATCACGCTTGGCATTGCTTCGAGAGGTTTCTGAAAGTGTTGGAGAACTTTTTCATTGTCCATTTACCCCCGTCGGCTGGAAATGAGTCCTTCATTTGCATGCTTAGGAATTGGTGAGCCACTGTGTATTCAGATTCCGCAATGGGTGTATTAGTAAGGTCCAGTAAAGGTTTCACTTTGGACACATCCAAGAATGTAGAATCCTCTGGGTCCAGAGATCTGAGCGCGTCCATCACTTCCCCAAAGCGTTCCTTCATTTCCCCACAAACTGCATCGATACATCCTGCGTAGCTCTATTTCATCGCTGAGATCTTCATATATAATTCTTTCCTCAACTGCATACATAGAGAAGGATGTGTTTAGTGTGCGTCGTCTCTTATTTGGCACAGGCTCTGTTGTTGCATCCTTGCAACGCTTCAAGAGTGTCACAAATTCCGTCTCAGAACGGAGATTTTCAATACACGTACATGCTTGCACACCTGTTAACAGATCCATGTCTTCTGCCCGTAGCATCAGATTAGGGGGGTTGAGATATGATAAGATTTTGTGCACCATCTCGGCAATGAACCTAAAGCTGGTTCAGACATGGCCCGTAGTAAACCTGCTGCTTCAACTCAATATCTGCTCCGTAGGCTGGGCTGCTGTTGATTTCTCGGAGCAGTGTGGATAGGTCATCAAATGAACTCAGAATAATGGAGACCGTGCCAAAATAACCAGTCCAGCGTCGGTCTAGGAGGCGCTTCAATGTCTCTCCCTTGTAGAGAATGGCGACGGTAGGCTTTCTGCAGAATTTGTAGAGCATGTTACACATAGAGAAAAAGTCCACCAAGGCCTGCTCTGCTGCCAAAGCATGGGTGACCACCAAATGTGATTGGTGGTTGAAACAGTGGACATAGGGTATATCTCGGTGCAATTTTTGTTGGAGATGTTTTTGCACCCCTCCATGTTTACCTGACATCAGGGAGGCGCCGTCATACACCTGACTGATGATTTTCCCAGAACTCAGTCCTGCTTTTGTTAATTCTATCTATTGTGTTCCAAATATTCTGCATTGATTAAAGTTGTGATTTCTTTATCCGTCTCTCGTTGTCCCTCCACATAGCTTCACAAGTCTGGTGTTCTTTTGACGCTGAATGTTTATTAAGTCCTTTCCCAGTTTCCACTGCATGCTTCCAGTCGCAAAATCCAATAATCATAAATGTGGTGTCTGTGGCAGAGGAGAGCGCTCGAAACGTTCTGCATGGGTAGCAGAATGCAGCATCTGCATGAATAGAGTACTCCAGCCAGTCTCTCCTACTATACCAGGAGCTATTGAATGATCTTTTTTTACACGTGCAAGAAAGTTTTTTAAGATTACTTGGTTGGGTTTCTCAGCTCCGAGGTCCCCTGGTGCTGCCACCTGTGACGACCCTTGCTTGAGGCCTTGGCAACTGTCGGGAGTTGAATCACGGTTAGGGCACCCAGGGCTTTCGCCTAACGTTACATCGCTGCTGCCCTCTCCTGCCAACTAAAGAAACGCCGTATATCCATAGCACTGCCACACGAGATCGCTCAGCATTTAAAAAAAATAAAAAATTACAACTAACGTTAAGCGGTAGCGCTATGCTTAGCAAACAACCAAACATTTCCGCGCTCACTATCGACAAACCAATCAAATACGTTTAAAATGATTAAAAAAAAATCAGACCAAACACATTTTTCTTTTTATTCAGGAGTTATATATATACAAAACGATAACTTTTGATAACAGTAGCCTATTGATAAAAAAATTGTGCAAAAAAATTGCGGCGTTTCCGTATGGAAGTTTCCATACCGTAGCCCAGTCAGGTGTGCCATAAAAAATTATCTATACTTCATATCTCTATTATAATTCGTCATTATTATTTTAAATCAGAGGGTTTTAAAATGTTTAACCAATGCCAATCATTAAAAAGAGCTTGTCAGTAAAACTTCGTAACGCCATTGGATCCTCAAGCTCTCAGCGAAAGCTCGTAACTTCACCCCGCCTCCTTTCAGATTGACGCGCCGCGCACAGCCTGGAGGAGACAGATCTCCGCTTTTTCGCAATACAATAACTGATGTTTGAATAGTACAGCGTTTTCTTTACTCAGCAGGCTCATCCGGGCACTAGTGACTCACAGGGCGGGCCAGGCCCCCCATTGCCCGCCCATGGCGCCGGGACTGCGTGCAGTGATGAATTAGTGCTGAAAAGGCATGGACACAGTTATTTTTGCGCCTGACCTTATTGCATATGCATTTCTAGGAGTTTCCCTTTCAGACGCAACATTTATGGGAGGAGAGTATTCAAATGAGTCACGCAACGAGATTTACTAACGTTTGCGTTCGTCAAATTACTGGTATCTGCGCCATTATTTAATGCCCAAATAAAGCATGTCTTAAACTATTTTGTGCTTGAAATGGCTGCAATTATTGTTACTAGGAGGAGGCACCACAGAGAACAGTTAATTTAATTAAAGTATTCATTTATTTGGAATGCCAGAAGAACACATTATCCGAACATTTCAATTGCCAAGCCATGTTATACTTAACTTGCTTCAGGAACTAAAAGACGACTTGGACCCTCAACTAGGAGTCACACAATACCAGGTCTATCAAAACTTATAGCAAACCTTCGTTTTTTGGCCTCCGGTTCTTTTCGACATACTGTTGTCACGGTGCACACACGAGGGAGGAACAGGAACATGCAGGCTCTGGTAGTTAGTGAATGCTGGTGTGTGCTGGTCTCACCTCTCCTCCATCCGCACCCAGAGGTCGTTGAACTGTCGATGTCGCTGCTTCTTCTGCTTGTTGCGGTGCTTCTTCTTCAGCTTGTACTGCACCTTCTCCAGGAGCTCCAGGAGATGCGGCTCCTCGTCCTCCTGAAGATCTCGGCTCTCGTGGAGGAACGGCTCCAGCGGGACGTCTGCGTCCGTCAGCTCTCCGGACCTTCTGCCGCTGTGAAGACAGAAGAAACGCTTTGATACGGACACAGACCCGCTCCGAGAGGCTAAAGCAGAAGATCACACCCGAGACTAGAGTTGTTGATGCTCGTATATTTGACGCTAGTTCAGAGACAGTGGCGTCTCTTCATAAGGATGAAGGTCTGAAGTGACCGACCATAGGAAATGAATGAGAAATTGACAAAAACACAAAAATTCTGCAAATTTTTGTGTGTACAATCTACAAATCTGCCACAATGCAGAAAAACGTACACAGCAATGACGGGGTGAAACTCTAAAACATCAAGAGTGCAAAACAGACACATCCACACACACACACACACACACACACACACACACTCACATTCAAAGTGTATATTGCTTTATGTGAGTGTACTGTATGTATGTGGATAAAACTGGAAATACATCCAACTTTCTATGAAGAGCAGAGTAAAGCAGAATCTCCTCAGAATAACACTGGACAGTCGCTGGACTGGTTTGCAGTGAACGCAGACATCGAGTCTGCTTGCTTCATCTGCTCCTGATCAAACCTCTCTGACTGCTAAAGCATCGCAGGAATTTATGACAAATGCTCCGATGCAAATAAGCGGCTGCAGGTTTTTATAATGGAACTTTCCGGACCTCGGGTTTCCAGAGTCTACTTCAATCTGCCAGTCCTGCCAGTCCAAACTGACTCAGCTCTCCGTCCCCACCTCCATCTGTCAGTGGGTCAACAGCTTCCTAACAGACAGGCAACAACTAGTGAGGCTGGGAAAATACACATCCAGCACCCGTACTATCAGCATTGGTGTTCCTCAGGGCTGTGTTCTCTCCCCACTGCTCTTCTCTCTCTACACGAGCGACTGCACCTCTAAAGACCCCTCTGTCAAGCTCCTGAAGTTTGCAGACGACACCACATTGATCGGCCTCATTCAGGACGGTGACGAGTCTTCTTACAGACAGGAGGTAAAGGAGCTGGCTGTCTGGTGCAGTCTTAACAACCTGGAGCTGAACACGCTCAAAACAGTGGAGATGATCGTGGACTTCAGGAGAAACCCCCTGCTCTCCCCCCACTCACCATTCTGAACAGCACTGTGACTGCAGTGGAGTCTTTCAGGTTCCTGGGCACCACCATCTCCCAGGACCTGAAGTGGGACACTCACATAGACTCCATTGTGAGAAAGGCCCAGCAGAGGTTGTACTTTCTTCGCCAGCTGAGGAAGTTCAACCTGACACAGGAGCTGCTGAATCAGTTCTACTCCGCCATCATTGAATCCGTCTGGTTCAGCTCAGCTACCAAATCTGACCTCAGAAGACTACGGAGGGTAGTCCGGACTGCTGAGCGAATCATTGGTACAACCCTCCCTACTCTCCAAGAACTGTACTTATCCAGAGTGAGCAAAAGGGCTGGCAAAATCACTCTGGACCCCTCACATCAAATGTTACCAACTTAGCCGCTAGATTTAGCGACTTTTCAGACCCCCCTAGCGACTTTTTTCCAAAAAAGCGCCTAGCGACAAATCTAGCGACTTCTTGGACAAACCTTAGCGAGTCTCTTTGACTGAGCGTCTCTCGCTGGTACTACCGCACGAGAGAGATCTTGCTTTCACAGCGCGCACACACCTCCCTCTCTCTCTCTCTCTCTCTCTCTCTGCTCATCGAGCGGCACTTTCAGTTAAAATAGATGATGTTGCTTCTCTAATTTTACATGCAAATATAGCCGAAAACACGGCACAGGAATTGTTTTTGTCTTTGCTTATCTTATGTATATTTGATTTCATCAGATGACGGCTCGATTATAAAACAGGATTTTTTTGCAGATTAACATCTTGGAAGGGAGAGCTGGTTATGTAGTCTTAAAGGGCCACATTTCAGTCACTATTTCATATTTATCCCATTGACTGACAACAGAAACAATAAATTATATAAATGAAAACAGTTTTATTGAGAATTGGGCCAAATTAAAATACAGTATGTGAGCACAGAGAGGCAAACAAATGTAAAAGACAATACGACGCGATGACGTCATGAATATGCTAATTAACGTGTGACGTCATCTGGCGACATTTAGCGACTTTTCAAACTGGCTTTAGCTACTTTCCATTGAAAAAAGTTGGCAACTGCTCACATCCAGCACACTCCCTCTTTGAACTGTTACCGTCTGGTCGACGCTACAGAGCTCTGAGCACCAGAACGACCAGACACAGACACAGTGTCTTCCCTCAGGCAATCCATCGCATGAACACTTGACATTAAACATGGAGCACATAACACTATTTACATTATTCATTCATCACACATACTTATTTGTCATTTCAATTTGCACATATCAGACCTGTACACACATAATTGTCTATATTATATATTGTGTTTTTGCTGTTTTGTACATTGCCTATTTGTATATTATTCTTTTATTATCTGTGTCCTGTTGCTGTCATTCTGTCGCACTGTGGAGCTTCTGTCACTATAACACATTCCTCGTATGTGTAAACATACCTGGCCAATAAAGCTCATTCTCATTCATTTCTGGAAGCCACCGTGCGTCAGATGGAAACACTGAATGTCCTGACGATGCTGTGATAGAAGCAGGGATTGTTTCTGCTGGGTGTGTGAGAGGGAGGGTGTTTTGCTGATGATGGACGGGTTAATCGGAGCACAGTGCAGGAACATGAGCGCTGATGACGACTGATAACCACCCGTGAGATGAAGAGAGGAACGATCCTGTGATTACATCTGTACGTCTGCGGCTCGGTGAAACGCTGCTGTTTTAGTATCACGGATCATGTTCATACTTTCAATTAGATCTCATTTTTGTATTTTCAGATATTTTTATATTTTTTTATATGTGCATTTTAAAGTTTTAGTTATTTTAAAAAAAAATGTAAATGCCTATATAATTGTTATTTCAGTTTTAATTATTTTACATCAAGTTAAACTAAATGGAAATGAGAAATGTTGCCTTGGCAACCAGCTGAAATAATATGTTTAAGTTTTTAAAATATTTTTATTTCAGTTAACATTCATTTTATTTAAACAAACATTTAAAAAGAAATGCAATAGCTATATACTGTAGGCATATGAAACAAAAACTAATAAAAATGAAACAAATACACACCAAAATAAAAATTAAACTAATTGAAAAAGAAAATGTAGAAATAAAATGTAATTTTAAAATATGAACAAAAATATATAAAAAACAAACTAAATGACGATTAGAAATGTTGCCTGAAATAAAATCTTAATTTTTAGTATATTTTAGTACTTCTAACTTTAAATAAAGACAAGAAATAAAATAATTTTAAGTTAGAAGTACTGCAATAACACACTAAAACTATCAATAAATTAAACTATAATAAAAACTATAATAAAACTTATTTTATTTCAGACAATATTTCTTGTTTTCATTTAGTTCAAGTTAGAAGTACTAAAATAAAGTAAATAAACTAAAACTAAAAAAAAAACTATAATAACTATGTAGGCATAAAAAAACCGAATAAAACTGACAAAAAAAAAACAAACTAAAATTGAAAATGAAAACCGAAAATACAAAAGTAAAATTTAATTTTAAATGACAACAAAAACTAGGTAACGTTTCTAATTAGACATTCTAGTTACTATAATTATTTCATTTCAGTTCACATTTATTTTAAAGTAATGATTGTTTTTTAATGATTGTACTGAACTGTAATAACTCTGGTGTGACAGCTGTCTGTTCTTTCAGGAGTTCTTCAGTATAAATGTGTGTGATCTCTAACAGCAGACATAAGACTGCTCTGCTCTGCTCTGTGTGATTGAGTCCTGATGTGTTTGCTGTGCTGCTGCTGTAAACCTGAGTCAAAGCAGAACTACTGACAGCTCAAACCCGCGTCTCCTTCACTGCGCTCAGATCAGACTCAGAGACTCAGAGCTCCTTCATATTTCTGCATATGTTATGATGAAACCCATGAGCCCTTCACACAATGGCCCCATTCTGACCACGCCGGGACCCTCATTATGAGACCTGCATGTGTTTGTGTGTGTGTGTGTGTGTGTGTGTGTGTGCGTGCGTGAGTGTGCGTGAGTGTGTGTGCGTGTGTGTGTGCGTGCGTGAGTGAGTGTGCGTGAGTGTGTGTGCGTGTGTCAGTGCGTGCGTGCGTGACTGTGTGTGTGTGTGTGTGTGTGAGTGTGTGTGTGTCAGTGCGTGTGTGTGCATGTGTGTGTGTGTGCGTGTGTGTGTGCGTGTGTCAGTGTGTGTGTGTGTGTGAGTGTGTGTGTGTGTGTGTGTGTGTGTGTGTGTGTCAGTGCGTGTGTGTGCATGTGTGTGTGTGTGTGTGTCAGTGCGTGTGTGTGTGTGTGTGTGTGCGTGTGTGTGTGCGTGTGTCAGTGTGTGTGTGTGTGTGCATGTGTCAGTGTGTGCGTGCGTAAGTGTATGTGTGTGTGTGTGTGTGTGTGTGTGTGTGTGTGAGTGTGTGTGTCAGTGCGTGTGTGTGAGTGTGTGTGTGTGTGTGTGTGTGTGTGTGTTTTCTTAAAAAAGGCCTCTAACACTAGCTCTCTCTCTGTCTCTCTCTCTCTCTCTCTCTATGTCTCTCTCTCTCTCTCTCTCTCTCTCTCTATGTCTCTCTCTCTCTCTCTCTCTCTATGTCTCTCTCTCTCTCTCTCTATGTCTCTCTCTCTCTCTCTATGTCTCTCTCTCTCTCTCTCTATGTCTCTCTCTCTATATATATATAAACCCTTGCTACTTGTACTGCGTTGAGCTAACTGAGATTGTTATAGCACTTGCATATTATTGCTCTTTTGTTGGTTTTGATTGCTTCTATTGTCCTCATGTGTAAGTCACTTTGGATAAAAGCATCTTAAGTTTAAGTGCAACATCTGCCTTCATATGTCATGCATCTTTTCTGCAAAGATATTTAACAAGTGAATCTGCTTTACATTTACAGCATGCTGAACTTCATGAGTGCTGTGCTTATAGAGCTTTCTTTATCCAGACGGTTTATAAAGAGAATGGTACTCGAGTCAAAGTGTTTGAGTTAACACTCATGGCTCTCTTGAATCACATAATGTGGAGAAAACACACACAGTGTGTCTGTGTACACAGCGACGTCAGTCTTCTGCGGCGGTGAATGTTGTGCTGTCGAAGCAGCCGCTCTTCACATCTCTTCTAAAACATCTCTATGCTGTAAAAACTGCTTGAAATGCTGCAATTATGTGATTAGCAGATTGTAGTCCATCACTGGCAGTGAATGCATGTTTGTCCCCGACTGACGTCTGATAATGAACTGGAGATTGGCTTTGTTTTTGAGGGACAAACATGCGGACAGACACAAAAACAATAGACTAATAATTCTGCAGACGAGACTCTGTTCATCTGAACAATGAAATCACACAAACCAGAGACTGTCCTTACTCGGAAAATCATTTTCCGTTAGTATCAGTAGAAATTAATAATAAATAAACAGACCGTGACGTAACCTCTTTAGGGAAACCCAGCCAGTTATACCAGCGTAAGTGATGAAATACACGCATCTGCTGACGCACATTAATGCAGTTCAACAGAACACAACATCAGTCTGAGAGCGTTTCACAAACATAAACCTTAAACAGAGACTTCAACACAGCAGATCCGTCGCTCAACACCACATGAAGTAAAAACACAAACTGTTATTTCAAACAGAAAACAAGATTATTTTGCTTGTTTCAAGCAAAAACTCACTCAATTTTGACTTGTTTTTTTCTGAAAACAAGACAGTTTTTACTTGTCTAGAAAATCCTTCTTGAATCCTTCAAAAATTCTAAGTAAGAAAATCATTTTTTGCAGTGTCTTTATTAATTATCAGAGTGATTGTTAGTTCTTCAGGCAGCTGAAGGACATTTTTTGGTCCCCATAGTGTTTTGAGAATCTAAAACGCCTGTAGTTTAGAAAAAAACATTATGCCTATGGAATGGACCTATAAAACATGGAAACCAGTGTGTGTGTGTGTGTATGTGTGAGAGAGAGAGAGAGAGAGAGAGAGAGTGTGTGTGTGAGAGAGAGAGAGTGTGTGTGTGTGTGGTTCTGTGTGAGTGTGTGTGTGAGAGAGAGAGTGTGTGTTACCTGTGTAGCGTCTGTCCGGCAGGCGTGTGCTCCACCTCATAACCTTCGCGCCGCAGGACGTCAATCACACTGTTGTTTCCCAGAAAGTGACCTGAAACACAAACACTCCACCTTCAGTCTCTGAACTCAAGTTATTCAGTCTGACACACACACACACACACACACACACACACACACACACACACACACACACAGCCTGCGGTGCGGAAGCGTTCTGTAATGTTAGATTACTGTACTGATATTTCATGTCTGTCTCGTTACAGGAAGAGCGGGTCACATGACAGTCCTGTTTGCCTCTGGGAATCATGAACTTCCTGTCAGAGACTCTCTGATGGATCAGGATCACTAGTGTGTGTGTGTGTGTGTGTGAGTGTGTTATAGTGTGTGTGTGTGTTTCCCCTCGCTGAGGCTCAGGTCTACAGTCAGATCAGATGCTGATAATGTCAGAATGCTGTCAGTATTATTTACACAACTGTCAGTGTTTTTATTATTATTATTATTATTAACCATCAGTAGCTAATATGGAGGGCTGTGATGGTTTATTCTATAATAACCACTGATTTCAATCACCCATCATGCATCTGTAACACTGAATCAAGTTAGTCCAGTGAACTCAGTTTTAAATCCAAAATCATAGCATCAACAGTTAAACATAGATTCATGTCAATATAACAAGGACTTATAGAGATCATGCTTTCGGCTCGATAAGCAAGATACGCCAATTATATAATTATTTATTTACAGTGTTGGGGAAAGTAACTTTTCAAAGTAATACATTACAATATATGGTTACTCCATTTAAAAGTAACTGCATTACTGGTGTTACTCATTTGAAAAAGTAACTCTGATATTTCATTGTAAATTAAAAAGTAATGTGTTACTTTAATAGTTACTTGAAAAAAGTTATCTGATCATGTTACTCACGTTACTTGTAATGCGTTACACCAACACTGTTTATTAGTTTAATTGAATTAACCTTTATTTAACTAGGAAGAAGCCTCAATGAGATTAAAGAATCTCTTTTACAGGATTGTCAAGTCACCTTTATTTATACAGCGCTTTTAACAATACAGATTGTGTCAAAGCAGCTTTACAGTATCAAATAGGAACATAGTGTGCCAATAATGCAAAAGGACAATAGTAAACACTCAATGTTCAATTAAAGGCAGTTCATCATTGAATTCAGTGATGTCATCATCCAGCTCAGTTCAGTTCTAATACAACCCGAACTCCGGAAATGTTGGGACGTTTTTTTTAAAAATTTGAATAAAATGAAAACTAAAAGAATTTCAAATCACATGAGCTAATATATTATTCACAATAGAACACAAAATGAGCTCATTTCAAATGTGATGCCTGCTACAGGTCTCAAAATAGTTGGGACGAGGGCATGTTTATCATGGTGTAGCATCTCCTCTTCTTTTCAAAGCAGTTTGAAGACGTCTGGGCATCGAGGTTATGAGTTTCTGGAGTTTTGGTTGGAATTTGGTCTCATTCTTGCCTTATATAGGTTTCCAGCTGCTGAAGAGTTTGTGGTCATCTTTGACGTATTTTTCATTTATTGATGGGCCAAATGTTCTCTATAGGTGAACGATCTGGACTACAGGCCAATTCAGCACCGGACTCTTCTACTATGAAGCCATGCTGTTGTAATAGCTGCAGTATGTGGTTTTGCATTGTCCTGCTGAAATACACGTCCTCTGGAGGGGAGCATATGTTGCTCTAAAACCTTTATATACCTTTCAGCATTCATAGTGCCTTCCAAAACATGCAAGCTGCCCATACCGTATGCACTTATGCACCCCCATACCATCAGAGATGCTGGCTTTTTAACTGAACGCTGATAACACGCTGGAAGGTCTCCCTCCTCTTTAGCCCGGAGGACACGGCGTCCGTGATTTCCAACAAGAATGTCAAATTTGGACTCGTCTGACCATAGAACGCGTTTCCACTTTGAAACAGTCCATTTTAAATGAGTCTTGGCCCACAGGACACGATGGTGCTTCTGGACCATGTTCACATATGGCTTCCTTTTTGCATGATAGAGCTTTAGTTGGCATCTGTAGATGGCCCGGCGGATTGTGTTTACCGACAGTGGTTTCTGGAAGTATTCCTGGGCCCATTTAGTAATGTCAATGACAGAATCATGCTGATGAGTGATGCAGTGTCATCTGAGGGCCCGAAGACCACGGCCATCCAACAAAGGTCTTCGGCCTTGTCCCTTACACACAGATTTCTCCAGTTTCTCTGAATCTTTTGATGATGTTATGCACTGTAGATGATGAGATTTGCAAAGCCTTTGCAATTTGACGTCGAGGAACATTGTTTTTAAAGTATTCTACAATCTTTTTACACACTCTTTCACAGATTGGAGAGCCTCTGCCCATCTTTACTTCTGAGAGACTCGGTCTCTCTCTAAGACATCCCTTTTATAGCTAATCATGTTACAGACCTGATGTCAATTAACAATTAGTTGCTAGATGTTCTCCCAGTTGAATCTTTTCAAAATATCTTGCTTTTTCAGCCCTTTGTTGCCCCCGTGACAACTTTTTTGAGACCTATAGCAGGCATCAAATTTGAAATGAGCTCATTTAGTGGATAAAAGTGTAAAATTTCACCGTTTAAACATTTGTTATGTTCTCTATGTCCTATTGTGAATAAAACATTGGCTCATGTGATTTGAAAGTCTTTTAGTTTTAATTTTATTCAAATTTAAAAAACATCCCAACATTTCCGGAATTCGGGTTGTAGTATCTGTGCAATCAGGTCAACGATATTGCTGGAAATTAAGTGCTCAAGATACACAGTGTGATGTAATTTATACACATATACACAAAACCTATACAAACATAAAACAAGCACCATTTGCAAATCGTCTTTCAATTCTCAAATAATAGTACACTGAAAAAAATTATGCTAATTTTTTTTAAGGTAAGTGGTTGCAATCAATTTATTTTAGCTACATTTAAATAAACAAATTTAATTGACTAACTGTCAGCAAAATTAGTTTATTTATATGTACCTAAAATAAATTGATTGCAACCACTTACCTTAAAAAAAATTAGTGAATTCAATTAATCATTTTTAAAATCACGTTTACATTGAAACTACATAATCTGGGGTCTTTAACTGAAAAAAAGTATTCATTGAATCAGTTAATTAGCAGAGGTTATTACTCCACCACTGACATTAATGACATAGTTCATGGTAATGGTTCATTAACTGTGGAATCAATGTGGTTCAAACGATGGTGTGACCATGTTAATATGGTTTCAGGAAGCAGTCACAACTATCTAGTTCATTTCTGCAACACTGCATCGTACTATGTGCCGTGTACTAGTTAAGCAGAGTTACACTGGAAACGCAGCGCTGAATGGCCGTATTGATCGATGAGCGAGCGGTTGAGAACACGCCAAAGTCAATGAGCAGAGAGCGAAGAGCCGATGGACGGCTGAGATAAGAGCTGCTAACCACCTAAAAGCTTTTATTCAAAACTTCCTGAGCTCAGGCTTTTAGCGTGCTTGTTTTCTTAAGGCCTGTCGCATACTGAGCGCATTCATGCCGTCAGGTGGAAACGCTTCGCAGACATCCAGAGCCCAGAAAGCAGCCTGTGTCCTTCAGCGGCGCTCCGATTATTAGAGCAAATGGCACATATTTAACAGAGTTTATTTTCCATACGCTGTAATATTTATATAAGAGATGTTGAGCAGGAGCTGAGAGGCACGTGCTGGATAAACAAACGCAGCGGCGGCGCAGATGTTTGCGCAGACATTACTCTGCGCAGGAGATCCTGCCACGCTAAAGACATCATTAACTAGTCCATTAGTGAGCATTAACAAGTCCATTAGTGAGCATTAACTAGTCCATTAGTAAGCATTAACAAGTCCATTAGTGAGCATTAACTAGTCCATTAGTGAGCATTAACTAGTCCATTAGTGAGCATTATCTAGTCCATTAGTGAGCATTAACAAGTCCATTAGTGAGCATTAACTAGTCCATTAATGAGCATTAACTAGTTCATTAGTGAGCATTAACTAATCCATAAGTGAGCATTAACTACTCCATTATAATACAAAAATAAAAAGAGGATTACAAATCTAAACATTCCTTGATAAATATAAATATTAATCAGGGAAAAACACAACTTAATATCTTAAGTCATTTTACTTTTTAAGTGACCGTGTATTTATTAAGTCTTGTTTTCTGAAAAATAAATTGAGTTTATGCTTAAAACAAGAACAAATATCTGCTGATGGAATCTTGTTTTCCCTTTGATTTTTTTTTTTGACCAGTTGGCAGATATTTTTCTTGTTTTATGCATAACTTTTGATAATTTTTTTCAGAAAACAAGACACAAATACACAGAAGTAAAACAACTTAAGATATTAAGTTGTGTTTTTCCCTAATTAATATTTATATTTATCAACAAATGTTTCGATTTTTAATCCTCCTTTTATTTTTGCATTTTTTATTATATTTTTCCTTTTATGTCCCTCATATTTAATGTAGAACTTTATATTTCTTATGATTTTTTTTTTTTTTTTTGTAAAGCATTTTGAATTACCATAATGTATGAAACATGCTATATAAATAAACTCGCCTTGCTTTCCTATTTGTGCTGGAAAACATGACAAAATTACAGAAGAAGACAGTAATCTCTTGCAGTGTAAGAACATGTGATTGGAAACCCACTGCAGTCTCAGCTAGTATTTCTGTCACCATTATTAATCAGATGCTGCTGTTTGCAATAAAAGAAATAAAGCAGCGCTCCGCTTCATTCACCCACAGAAACCTCAGACGTTTCCAGCTAATACACGTATCACGTCTCATTGGTCTTATATTTAGCCTCTGCTTATGGGCAGATTATGGACTTACTAAACCACGGCTGTTATTTGTCTTCATCCACAGATGCAGATCATCTGGAATTAAACTCCGATTAATGCTGATACACGAAGAACAAGACGATGTGTGGTTTGTGCATCAATAAAACACTGCTCTACGACTATCATTAGCCTGATGCCACCAGTCGAGAAACCCTAAACCCAGTAAACCAGGTAATTATGATGAAAATGTACAGACTCGCCGAGGCTGAGCTTTGATATTTAACAGCCGGGCAGAGCGGCTCCTGTGCTGACCTCTGACTGACCCGAGGACCAAACCAGAGCTAACGGAGGTAACTGACCACAACCCTGCTGTCCAGTGTAACACTACAGGAGCAGAGAAACACAGTCTAGAGCTGAGATTATCACTGACTGCCACATCACAGCAAATCTAACTAAAGATGAGCACTTGACACAATGAGTTCTTCATGGAGTTAAAGGAGCAGTTCACCCCAAAATGAAAATGTGTTCACCCTCAGGCCACACAAGATCAGGATGAGTTGTGTCATGTGTCACTGCATCAGTGTCTCTACAATGAATGGGTGCCGTCAGAATGAGAGTCCAAACAGCTAAAAACATCACAATAATCCACAAATTATCTTCATGGCTCCGGTCCAGTGTTGGGAGTAATGCATTACAAGTAACGTGAGTTACATAATCAGATGACTTTTTTTCAAGTAACTAGTAATGCATTACTTTTAATTTACAAGAAGATATCTGTGTTCAAATAAGTAACTTTGTTGTCCATGTATTGAGTGACGGCTCTCCTGTCCTCATGTGGAGAGAACTCAGAGACGCTTCTTCAGACTCAGCATTATTCATCTCACTTCTGATGTCAAAGGGGTTTACAGTCACCAAAAATACTAATTTTGGGTTTTCTTGTTATTAAAAATAAATAAGCAAGCCCAGCTCAGGTGACAAAAAGTAACGCAAAAGTAACGTAATGCACTACTTTCCAAGTAGTTACTTTTTTATAGAGTAACACAATATTGTAATGCGCTACTTTTAAAAATAACTTTCCCCAACACTGCTTCAGTCCATCAATTAATGTCTTCTGAAGACAAAAGATGTGTGTTTATAAAAATCTAATCCATCATTAAGATGTTTTTAACTAAAATAAGAGTCCATAATCATGAGCGGCGCTAGGGAGGGGCTAGCAGGTGCTCCAGCACCCCCAAGAAAAATCATAGCACCCCCATAAAAAATGAAATAAAATAAAAACATTTGACTCATTAAACACATGCATAAATACTGCAATGCAATAACGTGATTTGCAGTCGCACGTAATGTCAGCATTTTATTTAAAAAATGGATCGGTTCCTTGTACCAAGTACTATTGGCCTGCCCCGACTAAAGATTTTTATAGTCAACTATTCGCACGTTTATATTAAATTGATAGTATAATAACCATTTAGGTTATTATTTATTCATATTTAGGCATTTAGGCGTATTATTCCGCGCTCAAACGCACGCATAACGCTTGCCGCAAAGCACCGGCTAAAGTAATGATTATGAATGCATCGGGGAAAAATACATTTTAATTATTTATTAATAAACTAGTGCTTTCTCAGACTCAACATCTCCACAGTGGACGTGCCTTTAATAGAGAAATGCACCTATACGGACTACATAATCAGAGAAGATTTGTTTTTGTTTTTTTAATTGGTTTTCAAGCTTTCTGCAGATTTATTTCTTATGTCTGTGAGCTGGTTCATTGTTGTGACGCGCTCCGTTCATGGAGACTGCATGAGACGACAGAAAACACATCCAAAAATGACAGGAGTATAAGCTCTTTCAGCAGGAAAAAATAAATAAATAAAAATGATTGCGTGCACGCCCCCATGCAGTAGGCTAATCATAAACATTTGACATGCGCCTCTATAGTGATTTTATTATTCATATAAAAATAATAATAATAACAACCTGTTTTGGTCATATTTACTATAAATTGCCCAGCTCCCCTGTCATTGATCTAGCACCCCCTCAGCACCTGCGTTCATCATTCTCTGGCGCCGCCCCTGTCCATAATCCATAATAACTCTTCCTCCAGTGAAAAGTGTTCTGGTCTGAATCAGGAGAGAAATCTGCATCAGATCAAGCAGCGTTTACAAGACAAAACACTCTAAACTTTAAAGCTTTGGTCTTCTCCAGATGTTAACTGATGGACTGGAGTGGTGTGGATTATTGTGATGTTTTTATCAGACTCTCATTCTGACGGCACCCATTCACTACAGAGCATCCATTGCTGAGACACTGATGCAGAGACACATTTCTACAAACCTGATGAAGAAACAAACTCATCCTTGGATGAACTGAGAGTGAACACATTTACAGCACATGTTCATTTTTAGGTCAACTATTCCTAGACTAGACAGAATATTCTCATTCGGGGGTTCCCTGCATCTATAAACTCAATATATAAGCTCTTCTCATGTGAACACTATGGAAATGTGGCTGGAATTACCTGCATTGGAAAAAGGTTGCATGTCCAACATTATTCCCATTAAAATGCATGAATTCAAAAGTCAATGCAAAGCCACACCCTGCTGATTTTAACAAGGTGCAATGAATAGTTAGTTGTTGTTGGAAGCTCGAGTCTTGGCATAAATGCATTTTTCTTCAGTTTTGATTATTAGACGTGGTGCATTAAGTCCAACAAAGAAGCAAAGCCAAATAAAACCTAACAGTGTTATTTCAGCGCTCTCATTAATACTCTCTGCACCTCCGTCCAAATCTGAAGTCATGATTCCTTCAGTCAAGGAAATTTCATAAGTCACAGTTGTTATTGCTGAAGGCAACTTAAAAGGCGCTTCGTCTCGTCTCGAGTCTCCTCGGTCGCTCTAAAGTCTCTGATAAGTGGACGACGAGTTAAAGGCACGAATAAAACAACTTCAGCATGTTTTTACAATACTGTGGTATTTTAGTTGGAAGTGGTGTCTGTGAAGGAATGTTTAATGGCAGTTAACATGCTTTAACACTGAGAGAACCAGTCCTGTGTGAGCGGCTCTCGACGGCGCTTCGGTGAATAACACAAGCTGTCAGTCGCTAACGAAGCGCTGAAGGGACGGAGACACACAGACTACAATAAAACAAGACTGAACACAACAGCACGTGAACAAAACTGACAGCTGTGTCGCTCACAAACAGTTGTGCTTTGTTCATTTTTTTCCAAATTTGTTTAAAAAAAAGGTGATAATTTTTTTTCAGGATTCTTTGAGTAGAAAGTTCAAAAGAACAGCATTTTAAAAGAAAATAGGATTTTTTTGTAACATTATAAATCTTTAATGTCACTGTTTATGCATCATTGATGAGTAAAAATAATTTTGAATGCATCACAGTTTCCACAAAAATATTGTGCAGCACAACTGTGTTCAACATTGATAATAATCAGAAATGTCATTAACTAGTCCATTAGTGAGCATTAACTACTCCATTAGTGAGCATTAACTAGTCCATTAGTGAGCATTAACTACTCCATTAGTGAGCATTAACTAGTCCATTAGTGAGCATTAACTACTCCATTAGTGAGCATTAACTACTCCATTAGTGAGCATTAACTAGTCCATTAGTGAGCATTAACTACTCCATTAGTGAGCATTAACTACTCCATTAGTGAGCATTAGCTAGTCCATTAGTGATCATTAACTAGTCCATTAGTGAGCATTAACTACTCCATTAGTGAGCATTAACTAGTCCATTAGTGAGCATTAACTAGTCCATTAGTGAGCATTAACTACTCCATTAGTGAGCATTAACTAGTCCATTAGTGAGCATTAACTAGTCCATTAGTGAGCATTAACAAGTCCATTAGTTAGCATTAACTACTCCATTAGTGAGCATTAATTAACTACTCCATAAGTGAGCATTAACTACTCCATTAGTGAGCATTAACTAGTCCATTAGTGAGCATTACCTACTCCATTAGTGAGCATTAACTAGTCCATTAGTGAGCATTAACTACTCCATTAGTGAGCATTAACTACTCCATTAGTGAGCATTAACTAGTCCATTAGTGAGCATTAACTAGTCCATTAGTGAGCATTAACTACTCCATTAGTGAGCATTAACTACTCCATTAGTGAGCATTAACTACTCCATTAGTGAGCATTAACTACTCCATTAGTGAGCATTAACTACTCCATTAGTGAGCATTAACTAGTCCATTAGTGAGCATTAACTAGTCCATTAGTGAGCATTAACTACTCCATTAGTGAGCATTAACTAGTCCATTAGTGAGCATTAACTAGTCCATTAGTGAGCATTAACAAGTCCATTAGTTAGCATTAACTACTCCATTAGTGAGCATTAATTAACTACTCCATAAGTGAGCATTAACTACTCCATTAGTGAGCATTAACTAGTCCATTAGTGAGCATTACCTACTCCATTAGTGAGCATTAACTAGTCCATTAGTGAGCATTAACTACTCCATTAGTGAGCATTAACTACTCCATTAGTGAGCATTAACTAGTCCATTAGTGAGCATTAACTAGTCCATTAGTGAGCATTAACTACTCCATTAGTGAGCATTAACTAGTCCATTAGTGAGCATTAACTAGTCCATTAGTGAGCATTAACAAGTCCATTAGTTAGCATTAACTACTCCATTAGTGAGCATTAATTAACTACTCCATAAGTGAGCATTAACTACTCCATTAGTGAGCATTAACTAGTCCATTAGTGAGCATTACCTACTCCATTAGTGAGCATTAACTAGTCCATTAGTGAGCATTAACTACTCCATTAGTGAGCATTAACTACTCCATTAGTGAGCATTAACTAGTCCATTAGTGAGCATTAACTACTCCATTAGTGAGCATTAACTACTCCATTAGTGAGCATTAACTACTCCATTAGTGAGCATTAACTACTCCATTAGTGAGCATTAACTAGTCCATTAGTGAGCATTAACTACTCCATTAGTGAGCATTAACTAGTCCATTAGTGAGCATTAACTAGTCCATTAGTGAGCATTAACTAGTCCATTAGTCCAAAATCAGCATATTATTATGATTTCTGAAGATCATGTGACACTGAAGACTGGAGTAATGATGCTGAAAATACTGCTTTGATCACATAAATAAATTACAGTTTAACACATATTCACATAGAAAACAGCTGTTTTACATTACAATAATATTTAGCTATTTATTTACAATATTTGTAATCAAATAAATGCAGCCTTGGTGAGCAGAAGAGAAAAAAATCGTAATTCGCCAGTAAATAGTTTATAAAGGTGGATTTGCAAAGTGTTAAAAAGCATGATTAAAACAAAGGTTATTAACACAATTTGAAAAATAAAATAAAATAACTGCTTATGTAATAATAGCACCACATCTCTTGATAAACATGACCAGCTACAAGAACCGTGTTTAACTCAAAACATGCTTTGGATTTCATCAAATGCATAACGCATCAGAACAGTGCAGTAAAACAACAGTAAAAGCAGGTAAATGAAAGGAAAGCGATGAGAGAGTGATTGTGAAACCCTGTCTGAACACAGCAGATGTTTTTCCTCACACATGCGGGCAGATACACTGATAACATCCGCTGATTATAATGAAAGAGAGACTCTGCTGATGTTGAGGGTGAACGAGTGAAGTCTGTACAGACAGGGAACGACCGCAGCTAGTGCACAAAAGAGGGAATGTGACGCCGAGCGATGCCAGAGTGAGATACGCTTCTACAGACACGGGTCGCTTTACTAGGAAACACTCAACAAAGAGCTGAGACTTTACACAGAGAACCAGACCAGAGACGGATGAATACACAAACCTGAGCCAGCGGCTTCAAACAAGACAAAACAAGCCTCGCAAATACAGCCTTTAATGTGCTCAGAAATAACCCAAAACTGATCACAATCAAGATGTAAGACGACACCACCCTAGTGAAATATATATACTTAAATGTATATGAAATGCATTTATTTCACGCTAAGTATACTACAAATACATTTTCATATTTATGTACTTAATAAAATACCCTGCAGTTGTACTTTTAGTGTACTAAACTGGCATGAGTATGCTAAATTGGAACGACTAATTTTGTGCTTAATGCGCTTTAATTGTGCAGAAGTACGATTAAAGATCAGTGTTGCTAAGTTTAGCAACTTATTCTTCCAAAAGCAACTCGTAACAAGTTTAGCTATTTTTAAAAGTTGATTTGGCAACTTTTGATAAAAAGTTGTCAAAAGTTGTGTGTGTGTGTGTGTGTGTGTGTGTGTGTGTGTGTGTGTGTGTGTGTGAGAGAGTCTGTGTGTGTGTGTGTGTGTGTGTGCGAGAGAGTGTGTGTGTGTGTGTGTGTCTGAGAGAGTGTGAGTGTGTGTGTGTCTGAGAGAGTGTGAGTGTGTGTGTGTGAGTGTGAGTGTGTGTGTGTGTGTGTGTGTGTGTGTGTGTGTGTGTGTGAGTGTGTGTGTGAATGTGTGTGTGTGTGAGTGTGAGTGTGTGTGTGAGTGTGAGTGTGAGTGTGTGTGTGAGTGTGAGTGTGAGTGTGTGTGTGTGAGTGTGAGTGAGTGTGTGTGTGTGTGTGTGTGTGTGTGTGTGTGTGTGTGTGTGTGTGAGTGTGTGAGAGAGTCTCTGTGTGTGTGTGTGTGTGTGTCTGAGAGAGTGTGAGTGTGTGTGTGTGTGTGAATGTGTGTGTGTGTGTGAGTGTGAGAGTGAGTGTGAGTGTGAGTGTGTGTGTGAGTGTGAGTGTGAGTGTGTGTGTGTGAGTGTGAGTGTGTGTGTGTGTGTGTGTGTGTGTGTGTGTGTGTGTGTGTGTGTGAGTGTGTGAGAGAGAGTCTCTGTGTGTGTGTGTGTGTCTGAGAGAGTGTGAGTGTGTGTGTGTGTGAATGTGTGTGTGTGTGTGTGAGTGTGAGAGTGAGTGTCTGAGAGAGAGAGTGTGTGTGTGTGTGTGTGTCTGAGAGTGTGTGTGTGTGTGTGTGTGTGTGTGTGTGTGTGTGTGTGTGTGTGTGTGTGTATGTGTGTGAGTGAAAGCAGAGAGCGCTGCACACTAACAGGGCTATGTTTCATACGCCGCTCCGGAGGGTTTTCTTCACAACACACTCGTTCAGAGAGGAGTGTAAGTGATCCTGTTCCTCGCTCTGCCGTCACGCTGTTCTGGGGCCCTGAGCTTCACGAGTCCAGAAACATGCAGAGTGTGTGTGACTGCAGCTTCATCAGCAGCACAGCACACACTCCCTGAACACACACTACAGCGAGCAATGCTTTCACACTAATGAGTTTGTCCAGAACGTGGTAACACTGAACCGGCCGTCGTTTCACAGTCAAGAGACACAGGAAACAGAACAACAACAAGCTAACTAACAATAGTTATACAACCCCAAATCAGAAAAAGTTGGGACAGTATGGAAAACGCAAATAAAAAAAGAAAGTAGTGATTTCTAAATTTACTTTGACTTGTATTTCATTGCAGACAATATGAACACAAAATATTTCATGTTTTGTCTGGTCAACTTCATGTCATTTGTAAATATACATCCTTTCCTGTCATTCAGACCTGCAACACATTCCAAAAAAAGTTGGGACAGTAAAGCATTTACCACTTTGTAATGTTGCCATTCCTTTTCACAACACTTAAAAGACGTTTAGGGACTGAAGACACCAAGTGATGAAGTGTTTCAGGTGTAATTTTGTCCCATTCTTCCTGCAAACAAGTCTTAAGGTGGGCAACAGTACGGGGTCTTCGTTGTCGCAGTTTGCGCTTCAAAATGCGCCACACATTCTCTATTGGAGACAGGTCGGGACTGCAGGCAGGCCAGTCAAGTACCCGTACCCTCTTCCTCCGCAGCCAGGACTTTGTAATGTGTGCAGAATGTGGTTTTGCATTGTCTTGTTGAAATATGCATCGACGTCCCTGGAAAAGATGTCTTCTTGAAGGCAGCATATTGTGCTCCAAAATCTCTATGTACATTTCAGCATTAATGGTGCCATCACAGAAGTGCAAGTTACCTTTGCCAAGGGCACTGATACAACCCCATACCATGACAGACCCTGGCTTTTGGACTTGTTGCTGGTAACAATCTGGATGATCCTTTTCTTCTTTGGTCCGGAGCACACGGCGTCCATTCCTACCAAAAAATACCTGAAATACTGATTCATCTGACCACAGTACACGTTTCCACTGTGTGATGGTCCATTCCAGATGCCTCCGAGCCCAGAGAAGTCGACGGCGCTTCTGGACACTGTTAACATAAGGCTTCCTTTTGGCACAGTACAGTTTTAACTGGCATTTGTGGATGTAACTACGTATTGTGGTAATTGACAAAGGTTTGCCAAAGTAGTCATGAGCCCATGTGGTGATATCGCTTATAGATGAATGACGATTCTTGATGCAGTGCCGCCTGAGGGATCGGAGATCACGGTTGTTCAGCTTAGGCTTGCGCCCTTGTCCTTTACGCACTGAAATTCCTCCAGATTCCTTGAATCTTTTAATTATGTTATGCACTGTTGAAGGTGAAATATCCAAATCTCTTCCTATCTTTCTTTGAGGAACATTGTTTTTAAACATTTCAATAATTTCCTCACGTATTTGTTGGCAAACTGGCGATCCTCGGCCCATCTTTGCTCCTAAAGGACTAGACCTTTCTTGGATGCTGCTTTTGTACCAAATCATAATTACAATCACCTGTTGACATCACCTGTTTCAAATCACATAATTATTTAACCAATTTGCCTCATTACTAGCCCTAAATTGCTCCTGTCCCAACTTTTTTTGGAATGTGTTGCAGGTCTGAATGACAGGAAAGGATGTATATTTACAAATGACATGAAGTTGACCAGACAAAACATGAAATATTTTGTGTTCATATTGTCTGAAATTAAATACAAGTCAAAGTAAATTTAGAAATCACTACTTTCTTTTTTTATTTGCGTTTTCCATACTGTCCCAACTTTTTCTGATTTGGGGTTGTAGTAAAAATACTTCATTAGCATCCCTGTTGAATAAAACAGCATATGCTGGTTAGGTATGTTTTGAAGCATGGCTGCTGGTTTGAGCTGGTTTAAGCTGGTCCTAAGCAGGAGCTAGTTGCTTAAGACCAGCACATGACCAGCTAAGGACCATCTTAAACCAGCTCAAACCAGCAGCCATGCTTCAAAACATACTTAACCAGCATATGCTGTTTTATTCAACAGGGCTGTATCTGGATCCATCGTAACACACAGGAGAATCTGAATCTGAATCAGAGCAATTCAGACACTGACAAATATTCATACAAGTTTTAATTTAAACAGCATTTTGTTTGCCAAAAACTTTTTTTTTTAAAAGCAATGTTTATTTTAATTTATTTTTTATTTGATTTTTATTATTATTTAAATTTAAACAATTCCATTAAATGAAAAGTTGTATGCATTCATTTTATTACCACAGATCATTTGCATTAAACCATAAAACAGATCATTTATAAACAATAAAACTGACAAAAGAATTTCTTGTGAAGAAAAAACTAAATTTTATTGGGCCTTATTATTGTTAAAAGTTTAATAAATTATCAAAATGTTAAAGTTTTATCAATTCAATTTATTAGACATCTTTTTTGATTGATTATTGTTAACTTAATTAAACCATTAAAATGGAATCCAGAACATTTTAAACCACAGGATTCATGGAATTTGATAAAAAAAAAATGAAACAGAATTTAGTGAATTGGCTGGATCTGATTGGATTAGGCTGTTTACTCCTGCTGGAATGATCTGAATGGTGTGGGGAAATATGATGTGTAACATCTGTAAATGATCAGAGATACGTCCATCAGACCCCAGTAACCAGTGTGTTTCTCCTGAGCTTCAGGTGACGGAGAGACGGAGTGACGGAGAGACAGAGAGACGGAGAGACGGAGAGACAGAGAGACGGAGAGACGGACGGAGACACGGAGACACGGAGAGACGGAGAGACGTAGAGGAGACGGGGAGATGGAGAGACGTAGAGGAGACGGGGAGACGTAGAGGAGACGGGGAGATGGAGAGACGTAGAGGAGACGGAGAGACGTAGAGACGGAAAGACGTAGAGACGGAGAGACGTAGAGGAGATGGAGAGACGGAAAGACGTAGAGACGTAGAGGAGACGGAGAGACGTAGAGACGGAGAGACGTAGAGGAGACGGAGAGACGTAGAGACGGAGAGAAGTAGAGACGTAGAGGAGACGGGGAGACATAGAGGAGACGGAGAGACGTAGAGGAGACGGGGAGACGGAGAGACGGGGAGACGGAGAGACGTAGAGACGGAGAGACGTAGAGGAGACGGAGAGACGTAGAGACGTAGAGGAGACGGAGAGACATAGAGGAGACGGAGAGACGTAGAGGAGACGGGGAGACGTAGATGAGACGTAGAGGAGACGGCGAGACGGAGAGACGGAAAGACGTAGAGACGTAGAGGAGACGGAGAGACGGAAAGACGTAGAGGAGACGGAGAGACGTAGAGACGTAGAGACGTAGAGATGTAGAGGAGACGGAGAGACGTAGAGGAGACAGGGAGACGGAGAGACGTAGAGGAGACGGGGAGAGGGAGAGACGTAGAGACGGAGAGGAGACGGGGAGACGGAGAGACGTAGAGGAGACGGGGAGACGGAGAGACGTAGAGGAGACGGAGAGACGTAGAGGAGACAGAGAGACGGAGAGGAGACAGGGAGACGGAGAGACGTAGAGGAGACGGGGAGAGGGAGAGACGTAGAGATGGAGAGGAGACGGGGAGACGGAGAGACGTAGAGGAGACGGGGAGACGGAGAGACGTAGAGGAGACGGGGAGACGGAGAGACGTAGAGGAGACGGGGAGACGGAGAGACGTAGAGACGTAGAGGAGACAGGGAGACGGAGAGACGTAGAGATGGGGAGATGGAGAGACGTAGAGGAGACGGGGACACGGAGAGGAGACGGCGAGACGGAGAGATGTAGAGACGGAGAGGAGACGGGGACACGGAGAGACGTAGAGGAGACGGAGAGACGTAGAGACGGAGAGATGTAGAGACGGAGAGACGTAGAGGAGACGGGGAGACGGAGAGACGTAGAGACGGGGAGATGGAGAGACGTAGAGACGGAAAGACGTAGAGACGGAGAGACGTAGAGGAGACGGGGAGACGGAGAGACGTAGAGGAGACGGAGAGACGTAGAGGAGACGGGGAGACGTAGAGGAGACGGAGAGACATAGAGGAGACGGAGAGACATAGAGGAGACGGGGAGATGGAGAGACGTAGAGACGGGGAGACGGAGAGACGGAAAGACGTAGAGGAGACGGAGAGACGTAGAGGAGACGGGGAGACGTAGAGACGGAGAGACATAGAGACGGAGAGATGTAGAGACGGAGAGACGTAGAGGAGACGGAGAGATGTAGAGGAGACGGGGAGACGGAGAGACGTAGAGGAGACGGGGAGACGGAGAGACGTAGAGACGGGGAGATGGAGAGACGTAGAGGAGACGGAGAGACGGAGAGACGTAGAGGAGACGGAGATATGTAGAGACGTAGAGGAGACGGGGAGACGAAGAGACAAAGAGACGGAGAGACGTAGAGGAGACGGGGAGACGTAGAGGAGACGGAGAGACAAAGAGACGGAGAGACTTAGAGGAGACGGGGAGACGGAGAGACGTAGAGGAGACGGGGAGACGGAGAGACGTAGAGGAGACGGAGAGACGTAGAGGAGACGGGGAGACGGAGAGACAAAGAGACGTAGAGACGTAGAGGAGACGGGGAGACGTAGAGACGGAGAGACGTAGAGACGGAAAGACGTAGAGACGGAGAGACGTAGAGACGGAGATATGTAGAGACGGAGAGACGGAGAGATGTAGAGGAGACGGGGAGACGGAGAGACAAAGAGACGGAGAGACGTAGAGACGTAGAGACGGAGAGACGTAGAGACAGAGAGACAAAGAGACGGAGAGATGTAGAGACAGAGAGACGTAGAGAAGTAGAGATGTAGAGACGGAGATCAGCATCAGCTCAGATCTGGATCTGTGTTTGACCCGAGGCTCAGAAACTGCTGTGTTTGTGTCTGATAGCTGACCGCAGCATCGGGTCAGGAGGAAGAACGCCGCGTCTGTGATTTACTGCTGTATGAACGAGTCTACGAGAACTTAAAAATGACTGAAAAATATAGCATTTAAAAGTATAGCTTTAACCCTTTAACCGTCACCCATATGTTTGAACACAGACATGAAAGTGCACCATCCAAACTTACATTTGTATAATTCATGAATGAAAACATTTTGTGATATGATTTTGATGCACCATTTCCATGGTAATGCAACGTCTGATTTCAAATGTAGATTTTTTTGAGGTGCACTCTTGTCATAAATTAATCAATTACTGCTCCTACATAATTTGTAACAAAAAAACAGTGGTAAAATATCTATTTAGGTGTCTTAGTCCTGTCCAACGACATATAGTTTGTCATGATTACATAAGGATTTATGTGTAATATCCTCCTGAGACCCAGCTGTGTAGTGTGTGTCTCTGTAGTGTACAGTATATTGTAGTGTATTTCTCTGAGACAGTGTTAAGTCTGGATGTACTGTACAGAGCACATTCAGAGCTTTATAGAGATATTAAATTATTGGATGTTTTATCATAACCACTCCCTCTACTGGGTCTTTAAATATGGATACATTTAA
>CM041796.1:60010699-60023199 GCA_023376895.1 Aspiorhynchus laticeps | reverse complement strand
AATATGATCTGATAAATGCAATTATAAAGCATGAAGCTATACAATGCTATTCAAACGTTTGGGATCAGTAATATTTCTATTTTGAGTAAATGCTGTTCTTTTTAAGTTTTTATTCATTAAAGAATCTTGAAAAAATATCACGTTTCTGAAAAAAACATTGATAATAAATAAGCATATTATTATGATTTCTGAAGATCATGTGACACTGAAGACTGGAGTAATGATGCTGAAAATACAGCTTTGATCACAGAAATAAATTACAGTTTAACACATATTCACATAGAAAACATATATTTAGAATTATAATAATATTTCACAATATTACTGTTTTTGGTAACACTTTACGATAAGGTTCATTAGTTAACAACATTAGTAAACATGAACTTAGAATGAATAACACTTCTACAGCATTTATTAATCTTAGTTCATGTTAATTTCAGCATTTACTAATGCATTATTAAAATCACAAGTTGTGTTTGTTAACATTAGTTAATGCACTAACATGAATAAACTATGAACAACTGTATTAACACAGATTAATAAATAGTGTAATAAATGCATTGTCCATTGTTTGTTCATGTTAGTTAATACATTAACTAATGTTAACAAATGACACCTTATTGTAAAGTGTTACCAAGTTTTGTTTTCTGTATTTTTGATCAAATAAATGCAGCCTTGATGAGCATAATTTTTATTATTTTTTTTATTATAAGATACTTCTTTAAAAAAACATTTAAAGTCTTACTGATCCCAGAATTTTTAGCAGCAGTGTATTTATATATAAGATATTATAAACTATTACAAAAATAGTAGAAAATGATAAATGACAGTAGCAAACAGCACTAATAATAATGCGTTTAGTGCTCAATCCAGCATAATTTACTGCTGGAGTAACACAGTAACACCTCAGAAGACTCAAATTTCACAGTTGAGGGCCATTCTACAGTAAAAGCACTGCAGCGTTTTACACACACACACACACACACACACACACACACACACACACACACACACACACACACACACACACACACACACAGACACACACACAGACAACCACACAGACAACCACACAGACACACACACACACACACACACTTACTCTAGTCTATAACACACACACACACACACACACACTTACTCTAGTCTATAACACACACACACACACACACACACACACACACACACACACACACACAGACACAGACACAGACACAGACACAGACACACACACACACACAGACAACCACACACACACACACACACTTACTCTAGTCTATAACACACACACACACACACACACACACACACACAGAGACACATACTCACACACACACACACACACACACACACACACACACAGAGACACACACACACACACACACACACACACACGAGAGAGAGAGTTTGAGAGGTCAATCAGAGCTGAGTTTCCTCCTCTTTATAATCTCTCTGTTTTCAATCTGGAGTTAAATGAAGCAGAATATGTGGTGTGTGTTTATGGCCATTAGTTCAGTTTCTCTGATTACTGCACGAGTGCTGCGGCCGCTACCAAAATAACTTGCGTCGTTTGTTCTGAGTAGCGTTAATCAGCTACTTTCCACATCGTTTGATTTAACGCTGATCTAACACATGACCTCACGGTGAACCCGGTTATCGTGACGCTTCATCAAAGGACTACGGCTACAAACTTTCTCAGGGCTTTAAAGTCAAGACTTGTTCCTAGAAAGAGCATAATCTGGTTTAATCTCTGCAACATGAGCTCTCCATTATTTATAGCAGCAGTGTTTCAAAAACATTAAAAGCACTGCAGCGTTTCACACACACACACACACACACACGCACACGCACACGCACACACACACACACACACACACACTATAACACACAATATAACACAGACACACAATATAACACACACACACAATATAACACACACACACACACACTGTCACAAATCCTGGCCATGAACTTCTGTCCGTTCACCACACCACACAGTTACAGATCACTCATAGACTGCATTTCCCATCATCCACTGCACCAACACAGCTGTTCACACTGATCATGCTTGCACCTGTTCATCATCTCACAATCACCATCACCCAATCACACACACACACACACACACTACATAAGCCCTGGACTTTCTCCTACTCACTGCCGAGTATTGTTTAGCCTAGCAACATACAAAGCGTTTCCCTAGATAGATTTCCTGTGTTCTGATTCCTGCCCGTGCTCCTGGATTATTCTCTCTGCCTAGCCCACTGGATATTGTTCGCCGATCGCCGACCCACGCTTGCCTAAGGACTATTCTCTGCCTTGTCTATGTCATACCTGTTTGCCACTGTCCGACCCTGCCTGTGAAGATGACCATGTACTACAATAAAAGCTTGCATATGGATCCGCATGTCTCACGTCTCGTCAGCTCCGTAACACACACACACACACACACAATATAACACACACACACACACACACTATAACACACACACAATATAACACACACACACACACACACACACACACACTATAACACACACACAATATAACACACACACACACACAGACATTATTAATAATAATAATAATAAAAAGGCTATACAATAAAACAGTACAATGACAAATTCACTTATATTAAACTTTGAACTTTTATTAACAATATGCATAAGGGAAATATGTTTTACCCGCATTGTAACACAAATAAATAAGGTATTTTCCCTCTTTTAAAACAAATGCTATGTTTGTGGTTCATTGTTTTATTTATTTATTTTAATGAAAACACAGCAACAATAAAGACAAACTCACTTATATGAAACGAAGAAATTAAACTTTTATTAAAACACACACACACACACACACACACACACACACACACAATATAACACACACACACACACACACACAATATAACACACAATGTAACACAGACACAATATAACACACACACACACACACACACAATATAACACAGACACACAATATAACACACACACACACACACACACACACACACACAATATAACACACAATATAACACAGACACAATATAACACACACACACACACACACACAATAAAGACAAGCTCACTTATATGAAACGAAGAAATTAAACTTTTATTAACAAAAGTTGCACTTTTGGATCGTGTCTCGCATCACTCTTGTCACGTGACCCCCCCCCACGTGACCCCCCCCCCCTCCTGTTCAAAATACGTTCCCGCGGCTATGGCAGTGTTTCAAAAACCATCCGGCAGCCGGACGAACGCTGGTGGATATTTGCATAGTGAGGTCAAAAACAAGCCACATCAAAGAGCGCGAGTCACACGCCGAGGAAAACACGCCTCTGGCCGTTCACACTCAACTAACCCCACAGAAGTACAAACCCACACAGAACATGAAGAACATGCAGATGGAAGGAGACTTCAAAAGGAGACTGACCTGCTCCGAAGGCGAAGAAGAAAGTTTTGTGAGGGTGCTCCTCCAGCAGCGCTCGGACGCGCCGGCCCATGCGCTCGTTACGCTTGTAGATCAGCTCCTGTCGGAAGTAGCGCTCGATCTCCTGCGCCGTCACCTGCTCGCTCGGCGGCAGCGTCGCGTTCTTGAAGTTCGGCACCTGGACGGATAAATCGCACAGATATCATTGCTAGGGATGGGCGTATTCATCCGGAAGTATCGATCACTCTAAAACAGGGGTGCCTAAACTCGGTCCTGGAGGGCCGGTGTCCTGCAGAGTTTAGCTCCAACCTGCCTCAACACACCTGCCGGGAAGCTTCTAGTATGCCTAGTAAGAGCTTGATTAGCTGCTTCAGGTGTGTCTAATTGGGGTTGGATCTAAACTCTGCAGGACACTGGCCCTTCAGGACCGAGTTTGGACACCCCTGCTCTAAAAAATGCTGGGTTAAATACAACCCAGCGCTGGGTAAAATAAGGACAAACCCATCGATTGGGTTGTTTTCAGCCAACAGTTGGGTTAAAAACACCCCAGCGGTCGTTCTGCGCTCATGAACCCGCAGAGAGAGCGCCTCACCTCGGCCTGATCTTCTGGAATATACCGCGGGCTCTGATGTCTCTATAGTGGTTAATCATGAATTATATTTCGTATTGGGTAAATCTAACGAATCTATCAATCTTTGATCTCATTAATCTATTATTTGTTCCAGAGAAGATAGTTTTGGCAAAATCGAATGTTTATGTAATATGTATGTTTATGTAAATTCAATGTGTGATATTGCTTATATATACTGTATATATATTAGTGCTGTCAATCGATTAAAAAAAAATAACTAATTAATCGCATTTTTTTTCTAAAATTAATCGCGATTAATCCCACCTAACATTAAAGTTTTTAAATATACTTTTATATTGCTATAATTTCACATTCAATCTTCAAATGTACAATGTACAAACAACATAAAGACAATATATGTTTAATATTTCTTTAATGGCATCTTTTTGTATGATTGAAGGCCAGCATCACTGATATCTGATATTCCCCAATTGTAAGTCGCTTTGGATAAAAGCGAAATGACTAAATGTAAATGTAAATATCAATACTACTGATGTCTCTATAAAATTGTTTTCCCCTTAATATTTAACCATTGACTGATAATTGAGAGATATCAATTTTAACATTTATTAGACTTAACTTCAAATTTAAGTGAACTTAAAACAATCTTCACACGAACCCATTATAATAAATGACATACTTAGCTACCTGTGCCCTTCAGCAGAAATATACAGAAAATGAATAAAGTTATCAAACACTAAATTCTAAATTAAATATAGATGAACCCCTTAAAGCTATAAAAGTTATTGATTTCCTCTTTTTTCTTTTGTTCTTGGATTAATAGACATCACAGCAGCTGGTTATTATTATTTGCCTGCTATTGCTGCTTTCTGACTCACTTCAGGTCTTAGTCTCTTCTAATGAACTGACGAGTTGAATCTGGTGTGTTAGATGAGGGAGACAGTGCTGGGTGCCTCAGGAAAGTTTTGAAAACCATTTCAGAGACATGTTCTTAAATATGACACATATATAACATATTGCATGCATGCACACAGTTTTAAGGCAGCTTTAATCACCTTTTTGGTAACTTCATGCCTTAACTGACGGCATAACTAGGACATTGCATGCACGTAGTTTCTTTCGCTGTTTGATATGAAATGATACAGGCTACAGCGCGCGCCGTGTATTTGAAGAGCGTGCGCTATGAGCACAGTACCTTTTCTGCGCTCGTTTGACTCGCGCCTGGCGCGGAGGCGACGTTATGCGCGCATCTGAAACGTCTCCCGTTTGCTGTGGTCATAAACACATTCTGCATCTAAATAAACGCAATCCTTTTCAAGAAAAAAGAGACAGAGGCAGCAGTTGTGAATGGGGTGGCCAACCCTAGCCCCGCCCCTGCGTTAATTGCGTAAAATATTTTTAACGCGTTAATCTGAAAAAAAGAATCTCCTGTGTTAATGCGCTAATTTTGACACCACTAATATATATATATATATTATGGGTGTAACGATACCGATACGCGTATTCGTATGGAACCGTTCGGTACGAGGCTTTCGGTTCGGTACGCATTACAAACCGAACGATTCGTTGGACTAATCCTATTACGTTTGGAAAATAAAAGTGTGTGAAATATCAGTGCCACTGCGCTCAACAACGTGCTGTCTGCCCCGGGATAACCTCCTCTTGCTGGGGTGCGTCGAAAGATGATGATCTTGTATCGACGACAGCCAGAGATATTGTCAAAAACATCAATTATTGACATTTGGCATTTCCAATTAATGTAGGCCTGTTACATTCTTATTTTTATTAGGCCTATGATTATGAAGTTACTTTTATAACTGACGCACTGCGAGGATAAGATTAGGCTATTTACTCCTCAATTAAAATGTTTTTAAAAAAGGTCTATTAAAACAAGTCTATTAGGCTACCTACAACGAATTATAGTCCTATAATTAAAATATTAACACTGCGGTCATCAATAAAAATCAATAAAATAAAAAGCTTTTATTTCAAGCACCGACTTTCAAAAACAACCTGTTTAACACGAAATACGTTTCTTCTAATTTTTTTTCACTATGTACGGGCCACAAAATAAATATTAAGGGAATAAATGAAAACAGCTATACTGTTATCAGCATATGTTGAAGTAGATTCGTCTCTCGTCGTCTCTGAGAGAATATGTGGCGTCAGATGCTGAAAGCTCCGTCATTACGTTTTTACTTTCACTTTCTGCTTTTAGTGAATTAATTGACATTAAGACGCATACATATTGTGGAAACGTGTGCTTGTGTGATATCCATTGGCTCGCCTTCATGGTTTAAAGCAGAAATATTTCCAACATTGCGACGTAAACAATTGACCCCCCCCCCCCCCCCCCGTATCGTTTGGCAAGCCGTCGCTTGGTGTCTGTGTTATCTCTATTGAGTATTTTTGTCTTGTTTGTCTGCACGTCTGCTCAAAAAGTTACTACAGTGCTTACTTATGATCGCTCGTTTCTCCTTAATCTACGATGGACCGTAGAAACTGTTTCTGATTCAAACCACGGAGGATACAAGATTCCTGACCCCCCGTTCCTGTCTATGTTGCCATCTGAAATACGTCGCTTACCGGACTGTGAATATCATCAGAGGAAGAAACGCTATAGAAGACGGGGAACACGCGGTGGTGTGTTGGTACGCGTGAGGAGGTATCTCCGCGCATTGTCGCTTGGAGGCCTGAGTCATACGGACTCTTGGAGTCTGGTTTCTAGCTGTGACCATGGCCAGATCTCGTATTCGTCGTCCCTCAAGCGCGGTGCCTTGTCTGTTTATCCGGAGCAACTAGGATCGGTGCTCTTGTCAAAGAGTACTTCCCCAAGACTACGGGTCTGTAGACGAGGAGTTAATCCCCGCAACCTTCGTTCATTGGATTATTCCCCGTCGTTGGAGCATCAACATTATAATTCTACAACATATCAATCCACTCATCAGGAAATGGTCTCCACTGTAGTGAGGATGGCGCTCCAAAATGTAAGATCGATTTCAAACAAGACATTTGCAATTAATGAACATATTGTATCTAATGCGTTGGACTTCCTGTTTATGACTGAGACGTGGCTAAAGGCTGGTGAACTTGGTCCACTCTCTGAAGTTTGTCCCAAAGGTTATAACTTTTTTAACACGACAAGGTCAGTCGGTCGTGGTGGAGGCTTAGCTACTATTATACTCAGAATCCTTTTCTAGCTTTGAAGTTCAGTTATTTAAGATGGATGGTTGCAATTCACTATTATGTATACTTGTTTATAGACCCCCCAAGTACAATAAGGATTTTATAAGTGAGTTCTCAGATTTCTTATCCTCTGTGGTGCTCAATGCAGATAGGCTCTTGATATTGGGCGATTTTAACATACATGTTTGCTGCCCCTTGAAGCCTATGGTTAAAGAGTTTCTACAAATTATTGACACCTTCAATCTCATACAATCTGTTGTTGGTCCTACTCATAACCAAGGGCACACACTTGATTTAATTTTATCTAATGGCCTTTTAGTTAGTGATGTAGGTATTGAAGAATCTTTTTTGTCTGATCATAAGTCTATTACTTTTAACACAGCTGTCCCTAGTCCTGTATTACACCGTGCCTCGGCATACCGGAGTACTCGTTTTTTTAACTCATTCACATCTAAAAAATTTTTAGATGCTTATATTACTTCCCCTATAACTTATGAATTAGAGTCTAACTGTCTTGGAGGTAATCCTGACGAGCTGGTTAATAAGTTTAATGGACTATGTTCAGATATACTTGATGTTGTTGCCCCTTTTAAATTGAAAAAAAACTAGAAGTCGTGTTCATCCCTGGTTTAATGATGAAACTAGGGCGATTAGACAGAAATGGAGAAAAGCGGAAAGGAAGTGGAAGAGAGATAAATTACAAATATCATATGATTGCGTCAAAGAGTGCATGATTCACTATCAAAAAACTGTTAAGATTGCAAAGGCAAATTATTTTTCTGATCTCATTGCTAAAAATGCTCATAGTCCAAAAATATTATTTAATACCATTAATAGTGTGTTAAATCCGATGTCTAATTTATATCCAGATCCGTCTCCTATGGCCTGTGAAAACTTTTTAAAGTTTTTTACTGAAAAGATCGATGATATAAGATCATGTATTGTTCCCTCACCTCTGGAACTTCCTCAGTCCACATCAATTTCTACATATTTATCTGAATTTACTTCAGTGTCTCATAGTTACTTGGTGCAAATTATTCATAAAATGAAGCCCACCTTTTGTTCTTTGGATGTTGTCCCTCCTTGTCTCTTATTAGAGACACTTGACGCTATTACTCCTAGTTTACTGTCAATAATTAATAACAGTTTAATCAGTGGGAAAGTTCCATCTTATTTTAAGCATGCCATTGTGCAGCCGCTACTCAAAAAAAATAATCTTGATCCAACAGTTTTTAAGAATTATCGTCCCATTTCTAAATTACCGTTTTTATCAAAAGTTTTGGAGAAGGTTGTGTTTAATCAGCTTTCCTCTTTCTTACAGGAAAATGGTAATTTTGATAAATATCAGTCTGGTTTTAGACCTCAACACAGTACAGAATCTGCATTGCTAAAAGTATTAAATGACTTATTGTTGATTGTCGATTCTGGCACTTGTGCGGTTTTAATTTTGCTGGATCTTAGTGCGGCATTTGACACTCTCGATCATGGCATTCTTTTAAATCGCTTACAGCAGATCGGGATTCAAGGTTGTGTTTTAAGTTGGTTTGTATCCTATTTAAAAGATCGAACCTTCTCGGTAGAGACTGGCAAATATTATTCATCTTGTGCACCGGTTTTGTATGGGGTTCCACAGGGCTCAATTTTGGGTCCTGTTCTATTTTCTTTGTACATGCTCCCTTTGTATGCTATATTTAGGAAGCATAATGTCTCATATCATTGTTACGCAGATGATACTCAGTGTTATGTTCCCTTGCACCTAAAGGATGTCTCCAGTCTACAGTGTTTATTTGATTGTCTGAGAGATGTTAAACAGTGGATGTCTGCCAACTTCCTCCAGTTAAATGAGTCTAAGACTGAGGTCCTACTCTTTGGCTCCTCTGCTTCTACAGAGGTTGTGGCCAGTATAATGGGGCCTCTATCTGGTAATCTTCATTCACATGTCAGAAATTTAGGAGTTACTTTTGACTCTGCTTTGACTTTTGACAAACAGATCAATGCTGTGGTTAGAAGTTGTTTTTATCAGCTAAAGAATATCGCAAAGATGAAGTCATTCTTAACATTAAGAGACATGGAGTCTGTGATGCATGCTTTTATCTCATCCAGATTAGACTATTGTAATGGATTGTACTTGGGTGTTTCACAGTCCCTATTGTCACGTCTTCAACTAGTCCAAAATGCTGCCGCTAGATTGTTAACTGGAACAAGAAAGAGGGAACATATTTCACCAGTGCTGATTTCTCTTCACTGGCTCCCAGTTAAATATCGTATTCATTTTAAATCATTGCTGTTTGTATACAAAGGTTTGCATGGACTGGCTCCATCATATATCTCCGATCTCCTGTTTTACTGTAATGCTTCCAGGGAACTTCGATCAACTAGTAGTCTTCAATTGACTGTTCCAAGGACACGCCTGAAATTGAAAGGTGATCGTGCCTTTTCAGTGGCTGCCCCACAGCTTTGGAACAATTTGCCATTTTATATAAGATCTGCTCCAACATACGCTGATTTTAAGTCTCTTCTTAAAACGTACTTATTTACTGTTGCATATGGTCTCAAGTAAGCACAGTGGTGTAACTGTAGTGTATTATCTGTTGTTGTGTTTTGTTTATTCTTGTATTTTGGTATATGTTTTAATTTTGTACAGCACTTTGGCCAACAGCTGTTGTTTTTAAACGTGCTTTATAAATAAATATGACTGACTGACTGACTAATATATATATATATAAACCCAATAAAAAAAAAAATTAAAACTTTATGTAAGGTTTTTAAAGTTTCCTCGAAATAAAAAAAAAATCTGAAACTATCTGTTCATAAGAATCAAATCTGAAAATGTTTTCGTAGGAATAAAGTGAAAAGTAAAGTGTCCTGGAGGACGTCATGCACTGTGACTCTCTTGAGCCGGACGGTGACGGGAGCTCAGTACCTGTGAGGTGTCGTGGTTGAAGATGATGGAGTTGAGGTCTCCACAGTTGTAGTGCTTGATCAGGTGCTCTGTGGTGTACGGCACCTGCAGACCCCCGGCGCGGAGACTCTCCTGCTGCAGGAGCGTCTGATTCAGAGCGAAGATCACCTGAAACACACACCAGAGCTTTAGTGTTCAGAACCGCTGCCATCATGCTGTCCAAACCTGCTTTCTGTGAAGCACAAAAGATATTCTGAAGAAGAATGAATATACTAAGTTCATGCTAAGTATACTACAAATACATTTTCATATTTATGCACTTAAAGGAACACTCCACTTTTTTGGAAATAGGCTAATTTTATATCTCCCCAAGAGTTAAACAGTAGAGTTTTACCGTTTTTGAATCCATTCAGTCAATGTCTGGCGGTAGCACTTTTAGCTTAGCTTAGCATAGATCATTGAATCTGATTAGACCGTTAGCATCTCGCTCAAAAATGATCAAAGAGTTTCGATATTTCTCCTATTTAAATGCAGCATCTGAAAGTAGTCCCCAGCTATATCATAGGCTACTGAGCTGGGGACTACTTTCAGGTGTTGTGTAATATCATCTGCTGCACTCATGGTACGGCAGCAAAGCTCCTTGATTATTACGCCTGAATGAGAGTATAGTTCCTAGCCATATCAGCCTAGAAAATCACAACTTTTAATTTTCCGTCAGTCTTAGTACACGATGTAACTACAGAAGTGTCAATCTTTAAATAGGAGAAATATCGAAACTCTTTGGTCATTTTTGAGCGCGATGCTAACGGTCTAATCAGATTCAATGATGCTAAGCTACGCTAAAAGTGCTACCGCCAGACATCGACTGAATGGATTCAAAAACGGTAAAACTCAACTTTTTAACTCTTGGGGAGATATAAAATTAGCCTATTTCCAAAAAAAGTGGAGTGTTCCTTTAATAAAATGTCCTGCAGTTGTACTTTTAGTATACTAACCTGGTATACTTAAAGTCTGCTAAATTGGAACAACTAATTTTGTACTTAATGCACTTTAATTGTGCAGAAGTAGTGCTGATTAAATATTGTTACGTGTATGTTTCTGTTAGTTCCTGTTTGCCCTTATTTGGTTTTGTTCCGGTTCTCATTAGTCTATCATCATTATTATCACCTGTGTTAATTAATCTTCTTGATTGTTCCTTTGTTCCCTGCCTTTATAATCCTCAGTTCTCCTCTTGGATTGATGTTTATTAATTGTGTATTGTGTGTTGATGCTTATTAAATACTCCTTTCATCTACTCTTCATCTGTGTCTACAACCGCGTAACATAACAAATATATATTTGATTGTGCTAAAGTGGAACTATTGCGAGTATACTTCAGGTACACTTTACATATTTTGCATTTAAAGTCTGATATTATTCAAAGATCATACGATCCTCATCAAAAGTGATATTAAAACACATTTTAGACTAAATATTAAGAAACGTGCATTGTACACAAGTAGTATGCCAAGTAAAGTTTAATAATAATTTTTATATCAGTAAGTCTCGAGTTGTCTGTCAGTAAATATGTTAATAGATTTGAACTATACTTAGTATGTATTTTAAATATATTGCATTTTTTACTAGGGTTGGTAACTCAACTGTTTTGGTTCCCATTGACTTTTTCAATTGTACTTGTTGTCCATACAGTGTAAGTCAATGGGAACAGAAACTGGTACAAGCATTCTTGAATTGTATCATGAATATTTCTTATTTCATATGAAAGTAACAAAAAGTTATAGAAGCTTAAATTTGCTGTAAAGAAAATACACAGTATTAATTTTTTTATATTTTATATAAAATAAATATTTTACATAACAGGTTTTACTCTACAATTAATATAAAATTAAAGCCTTATGTCTAAATAAGTTATGTTCCAAATTTGAAGTTGATATGAAAAAAATTGAGGTTCCTGTGAGATATTATTTATGGCGTCATACCACAAACAGCCACCGGGTGCCATCAAACTCCATTGAATTTTTTTTATGCATTTTACTGTCACAAATGTCTACATTTCTCTGGCAATATTACTCCGATCACAAAAATACCACCACATATGGAATCGTGAGAGTCAGACCTTTCCGGCGATATGTATTTTGTCAAGATTATAAAAAGTTTTGATTCTAAAAGACGGTAATGCATTGTGTAATATGACACTTGACTCCGCCCACTAAGGGGGAGGAGTCTGCCAAAAGATTTTAAAGCACCATTTCCATGGTAACGCAATATCCGATTTCAAAATGGTTTTCACGGGATGAATTTTGAGGTTTTAACCTTTCAAATGATATACTGTATAATGATGATTACTAAAATATTTGATAGGGAAAAAAGACAACGAAAAATAGAGTG
>CM041796.1:59995699-60005699 GCA_023376895.1 Aspiorhynchus laticeps | reverse complement strand
AGACGGCCATCGGGACAAGACCACGGGAACCAGATGAGTCCTGCACAAACTGCTGGTTCGTCTGGCCAGAGGAGAACTGCCCCCCCCCCCGACTGAGCCTGGTTTCTCCCAAGGGTTTTTTCCTCCATTCTGTCTCTGATGGAGTTTCGGTTCCTTGGGGACACTTAATTCCCAGCAATACCGTCTACTTGATTGCGCAGATACTATTAGAACTGAGCTGGACGATTACATCACTGAATTCAATGATGTAGGGCTGGGCGATTTTTTTATTTTATTGATTAATTCGAATTTAATGTTTTGCCACGATTTTATTTTTTATAAATTGAGATTTTTGAATAGAAATATTACCAGGCGTTAGAATTAGACACTTTGACAATATGCCAATGATAACATACTAGCATATCGGTGCACGTGATTAACCGCTCACGTGTGACGCGCTCATATGGCTAGGCGTCGTTCTCTATTATAGATCCTCAGCGCGGGCGCCATTCACACAGAACACGCTTTTGTGTTGATAAAGATGTGACGCAGGCGGTGGAATAGGACAAAGTGTAAGAAGATGGGAGTGAACTTCTTATAACTTGTATTTATAATGCCGTTTCATGCATGAGACGCTGCAAGAGACGCGAGTGCAACAGTCAAACGCGTCAATGTTTACATAGAAAAAAACAATGGAAAAGCTGCGCAATTGAATAAAAAACCTGTGCAGAACTACTACTGTATGTCTGATATTTCATGTGTGCATCATGGTGACAGACTGAAAGCTGCTGTTCATGGTTTTCACAGAACATTTATTGTTAATCGTCTTCTGGTGTTATACCTTCAGAAGTCAGAAAGAGCTTTATTACAAGTATGTTTACACACAAGGAATTTGACTTGAGCTTCCAGTGCGGACATTAGTGCAGCAGATAGGAATTACACAGCAGAGATAGAGTATAACACTAATATAAGAAAAACAGAAAATTAAATAATGCACTATATATGTCACGGTGCACACACGAGGGAAGAACAGGAACACACAGACGAGGACGTAAACTCAAATAATTGTCTTTAATGAAGACAAGGCAGGACAAGACAAGGCTTAGAGACAAGATACACCGGGGAGTCACAAGTAGACCAGACCAAATCAAACTCAAAAGACAGGACTAATATACACAGGGTAATTAACACATAACGAGACAAACACAGCTGGAACATACTTAACTCATAATGACATGAAACAAGGACAGGAAACAAACCATATATGGACACAAGAGGCGGGAACACATGACACACACAACAGAACCCTGACAATATACAGAAGTAGAAATATAGAGAAATGTAACTGTTTTAAATTAATGGATGTACAGATATATTTACAAGTGTGCAGTTTACAAACGTACGATTTTCGGATTTTATGTATAAAGTCAGTCATTTTGAATTCGAATTACTTAATTTTTAAGCATTTTCCTTGTAGCCTATTATTTCTGAACATGTATAAGACAAGTTTGTACAGATGTAGTTCATGCATCTTTTAGGCAGAGATATATATAACAAGTGATTTGTTTAACATTTACATCATGTTGACAACTTCATGTGCAGTGTTGGGAAGGTTACTTTGAAAATGTAATAGGTTACAGATTACAAGTTACCCTATTTAAAATGTAATAAGTAGTGTAACTTTTCAATTACTTTATTAAAGTAATGTAACTGACTACATTTGATTACTTTTTGATTACTTTTCTAAATTTCTAATGTTTTCAACTGTTAATCATGTTGAAACGTTAACCAGGCAGGGTTAACCTTACAGTAGTACTGAACACTGATTACTGTCAGACTTTCAAAATCTTTCATCACTTGAGTTAAGATTATAATATTTTAATTTTAAAGGAGACATTGGATGCAAAATATCTTCATTTGCATATAAATGTGTCTTAGCAGTTTGTAGACACAACCAACCTACAATGATAGAACTTCACTCCTTTTTTTTAATCCCCAAAAACCTAAACAGTCTTAATTATCAAGCCATTTTGATTTTGGAGTGAATAACCAGCGCTCTCTTCCACCTTCAATCCCATGACTGAGGTGAGACCCTTGAGCAAGACACCAAACCCCCAACTGTTCCCCGGGTGCCACAGCAATATGGCTGCCCACTGCTCCGGGTGTGTGTTCACGGTGTGTGTGTGTTCACTGCTGTGTGTGTGCACTTGGATGGGTTAAATGCAGAGCACAAATTCCAAGTATGGGTCACCATACTTGGCCACATGTCACGTTAAGTCACGTTCACTAAATTTGTTTATGTCTGGCTGCGCAAATCATTTTACTCCAGACTGTTTTCTGAATGAGGGACAATTCAAGGCAGGTTTTGTTAAAAAGTTAAAACTCAAGGATGGATCAGCACCCATTGTTCATGATCCAGCTGCTCCTCCAGAAGAAGTAAGTCTCACTTTTAATTTTTTATGATTATTTACGAATCGCGTTTGCTCTTCCACAGAAGAGAGAGCAGAGCTCATTACATTTACATTTACATTTATGCATTTAGCAGACGCTTTTATCCAAAGCGACTTACATTGCATTCAAGTTACAGTTTTACATTTTATCAGCTCTTGCTTTCCCTGGGAATCGAACCCATGATCTTGGCGTTGCTAGCGCCATGCTCTACCATTTGAGCTACAGGAAAGCCATTAGCATGTAAAGAGATATGCACCGAAACGAGTCACTGTGAACAGAGCTGTTTTTGACAAGGTAAAAAGGGTGTTGTTTTACACAACCACTGTCTGAGACCATTTCAAGAAGACCCAAATGAATCATACCACCTTGTGGAAAATGGGCATCCGATGTCCCCTTTGAAGCACAGCCACCACAAAATCAGACTTACTTTAAAAAAATCATAAAAAGAAATAGTTTAATAGCTATGATACTGTTTTTGAAATCAAATCTTTGCATAGCTATGACAGGAAAACTGGAATCAAACAATGCCTTAGAAAAAAACAGTTAATCTTAAAAAAAACAAAGCACATACATAAACCTTATAGGAAATATAAAAGTTATCGGATAAGCATGTTATAAACTTCTGAAACAGTGGTGTCTCATATTTTAGAGCAGTCACTGCAATTTATGAAAGAAATCAATTAAATCTGTATGTGGGAGTGTGCGTGAAAAAATCAGATGTAACCCCCTTTGTAATCCTTAACATTTTCATAAGTAACTGTAATTTAATTACACATTTTTTCTTAGTAACTGTAACTGATTACAATTACTTTTATTTTGTAATTAAATTACGTAATTCCGTTACATGTAACTAGTTACTCCCCAACACTGTTCATGTGTGATGCACTTGTAATAGAATCCTCTTTAACTAGAGGGTTAATGAAGAAAAAGTTACTTGAATCATGTTGAAGTTACATTTTTAAGTTGACTAGCTAAAAATCGTAAAAAAAATCAAATTCTATTTTGTTGCTAATTCGCCCGGCCCTACAATGATGAACTGCCTTTAACTGAAAATTGAGTGTTTACTATTGTCATTCTGCATTACCGACACACTATTTTCCTATTTGATACTGTAAAGCTGCTTTGACACTGTAGTGAGTGGGTTATTTGTTTTATTAAACTTGATTGTATGTTCGCCGGTTCCCGCCTCCTTCTTCCCGTTCTACGAACTGTTACAGACACAATCTGTATTGTTAAAAGCGCTATATAAATAAAGGTGATTTGACTTGACTTGTTTTTGAAGGGAATGCGCCCCCGATCTGCCTAAATGCATCTATGTTCATGCAAATCATTCGTGACTCAGCTTCACCTACAGAAGAAGTGAGTATAAGTTTATGAATCTTTGCCAATCGCCTTTCCTAATAATGTACTAGTTAGCAACTAAATGCGGCTAAAGTTTACAGTCTCATGAGAACGGCTCGTCACCCCTCAGAAGAGAGGGGCGGAGTCAGCAAAGCTCATTAGCATATAAAGAGGCATGCACCGAAACGGCTCGCTGTGAACAGCTGTTTTAGACAGGGTAAAAGGGTGTTTTTTACACTACCATTAAGAAGGCATGTTATAGACTTTTCATTAAGACCCTTAAGATGTGGAAAATGGGCATCCGATGACCCCTTTAATCGTACATGTGAAGTGCATGTCAGCCGCTGTTATTGAGGAGCGTCTGTCTGAGAGTGATGGACGTCGTCGTCGTTAACGACACGAACCTCTTTCTCATGACATCATCCGCACTATGTTTCCCAGCAGTTAAGAACACAAACAAAGCCAGAGCTCGCGGCGCACCGCCGGCGACAGCGCTCAGTATGGCGCAGGATTTGTGAATGGACTGGAATGATAAACTGGGAACCTTTCCCACGATGCCCTGCCTGTGCATTACTCCAGCAGACGAGTAACGTGACGCGTAACGCCATGTGTGTGTGTGTGTGTGTGTGTGTGTGTGTGAGTGTGTGTGTGTGTGTGTGTGTGTGTGTGTCTGTCTGTGTGTGTGTGTGTGTGTGTGTGTGTGTGTGTGTGTGTCTGTCTGTGTCTGTGTGTGTGAGGTGTGTGTGTGTGTGTGTGTGTCTGTCTGTGTCTCTGTGTGTGTGTGTGTGTGTGTGTGTGTGTGTGTGTGTGTGTGTGAGTGTGTGTGTGTGTGAGTGTGTGTGTGTCTGTGTCTCTGTGTGTGTGTGTGTGTGTGTGTGTGTGTGTGTGTGTGAGTGTGAGTGAGTGAGTGAGTGAGTGAGTGAGTGAGTGAGTGAGTGAGTGAGTGAGTGTGTGTGTGTGTGTGTGAGTGTGAGTGTGAGTGTGTGTGTGTGTGTGTGTCTGTCTGTGTCTGTGTGTGTGAGGTGTGTGTGTGTGTGTGTGTCTGTCTGTCTGTGTCTCTGTGTGTGTGTGTGTGTGTGTGTGTGTGTGTGTGTGTGAGTGTGTGTGTGTGTGAGTGTGTGTGTGTCTGTGTCTCTGTGTGTGTGTGTGTGTGTGTGAGTGAGAGTGAGTGAGTGAGTGAGTGAGTGAGTGAGTGAGTGAGTGAGTGAGTGAGTGAGTGTGTGTGTGTGTGTGTGTGTGTGTGTGTGCGGGTTTATGTGGTTTATGAGGACACAAATTTGTTTAATAACATGGGTATGACAGAGGTATTACAATATGAAGGTGGTTTATGAGGACACTGTCTATGTCCCCGTAATTCAAAAGGCTTAAAAAACATACTAAATGGTGTTTTTTTGAAAATCTAAAGATGCACACAGTCTCCTGTGAGGGCTAAGTTTAGGTGTAGGGTAGGTGTAGGGCAATAGCACACACAGTTTGTTCAGTATAAAAACCATTACGCCTATGGAGAGTCCCCATAAACCACAAAAACCAACATGTGTGTGTGTGTGTGTGTGTGTGTGTGTGTGTGTGAGAGTGTGTGTGTGTGTCAGTGTCAGACAGTCATAACACACACAAAAGCTCTCTCTCAAACCTCACCATCAGGGTTTCATCCAAACTTCTGTCATGTCTACAAGCTAACGTGTTGATGGACTTCTGAGGAAGGACTAGTCACTGGATTAACCATGTAAACTAGTTTAGTGATTTATCATTTGCCTTTAGAGGAACTCGTGACTGGAATAGACTTCCACCAGAATAATATCCCACAGAAAAATCAGTGTGGTTTCTTTAAAATTAAAGGTTAAAACATGACAATGGTGTACTACAAAACAGAAAAGCTTTTCCGGTAACACTTTATTTTCAGGTGTCATTGTTAAACATGTTCAGTGTTGGGCAGTAACTTAGTTACTGTAATAATATTACTTTTTGCAGTAACTAGTAGTGTAACTAATTACTAATAAGATTTCAGTAATAATATTACAGTTACCATCCATAAAACAGCTTAGTTACTTATGATGCCTTGACCCGCTGATTTAAAATCTAACAATCAAATAATTCCTATATTTATGTTCATAATTTTCACGACTCATGCATGTGATGAGGTGCAGCAGACAAGCTCGGAATATGGAAATGATTACATTCAGCAGATAGAAATATTGCATTATATTGATTTTGTCAAGAAAAAAGATGATTGTGTATTACTTTACTCTGGCGTTACATCCCTCTGATCAGCATGTGCTACATTATATTACTATAATTAATAATATTTTTGGAAAATTAAACAGTTTCTATGTGATTTGATAAAATACATAATGAAATATAATCGTATATGGGTAACGGAGCAATAACAATTAGCTTCAAGCTACACATGACAATTAATGAGATGAATACAACACTTCTACTTGAATGTCACTATTAATCACTATTGAGTGTTTGAGTAATATCTGCGATCCAATGTGGATTTTAGTCATATGATGAGGAAGAAATATGTTATTAGTAACATTTATGTGGAAGATACACCGTTACAACTTCTGTGAGGCGTGAAGAAACAATGTAACTAATTACTGCTGCCAGAAAGTAATAAGTAAAGTAACAATATTACTTTTGAAAGGAGTAACTAGTAATGAGTGATATATTACATTATTTGAGTAACGAGCCCAACACTGAACATGTTGCATGTATTTACTATTATAACAACAATAAATTATTACATGCAAATAACCCTGAACCAAACCCTAATCCTAACCATATAGTAAGTACATGAAGCTAATTAATATTACACTGTAACAAGGACACCTTAAAATAAAGTGTAACAGTTATTCCTTTATATTTTCGGAAAAAAATTGCATACAGGCAACAACACTGTCAAAACAATCCCCGTTCACACGGATCCGTGAACATGACTAAAACGCTGTATAATGCATGCCAGGCCAGTATTAGTGATGAAACTCGTGCATGCCTATAGACTGAACATTTATGTTTGTATAGCTTAGACGGAGATGATAAAGGTGTCATTTACAAAAACTTGTGCATTGTTTTCAAAAGTTTGTGTTTTCAGATCCTTAAAAATGAACGGCCAAAATGCAAAATGCAATTTTTTTTTGCTTTTAGTTGAAAGTGTTCATTTTGTTTTAAGAAAAGCATTAAGTAAATGATTCACTTCTGTAGAAACTGAAATTACACACAAGCTGACGCAACATCACCAGCAGTGTTGGGAGTAACGCGCTACAAAAGTAATGCATTACAGTAACGGATTACTTTTTGCTGTAACGCAGTAGTGTAAGGCATTACTAATCAATTTTCAGTAATATTTTACTCGGTACATGTTCAGTAAGGCTTGCGTTACAACACACTTTTAACCCAATTGTTCAAAGAAAAAAAACCCAGCAAAACCGCGAGACATTAACGAATCAAAAATGCCGCAAGTAAGTTCTATTTCCTGTTCGTGGTCAGTCAATAGCCGCGTGTGTTGTCCAAGTTTGTAAATAAAGACTAAACAACGACAGTGATATATTTGATTAGCAATTTATTTAATTAATCTCCCTCTCGCTGGTGGAACTTTGTATTGTGTGACGTAGTCCATTGAAGGCGTGTTTAGGGCAGGTTTTTCTACTAGTCCGACCGTGGAAACGCGTCAAGTTTTCGGCCTCTGTGCTCGAGGTCCGAGGCTATTAGCCCCGTCCGGCTCGCTGTAAGCCAGTGGAAAAGCGGCTAATGGCTGAAGACTGTACATTCGCGAGATGCCTGGATAGCCCACAGTCATTATGCGACACTATATCGCCCTCTACTGGATGTAAAATGCTCTGCAGTACATTTACTCATTTTAGAATGTTAAAGGGACAGTACACCCAAAAATGAAAATTCTGTCATCATTTACTCATCCTCAAGTAGATCCAAACCTGTATGAATGTGTTTGTTCTGAACACAAAGGAAGATATTTTGAAGAAAGTTTGTAATCAGGCTGTTTTGGGGCACCATTGACTTCCATAGAAGGAGAAAAATACTGCTGTTTACCTCATTCTTCAGAATATCTTCCTTTGTGTTCAGAACAAACACAAAGGTTGAGTAAATGATGACAGAAGTTTCATTTGTGGGTGTACTGTCCCTTTAAGTTCTACTTCTGTAGTTATTTTTGGTGAAAGTAACTCAAAAGTAATACAGGAGTCATGTAACGCATTACAATTCTGAGACAGTAATAATTGTAAGGTATGGAACTACTTTTAAATAACAGTAACAAGTAATCTATAATGTATTACAGTTTGGAAGTAACTTGCACAACACTGATCACCAGACACTGTTTTCTGTGTCTCATCTCCTGCAGATTTCACTAAGCGTCACAGTTTGCTGTCTGCTTTCGTTTCATTCCCTGCGGAGGGTCTTTATCTCACCGTGACGTCTCCAGACCGGCTAACAGCATCACTAAAAGCAGCTCGTACCGCCGTAAACATTCCCGCGCCGCATTAGTGAGTTAAACATCAACACCTCCTGACAGCTGCGGCTCCAGCGCTTCAGACTCAAGAGTTACGAGACGCTTTTATCATTCCTTCTTCTGAAAATATCACACACAGAGAGACATGAGCCAGCTTCAATATGTGTGGACGGTATGTGTAAACACTAATTGAATTCATATTTAAAATATAATTTAAGCGTGAGGCACAGGTGCTCAAGTGACTCACTCATAAAGAGTCATATATTTAATTTCTGAACAAATCAACTGAATGAATTATTCAAACACTCACTAAATCAGCTGAATGATTCAAGTGACTCACTCGTAAAGAGTCATTTATTTTATTTCTGAACGAATCAAGTGAATCAATGATTCAAACACTCACTAAATCAGCTAAATGATTCAGGTGACTCACTCATAAAGAGTCTTATATTTAATTTCTGAACGAATCAACTGAATGAATGATTCAAACACTCACTAAATCAGCTAAATGATTCAGGTGACTCACTCATAAAGAGTCATTTATTTTAACTCTGAACGAATCAACTAAATGAATGATTCAAACACTCACTAAATCAGCTGAATGATTCAGGTGACTCACTCATAAAGAGTCATTTATTTAATTTCTGAACGAATCAACTGAATAAATGATTCAAACACTCACTAAATCAGCTGAATGATTCAAGTGACTCACTCGTAAAGAGTCTTATATTTAATTTCTGAACGAATCAACTGAATGAATGATTCAAACACTCACTAAATCAGCTAAATGATTCAGGTGACTCACTCATAAAGAGTCATTTATTTTAACTCTGAACGAATCAACTAAATGAATGATTCAAACACTCACTAAATCAGCTGAATGATTCAGGTGACTCACTCATAAAGAGTCATTTATTTAATTTCTGAACGAATCAACTGAATGAATGATTCAAACACTCACTAAATCAGCTGAATGATTCAAGTGACTCACTCGTAAAGAGTCATTTATTTAATTTCTGAACGAATCAACTGAATAAATGATTCAAACACTCACTAAATCAGCTGAATGATTCAAGTGACTCACTCATAAAGAGTCTTATATTTAATTTCTGAACAAATCAAGTGAATCAATGATTCAAACACTCACTAAATCAGCTAAATGATTCAGGTGACTCACTCATAAAGAGTCATTTATTTAATTTCTGAACGAATCAACTGAATAAATGATTCAAACACTCACTAAATCAGCTGAATGATTCAAGTGACTCACTCATAAACAGTCATTTAATTTCCGAATGAATCAACTGAATAAATAATTTAATAATAATTTAAATATTTAAAATATGATTTAAGCATGAGGCAGAGTGAATCACTGAATCATTTGAGTGCTGAATGATTCAAGTGACTCACTCATAAAGAGTCACTTTTAAGAATAGAATAAATGATTCAATGACTCATTCTTAAAAACAGAGCCACTAATGCACTGATATATGTATATGTGTTTATGGAAACTATGTGAATACACACAAAAATGGCAGCTGATGTGCCAAATCTAATGTGAGTTTATGTCTAATGTGATTCTGAATGGGTGCCGTCAGAATGAGAGTCTGATAAAAACATCACAATAATCCACAGCACTCCAGTCCATCAGTTAACATCTTGAGCTGAAACAAATCCAGCATTAAGATGTTTTAAATAAAATACCATAGAGTCCATAATTCATAATAACTCCTCCTCCAGTAAAAAAGTGGTCTGGTCTGAATC
>CM041796.1:59983199-59988199 GCA_023376895.1 Aspiorhynchus laticeps | reverse complement strand
TGTTTTGTTGGTTTAAACAGGTTTAAAAACGCGAGTACAAGAGAATTTTAGCTTTGGACATTTTAATTAAAGCTAGGACTGGGCGGTATATAGAGTTTGTACGATATATCGATATATTCTTTATAATCGATACGTTATTATGAAGCAACAGTTAATATTGATATACAGTAGTTTGATACGAGCGCATCTGATAAAATATCTAGGGAGGACAGAGACTGAACTGCGGAGAAAGTGCATCATACAATTTGTTCTAAACATGTGACAAGCTTTATATGAAGGGCTATAAAAAAACTGGTAAGATACAGTAGCCTATAGTTTATAGTTTCAGTTTAAAGCGGCTCTCGCTCTCAGATGCTCTGCGTGTGCCGCTGACAGAGATGCTTCTCGCGCTGTTTAATGTGTTTGCTGTTTTCCGAAATGCATAACTTACAATTCACAGGTATATTCTCCATCTGTAAATATTAGAAAGCCATGGAAATATTTCTATTTTGCTGTCAGAAGTGCGTGAGCTTTTGCTTTGCGATTCTCTGCTAAACTTCACAGACTTCATTTAGAACGAGCGCCGCCGTGCGCCAAACAGACGGCGCGCAATAACTCTGACTAAAATATACATTTTGCTGAAATATTTGTAGTTGTAGCCTGTGATGCTTCTTACGTGCGTTTCGGAGAAACAAAGGACAAATATTTTAATCGATCGCTCAGGCATGGCACCGAAATCTGCGTTCTGACTCGGTTCTAGTACATACCGGTTACATAGGTACTGGTGCCATAATGGTACCGGGTTTCGGTACCCAACCCTATTTATCAGTATGTGTGAACCCACGGCCTTTTGCGCTCCTAACGCAATGCTCTACCACTGAGCCACACCGTATATGCTACCTTATAAAACACACATTTCAATGCTTTCTTTAGTTGAACCCACTGCATGCGGCGCTGCTCATTCAAAATATCGCGGTAAAACAGACCATCAATGTGGAGAAGAAGTCAAAACTGGAACCAAGCCGTTCACACAGAACTCATATTTATTAGAAACATCTATCAGCGTTGCATTCGCGTCTCACACAAGAGAGCCGCATGTTTAGAAAGCAAGAAAAATTCATGCAACTTTTAAAAAAACATGTCTCAAGACTTTATGGTGGTTTTTCTGCATCTCGTGTTTTTAAATGAAAAAACTAGGCTACTCTTTGTGATTGGTTTTCGGTCCTTAGTATTAAACTATACATGCATGCATGATGCTTGTTGTTTCTAATTGTTTAAGCAATGCAATTAATAATATATGGTTTATAAACATTATTTTAACATTATGCACTTTTTTCAAAGATAGTCGTGTTATTGCTTTGAAGAATCATGCATTAGTAATATTTTCCTCGATGCGCCTCTTGTGGCCTCAGGAGAGAAGCCTAAAGCTTTTTTTCCCCTTAACAGAAATTATGCCTTTTAAATTAGAATATAATTCGAATATTGATAATATTTTAGTACAAAATTCGAATTGGGTTTTTCAGCCAATTGGACAGCCCTGACACCGTAATAAATCCGAAGAGGTAGAGTTTCCCAGCTGAACGAAGACGGCGTCTGACTCGCAGTAAACTCTCAAACATGAGCGTGTGAGTGGAAACAAATGAGAAACACCTGAAGAGCTACAGTGATATACAGCCGCTGACAGAAACTGTAAAAGTCCTCCGACTCTCATTAGGAAAATCCTGCTACTTCACACCGGAGTGTATCAGAGAGACTCTTATTACGACATTAAAAACACCTTCATCTGAAAATAAACCCCACACACAAATGAGAAACACAGAGATGTTTTTACTGCGGAAACTTCAGGACTAAAACACACTGAGCCATGCAGCAAACATACAGAAACAGAGACAGACATTACAGTTTGATTACGTACCATTCACGTGACAATTAATATGCAGTAATATTATCAATTTAACTGCACTGTCACAAGCAGACGAGAACTAAACTAGAACTTAAATGACATGAATGAGTTTGTTTCTTCATCAGGTTTGTATAAATGCATCACTGCATCAGTGTCTCAGCAATGCAAGTGAATGGGTGCCGTCAGAATGAGAGTCTGATAAAAACATCACAATAATCCACATCACTCCAGTCCATCAGTTAACATCTGGAGAAGACAAAAAGCTTTAAAATTTAGAGTGTTTTGTCTTGTAAACGCTGCTTGATCTGATGCAGATTTCTCTCCTGATTCAGACCAGAACACTTTTCACTGGAGGAAGAGTTATTATGAATTATGGACTCGTATTTTAGTCACAAAATGCTGGATTTGTTTCATCTTTTGTCTTCTCCAGATGTTAACTGATGGACTGGAGTGCTGTGGATTATTGTGATGTTTTTATCAGACTCTCATTCTGACGGCACCCATTCACTTGCATTGCTGAGACACTGATGCAGAGACACATTTCTACAAACCTGATGAAGAAACCAACTCAGATGAACTGATGGCTGGCACATTTACAGCAGATCTTTTCCTATAACAGTTATTTCCCTGCCGAGTACAGCACTGTTTACTGTACAATTACTAAAATAAACCACGTCTGACATTAACATCTGAGCTCCAGCAGCATGCAAATGAATCTTAATCACAGTAACCAACACATCTATATAAATGTGATTGTGTTGTGCGTTTGCATCTGTATAGAGCTGAGTTTATTTCAGTAAGAGTTTGCTGAATGCATTCTGAAGAAAGCACACCGTCACACAAAATCAGATTTAAAAAAGGTACATAAGTAGCAGAAACACCCAGATATTTAATGTAGTCTTCTCTCTAAAAAGTGAGCAGAAGCAGTTTTCATCACTAAACGCCTCATCTCTGCTCAGATCATCTCTGTGAGCTTGGCCTGTCATAACTTATTGTTGTGCGATATATTGCCCCAAAAATAATTACGATACGCGATTTTATTGTCATTTTAAGACCATTTTATGCCACTTAATATATAATATAACCGCATAATAATGCAACAAGGCCTACACACTTTCAAATGACAACAAATATTTAATTCTTAAGAATATTTAAATCATGGAAATGAAGTATCAAAATATTAGACACCTCGAATAAACAGTAAATAAACATCTTCCAACAAAAGTGCAAAGTAAAAATGCACAAAGAGCTTGTCTGGAGCTTTGTCCCTGAGCTTCATTTCTCTGTAAATGCACACTATTGCTGAAAAACACACACTACTTAGTCGTCAGATCTCCGTCAGATCCCTAAACAAGGCCATATCTGCAGATTAATCTCTTTTTGTAGAAGCACTTATTAAATCTGATCTAGCGCTTCATGTCTACACCACGTTATCTACGAGAAGCTGCAAAAAACACAAGTTCAAGTGGAATGCAAAAACATGGTGACATTAATTTGTATGTAAGTATAATGGGTAATAGTGGGTTCTAAGGGTTCTATAGTTAAACTGCAATTGATATTATATGAATATTAATGAAACTGAACATATTACACTGGTTTTAATGGAATCACATTGTAACCTGTGCACCAAAGCATCGCCTATAAGATATTTACATTAGTGTATAAAGCATTGCATAACCTGACAGCTTCATATATTTCTGATTGCTTGTCAAGATATATTCCTAATCGAATGTTATGATCATCTAGTGCTGGAGTTATTACACAGTAAATCTCAAGAGTATCTCTTTTAGTCACTATATGCTCCAAATGAAGAGAGAGTCCACTAGTATTCATATCTTTAAAAAGCATGTTAAGACATAACTTTTAAAATTGCTTATGAGCATAATAGTGTGTGAAATGTGCATATTTTTTGTTTCATATGACTACTTTTTAATGTATTTTGCTCATACTTTTCTTGATTATCTGATTATCTTATGCTGATGTTGTTTTTAATATTTGTTTTATGCTCGTGAAGCACTTTGAGTTGCATTTTATGCATAAAAAGCGCTATACAAATAAATTATTATTTTTATTATTATTATTAAATGTGCTATTTAAGAAGCCCCATCTGTACAAACAGCGTTTATCATCACTGGCCGTGTTGTAGAAATCCAGTCTGATTTGGCAGCGAGATTATTTTCTCAAAGCTTTAAAGTTATGTTTAACGCCACAAAGCGGTAAGCATTAAAAACACCAGAGGAATTCGAGGTTGAGGCGCGTTAAAGGCGCCAGAAGTTATTAAAGGATTTGGCCGTTGCTGATGTTGTCCGAGCGGGACGGGACGGTCCTGAGATCCAGCGAGGACTAGAAAGTTCAATCATCTGAACTGAGTCAACACTGAACTGACTGGAGCTGAATAATAGCACTACTGTCTTTACAGAACATAGCTGAGTTTACATCATTGATTTTGCTTAGGCATGGTAGATATGGCATATATATATATATATATGAAGAGTTCAGATGCAAAAGCCTCTAAGTGCCGTCTGAAATATTCATCTAAAATAAGCATTTTTATCAGGCTGCTATGTTTAGGTTCAGTAATGTTATTCTAATGGCAATATATAGGTCATTTTCTATGCAATTAAAGTGAAATAGCTAAACATAAATATAGCAGCCTGATAAAAATGCTTATTTTAGATGAAAATTTCAGATGATACTTAGAGGCTTTTGCATTTGAACTCTTCATATATATATATATATATAAGTGCTGTCAAACGATTAATCGCGATTAATCGCATCCAAAATAAGTTTTGTTTACATAATATGTGTGTGTACTTTATTATGTATATATAAATACACACACACACACACATGCATGTTTATATTTAAGAAAAATATGTTACGTTTATACATTAAATATATTTATACATGATATCAATTATATAAATATATACATTTAAATACATGTAAATATTTTCAAAATATATACAGTATGTGTGTGTGTTTATATATACATAATAATTATACACAATACACACACATATATTATGTAAACATAGACTTTTATTTTAGATACGATTAATCATTTGACAGCACTTATACATTTATATATTTCTATAGATATTTTCCCCATATTATA
>CM041796.1:59725600-59983099 GCA_023376895.1 Aspiorhynchus laticeps | reverse complement strand
GTAAAGATACAAATAAAATAAACTGATTTTCAGGTTTTTTTAGGTTGGTCTAACAGTTTTTAGGTACAGAAATTGAATAAAGTAATCAAATGTAAAACAGCATTGCTTATTTGACTGTATAAAATTAAAGATTAATCTTTATTAAAGTTACAAAAGCTTTTCAATCAAGAGCAGGGAGTGATTTCCTTGTTGTTTATATTAAGACTATTAAGAAAGTGCTGTCACTTTAAGAGAATGCACTGATACTGTACGTTCAGCCAGCTATGTCTGCTATAGGATACTTATCAAGACGGGCATTTTGACATAATTTTTGTGTGAGTTTGTCCATTCAAACACAATACTTCAGAGATAGCTTAATATTTGAGCGCTTCGGATGAGCGCACACACAAATCTTCTCACTGCGCGCTCGAGCTCGCGTCCTCTGGCTCTTAAATGTTTAAACTGGCAAGGCTTAAATGAGTTTAGTTTAAACACAGATATTAATGTGTGAAGTTCAGGTCTCATATTCCAGCACACTGCACTCGCATTGAACAAGAGCGAATGGTTTGTCCACATTTTTTTTTTCCATCGCTGTTGCTGTAGTGTGCCAGAATGCGCATCCATCAACAGAAACATACATTAGCCAAACCCTGTTTGTTTTACATGTTGTTATTTATAACAAACCGTATTACAGATGCGTTGTCAGATTTAAGTTGAACCGCGGTCCTAGTGCGTGCCAAACTGTGTGTGGAGAAACGTACGGCTAAACCTGTGATGGACTGGCCATCCATGCAAGTTTAAAAACATGAGATGCTGGGATAAGCTCCAGCTACCCTATGTAGGACAAGTGGTTTGGAGAATGGATAGATGAATGTGGTATTAATCAGGGTTTTTCCTGCATAGAGAATTATGAGGTGGCCGCCTTTTCTGCCTGTCAACAAAACGCAGTCACGTGCAAGAGTTACTGAACAGCGTCCATTAGGGCTTTTAGTCCATATTTTTTTTTTAGTCCAAATATTTTAGACATATTTGGGGAAATACTGATATCTTTACACATATTTTACTTTATATTGTAATATATGTTGTTATATTGTTTATATATGTAAATGCATTACACAATATTTCTGAAAAAATATATAAATAAATAAAATATATTTTTAAATAAAACAAATTAGAGATGATTATGATTAATAAAAATTAACGAAACTATTAAAGGGGTCGTCTGATGCGACATGCACTTTTACAAGCTGTTTGAACTGAAATGTGTTGGTAGTGTGTGTACACAACCACCCTATGATGATAAAGATCCACCCAGTGTTTTTTTTAATCTCGTTAAATCATTTCCCCTTTCTCATATCGAGCCGATCTCAGATGCCTGTCAGTCAGTAAGGTTTTAAGACCTTTATAAATGAAATCTGAGACTCAAGTATTTTGTAATTGTGGCCATGTATCTAATTAAACTCTTACCTCAAAATGTAGAAAGGTGTGCTCATGAAACAGTATTCTGAAACAGAGAAACAAGAGTGTCACACAAAACTCAACGCCACACTCACAACTCATTTAAATTTAACTTTCATTGCAAAAATTGATAACACTGGGGGGAAAAAAACAGAAAAATTTTCAACTGTAAACATCTCACATTAGAGACAAACCTGCTCTATAGTGAAATGCTTAAATATTAACGTCATTGATATTGTAAAAATGAGCAGAGCCATGGAATTGCAAACACTCCCATAGACTTTCATTGTCTAAGAATGCAGGAATAGTGCATGTTGTGGGTCAACCAATAGTTTCAAACACTAAATAATCCCAGCAATAAAGCATTTATTTCAGTGTTTCTAAAGCACACTCACTGGTAAGTTTTTATTTAGTTCCATAAAATATCTTCTAAATATTACTGAACTAAAATATAGTAAATTGTACGGTGTTTGGTCACTTCTGATCACCAAGCAGTATGATATACATGGCTACAAGGAATACCTGAGGGTTAAACACAAGAAAAACATCTCCCCTCTCCATCACTCCCCAAAATAAAATGCCATGTCGTCAAAGTAGTAAATAATGCGTTATGCGTCACATTATGCAACTAATATTTACCAAAGATGCTGCAAATATAGTGAAGCTGCTGCCTATCCTACTTAAACCCATTCAAACATGTGTTCGGCTTGAAGCAGCGCTGCGGATCGGTGTATGACATGTACCGTGAGAGCTAGAGAGCAGACTGCTCCGTGTGCTTCTGAATCATTTGCGACAACCTTTGATTTCGCGCCTCGCGGTCACGTGGTATCCGCACTTGTGTGCTCGCGCTGCACCGATCTGTGTTACCGTGAGATTAGGCGCGTTCGACTTCAAGAGGCGCTGCACAGAATGGTCAGTGTATGACATCAAAGTACCGCAAGAGCCATTCGATGCATAGGATCCATCTGCTCTCTTATCGCTCTCGATACTTTGATGTCATACACTGACCATTCCGTGCAGTGCCGCTTGAAGTTGAAGTTGCCTAATCTCACGGTAACACAGATCGGTGCAGCGCGAGCACACAAGTGCGGATACCACGTGACCGCGAGGCGCGAAATCAAAGGTTGTCGCAAATCTCTCTGGATTTGAGTAATTTAGTATGCTCTCGCAAAAAAACTCACTTTATAATCAAGAAAGCTCTCTACACTGCAAAACAAATTTCTTATCTGCACTTTGTTGTTTATGATGAGAGAATTCTGCCAGTTAGTTGCACTGAAATTTGCTTTCACTGCATTTCTTCTTGACCTGTGACTATCTAAACCTGATCTAAACGCCTTCGATTCGACATTCCATTCATAAATTCAACACAACAATCGGCTAATCAACCATAATTATACTATTAACTTGTAAATTACATCATCACATAAGCAAACGTAACGTTACCATTGTGGATGCTGTAGCTTAAAATTAGCGCCAAAATTATTGTTCCTCACGCAGGAACGTTATGTAACTTAAACTAAACAATGCAAACGGCAAAAATCAAAGAACATAATATCCATCAAACTCCCTCACACACACACACACACACAGATTTTCACACAAAGATAAGGGTGGCTAGCTGTAGACATAACGTACTTATACACATTAACGTTATCATTTTTACAGAAATTAAGGTAGCTTTAACATCAACAAAAATGATATAAACTGTACCCCATATTAAAATACTAATAATATTGCCTGTATTTCATTAATATAAAGAGCTACATTTGGCATTTCAAGGCTTTATAAAACAGCATATTTAGCAACAACCGTCTGTACTCACCTCAAGAGAATAGTGTGACTTCTCCTCAGCAACAGCGTCAGGCAGTCGATTTTGCAGCCAATCAGCAGTGAGCTTTGATTGTACAACCAATAGAATCACAACTTCTATATGGATCATTTTCACAGACTTTTAAGATGAGGCAAATCCGCAATTAAAGTAATAAATCATAATAATGTTATATAAAAAAATGTTTTGCAATATTTTACTCTTGCATTAAATAGAAAATGTAAAAAGTGATAGGTTTGTATTAAAGTTACTGAAAGATTGAATGGTAATTAGACTTATCTCTTCTGCATTTTCTTCCTCTTAGGGAAAAATATGCGAATTCAGAAGTGGAGTATTTTGTTTTCCTTTGAAAATTATATGCACCCATTTACCTCTACAGAAGTTCACCCATATATCCTTAACGTATACTTACGTTAATCAGGAAATGTGAAAGGAGTCCACTCTCTTTTTTTTTTATTATAAATTACATTTACATTTAGTCATTTAGCAGATGCTTTTATCCAAAGCGACTTACAAATGAGGACAATAGAAGCAATCAAAATCAACAAAAGAGCAATAATAGCCTATGTAAGTGCTGAAAAAAAAGAATAGTGAATGCTATTGTTAGAGGGTCGAAAACAAGTAGTTAGAATATAAATAAAATAGAGAGTGCAATAGTTAGAGGGTTAAGTTTTTTAATGAATAAATAAAATGAGAACAAGTAGATAAAATAGAAGATATAAAATAGAGAGTGCTAGTGTTAGAGGGTCAAGTGTAGATCGAAGAGATGTATATGCATGAAAGTATGCATGTACATATAAAAATGTAATGCACTTGTCAATCATCAGTAATGAAGCAAACATATATGAGAAGCTGTGTTATATACCTGCCTAATAAACTATTTCATACCCTTGTATAACAATAACAAACAATACATTTGGCAAAACAAATTCTGGTTACCATGGTTACTGTTTCATTCCTATGGATAAAATAAGGGGCGAATTCCAAACGGAAGTTTTTGTTCCACCATTGTAAGTCACTGGGATTTTTTGCCCGCTTTTTCGTATTTTGATGCTAGCTCGGTTGCTTGAGACTGTCTATGCAGTTGCTAGGGTGTTGCTAATCACTATTAGCATGTAGCTATTCACTGCTAGCATGTGTAGCATGCATGAGGGAAGTCCTGTTGCGGTCATGAGTCAAATGTGCAAAACCTGCATGTTTCTATGACACTTCTATCCAAAGATATCCCTTTTGATCTGTTTTCAATGGAGGTCTATGGGGTGGTTGCTAGGGTGCTGTAAGTGGTTGCTAGGGTGTGGCTATGAAGATCATAGGTCATTACTTATTGGTTACTTAAAAGATGAGTCAAATGAGTGTGTGGGAGTTACACACAGAGAGAGAGAGAGAGAGAGAGAGAGAGAGAGAGAGAGAGAGAGAGAGAGAGAAGGGGCTCCTAAGGGCCTGTGTGTGTGTGTGTGTGTGTGAGAAAGTGACAGTTGAGATTCAAATTCACGAACTTTCCACCATTGTAAGTCACTGGGATTTTTTGCCTGCTTTTTCGTATTTTGATGCTAGCTCGGTTGCTTGAGACTGTCTATGCAGTTGCTAGGGTGTTGCTATGTGCTTGCTAAGGTACCCCGGGGGTGGTTGCTAGGGTGTTGCTATGTAGTTGCTAGGGTACACTGGGTGGTTGCTTGGGTACCCAGGACGGTTGCTAGGGCCGTTGCTAGGGTACTCAGAGTGGTTGCTAGGGTACTTGGGGTGGTTGGGGTGGTTGCTAGGGTGTTGCTATGCGGTTGCTAGGGTACCCAGGATGGTTGCTACGGCTGTTGCTAGGGTACACAGTGTGGTTGCTAAGGTGTTGCTATGCGTTTCTAGGGTACACAGTGTGGTTGCTAAGGTGTTGCTATGCGGTTGCTAGGGTCCTTGGGGTGGTTCCTAGGGTGTTGCTAGGCAGTTGTTAGTTGTCACAGATCGTTACTATGGAGTTTTAAATAGTTCTTAGCATTAAATTAGCCTGAATTAGCACTTAGCTAATGACTACTAGCATGTAGCTATTCACTGCTAGCATGACTAGCATGTTTGAAGTCTGGTTCACTATCGTGAGTCAAAAGAACCAACTCCCATGTCTGTACTATATTCTGATGCAAAGATATAGGTATTGCTAGACGGTTGCTAGGGTACTCTGTGTGGTTGTTAGGGACTGGCTTGGCAGTTGCCAATGATAATACTCCAAAGGTTGCTTGCCAGTATGAATGATATAAACCAACCCCCATGTCTCTATGACATTCAGATTTGAAGATATGCCTCTTTGGGTTTGGGTTGCTAGGGTGATCGACAGTGGTTGCTAGGGCGTGGCTTCACAGCTTCATAATGGTCCTGAGAGTCTGATTGGTTGGCTGAGTAAAATGAGCCGACCCCCATGTCTCTATGTTATTGTGATGCAGAGTTATGTTCAATGCAAAATTCCTATGTAAAATACCATAGTAGGAAAAACGAAAAACGTGTGCTGTTTCATGGGCCGTCCCTCACCATAGTATGTCAATGGGGCAACTTTGGGGCGCTCTTGCTCCCCAGGGGTACAACTTATACCCCACTGCGGGGTATGTTCTCGCACAGCTTCATAACCTCTTCATATGTGGTGATTCACATGTTTCTAATATTGTGATGCAGAGTTATGTTCAATGCAAAATTCCTATGTAAATTACCATAGTAGGAAAAACGTGTGCTGTTTCATGGGCTGTCCCTCACCATAGTATGTCAATGGGCAAATTTGGGGCGCTCTTGTGCCCCAGGGGTACAACTTATACCCCACTGCGGGGTATGTTCTCGCACAGCTTGATAGCCTCTTCAAATGTGGTGATTCACATGTTTCTACGAAATTCTCGCTCGGAGCTACGACTCGTCAAAGTTGGCCGCAATGTTAAGTCGATGGGATTTTTCGGGCGATTTTTCGCCCCCTGTACGATTATCGTACGCCCGATCGCTTATAAAAGATATAGCACACCATTCCTCAATAGGCCGCACGATTTGACGCCTCATTCATGGGTCTGTGACAAACGGTGTAGGAGGAGTAGCGAACCGAAGTTTTGTCCAGAAGAAGAAGAATAATAATAATAAGTATGCAAGATAACAATAGTGATGCCTTGCCTTTGGCAAGCACCACTAATAAGTTTAAATAGGATTTCAGTAAGTTGGCTTTCACAAGCCAACTTAATAATAAGAAGTTTAAATAGGATTTCAGTAAGTTGGCTTTCACAAGCCAACTTAATGAGATTCCTGCAACCATTTTTTCTGAGACTGTCTAGTCCCCCCCCCTCCCCCCTGTTTGAGGAAAAATAGCCTTTTTGCACTTTTTTTTTTCTATTCAACATTTTTCATATACAGTGCATTGTTCATCCTTTTGATCTTTCACTCAAAAAATGCAAAAATTCTAACCTATCATTGAAGTAAAAAAATTTAAATTGGGGAGAAAATCTCATGATAAAATAAATGTTTTTCTCCAATGCATGTTGGAGACATAGTCTTAGAAAAATGGTTGCAGGAATCGAATTTTTCATGGTATAATCTTCAGATTTGAAATATAAACTCATGAGACATGTGACTTTCAACCCATTACTTTTCTGGATTGCTCCAGGACTGATTTCATGTATTTGTATATGAAATAAAATTAAAAAAAATTCAATGTGGTACAATTTTTTTTCAAGGCACCTATCTTTTTGAGCATTATCAACTCTGGATGATGGATAGTAAAGCCCAAAGGGTCTTCTTTCCAAAGACACCAAAATGTAGCACACTGTTGTCAGGAACTGTTACAATTTTAAGTTAGGTAGGTCATTTTCAGATGTGAGTCCCAAAATGTGGGGTGCAGGTTAACAGGTTAAACCTGGGTGTCTAGCGACAATGTAGAAATACTTTGTGCCTATTCTTAAGTACATTTGTACTTTAATGAAGTATAACTGTTTTTGATTACTTTACTTTTGTGACTAAAACTACAGAAAATAGCAGCACAGATGACTGTGTTAGTGATGTCTGACAGCCAAACTAATGTGTGTGTCTGTAGGTTGTCTGGCTGTATGGTGACAAAGGAAGGCTGTGGTTATTTGTCTTCAGCTCTGAGTTCAAACCCGTCACACCTGAAAGAGCTGGATCTGAGCTACAATCACCCAGGAGATTCAGGAGTGAAGCTGCTCTCTGAAAACCTCAAGAATCTGGACAAACTCAAGTATGTTGAGCAGCAAGTTTTTAGGTTTTATTATTTGAACTACTCAGTGTCTCTATGTAGATAGAAGTCTAGGGGTTTATAGAGGACACAACAATATAAGCAATTTAAAGAGCATTAGTCTTAGCCCTGCCACACCACCACAAACACCAAGAGCAGTTTTAACCCTCTGGGGTCGACAAACGCGGATACGAGTTTTGTGGCATCTTGATAACGCCGAAAATAACTTAAATTACGCTTTCAGTTTTGATCGTACAAATAAGAGCAATACATCAGTCGAATCTGTAAAGCGTCTACTTTTATTTGTATACACTCATAATAACAACAAATCTTTGTGATTTTATAAAATAAAGAAAACAAACAGGGTGCGCTATCTGCCGGCTTGGTCTGCGTTATCTTCATTTGGAAACGCGTTACTAAATGAACTGAAACTCAGCAAATACTCAGCACACAGACATGGGAGTTATATCTAAAGAAAGCTTGAAGTGTCTACTTTTAAATGAAAACAAATATCGAAAACAAATATTCTGTGATAAAGTAATCCGTATGAAACCAACACGATGTTTAGTCTTTCCCATAGAACTCATTATCTCTAATGCAATCCCGCCCCCTCGCGGCTCGCACTGTTCATATGTAAATATCCACATGAACGAGAGGAGATCGTTCATCGCGACTACTGTACGTTTCTGGAAGAAGACGCGCTGAGTAAAGGCAGGATTTCCCTCAAGAAGAACAAGATTTCATCCAGTAGAGATCAATCTGATGAGTAAGTAATGTTTCTTTTTTTTGCATTAGTTAACATGTTATTGTGACATAAATTGAACACATTTACTAGTTGGGTTGTTCCCAAACTACAACATGATGAATGTTACACATCTAAGAATGTTTAGACCATGTTTATTATTAATACTCTGTTCACAAATAGATTTTAATAGCATGCTAAACAATAATAATTAGTTTCTCCGATATAAAATATCCTTTTTTATAGTACAAAGTACATCCTTTTATAGTACAAAGTAGTGTTGGGCGATATGGTCATTTTTCATATCGTCATATCGCCAGCCTGTGAGATCGCCGATACACGATATTATCGTGCATGGGTGGGTGGGGGCAAGAGAGAGACTCTCTGTACTTGTCATAAGCTATTTCATTTGGTGATTTTAAACCGTGCGTGCATGAGAGAGAGAGAGCCTGGAAGTACCAATAACCGAAATAATATACTTTCAAACATACTGAAAAACTAACATGTTAAATATAAAAATATTTAAAACAGCTAGTTCATATTCGGATACAGCAGTCATACATCGCTATTAGGACCACGAGTCCTACTGTGACAAGTTTGCCGCAGAAGTTATCAGTCTAAAAATCAGTCAAGGTGAAAATCAAAAGTAGATTTATTTTAAAGACCAACAGCTTAACACTAAATGTTGGACATAAACGAACACATTAAATATAAAAGTATTTTCAGGTACGTTCATATTTTTGGAGTAAAGTTAAATTAAACGGATAGCCTGAGTCACAGCGCTCCGGACCGCGCGCCCCACGACGAGCCCTGTTTTAGACTGATAACGTATTAACTGCATATTTTTATAATAACAATAATGAAGAATAAGCATCCATGTGTTTTGATAATGTGCTGTAAAGAAAACGAAATGCTGCCGGTGCAGTTTCGTCATGTTCATTCATAGCTCGAAGCTGTTCAAGAAGATGTCTAAAAGATGTCTCTTTTTGCACTCTTGACAGCCTAATTTGTAAATAAAGATTATCACCCTGCAGTTCAATTTTGATGTGGGCTTAGTTTTAGAGTCCGTTTTTAAAACATTTCCAATGAGGAGGAGAAGCCTATAGTCCCGCCGCGTTCCGTCTCGCGCACAGCCGCATCCGCGCAGCATTCAAAGTATACTCAGACGCTGAAGTGTACGGACGGACGAGCTCAACACATGCGCAGAACCACCAACTTGACTTGCGCGGTCTCAAAAAATTGCCTGCACTCGGACGCGACTGTCCGCGAGCCCTCTTGATGACGAAAATGACGTAATAAGGACGGTGCGCAGACGGCCGAAGTATACTTTATTCCTCATTTGCGCGTGTGTGTGAAGTGCGGCACTGAGGTGAAATAGCGGGGCAATTTGATAGCCCAATAATAATAGGCAGCCTAACAATAATAATAATAATAATAGTTTTATACATTAATAGGAGATTGAGCCTAACATCGTCTTGACTATCGACAAAGACATTTGCTATCATCATATCTCTGACTATCATCGATACACAATACTATCGTCTATCGGCACAACCCTAGTACAAAGCATGTGTGAGTCTATGGCTACAGAATCATATCATAGGCTACTATAAAATCATACATACTAGGCTATATCACAACAAAATCATAGTTGGGTTTTTCCTAAACTATAATTCCTGACTACAATGTTTGAAATTGAGTAAAACATTTTATGATTTATGAACATTTTACCATATGGTAGGCAATTCATTGTATTTAAATTTCTTACGGCGCGATAATGTTTTCATGCTCTATATAAAACAAAAGTAATATGAGTGTACACTGTAACATGATCAATGCTACAAGTCTAAGTATGTTTAGAAACATGTTTATTATTAATAGCATACTCTGTTCAAGAATAGATTTTAATAACGTGCTAAACAATAATAATTAGTTTCTCAAATATAAAATGTCTTTTTTTTCTTTTCTTTTTTTTTTTACAATAGTACAAAGCATGCGTGAGTCTATGGCTACAAAACCTATATAATGTGTATATATACACAGATGCTCCTGATATTAACATGCTTACAAATGTTTTTTTGGTTGTTTGTATTTTATTGAATCGGATACCTGCACCACAGATGAATCCTGATGACTTTCTTCAAACTGTTTTCCTACTACAGAGCGCTGTACCAACATCAGATGTTCAACTACACTGATATTCTATGGTAAAACAAGCTCCTTGACTACTGATTGTTTTTTTTTCTTCTTGAATCCATGGAAAGAAGCAGAAACACTTAACCTGTTAACATGCACCAGGACGCCAGCACACTGAAAGCTATTTGTTTGCTCTTTGTTTGCACATGTCATTGTTTTCAAACAGATAAAATGAAACAGGACAAGATTAATTGAAGGTCTAAGCCTCAAGTATCAACGACAGATCGCTGTTTTTCGATAGAAAGCTTATAAGGAATGTATTTGCTAAATTTGTGTAAGCAGTATACATCAAAACATGTATAAAAAAAACGCAGTACATACCAGATTCATTCTGCTAACGACACTCAAACGTATCAACTGCTGTAAATCCCAGTTTCGTTTGAGAGATAAGGGTCCACTGAACAACATTCCATCGAGCACTTTTAGTCAAAAGAAACAATAACATTGTAATTTGGATCGTTATTAATTTGTTTCCGTCTCATCTCTTCAGGGAGCGTTATTGTTTGTGTCCGTTATGGAACAAATTACGCTCAAAAACAGCGTCTTGGTGGTAAAAAACAGCATGATTTTGTAGCAGGCAATGTCCCAAACAGAATGAGATCATCCAACAAAAAAAAAAGTCAAAGATACACGGAAGATTGTTTATTTGAATTCTGGCGCTCCCTCGCGACGGCGCGTGACGCACGCTGTGACGGACCTGTCATCTGATGGGGGCGTAACTTAGCGATCGCCTTTTTTGCACAAATAAACTATTTTTTTTTTTTTTTTAAACATTTTTCATATATGTCTGCGTGTTTTGTGGGGAATTGCCTGTATCTGTATGATTAACATCTGTATGGCTGATAATCAGCATGTAATTACTGACTGTTCACAGATATCAGTGTGAATGCAGTCTATATAAAAGGCCATTATAATGTGATTATTGACAATATGGGCCATCTGTATGATTAGCATCTGTATGAATGATCGTCAGCCTGTAATTACTGATATACAGGAGCATCTATATGTCAGGAAATCAGAGTATGTACTTAAGTTTTTTTTTTTTATTATTATTGTGTTTTTTTCATCACTCAAAAATGATTCTTATTGTATTTTTCTAGTGCTCAAATAAATCACTGATACGATGTCTAAGATTCTGTCTACTGTTTTATAATTGAAAAACTGCAGTGGCATGTATAATGACTAAATAGTTTGTAGTAGAACCCTTCAATAATTTGGTAAATATTTTTCCTCAAACAGAGGGGGGGGGGGGGGGGGGGCTAGAAAAATGGCTGCAGGAATCTCATTTTTCATGGTATCTTCTTCAGATTTGAAATATAAACTCATGAGACATGTGACTTTCAACCCATTACTTGTCTGGATTGCTCCAGGACTGATTTCATGTATTTTTATATCAAATAAATAAAAATTTCAGTGTGGTACAATTTTTATCAAGGCACTTCAGTGTCTATAACTTTTTATATTTTTAACATGTTGTTTTATCTTGATTATATTGTTTTCATAATCATTGGAAGCCAAGATCATACTTGAAAATATAATAATATGATTTTGTGTGTTTACTGACTGAATGTGACTGTGTGTTTTATAGTGTGAATCATGGAGGAGAATCCAGGATTACAGCAGGACTACACAAATGTATGTACATGTTGTTTTGGTATTTGTGAATCTTAAGTATATTCATAATTTGCTTTGTTTACCTGGCACTGGCAGTCCTTTCACAAACTTGTAACTTACATGCTTAGAGCAGAACCATTGTTCATTTATATTTCTACATGGCTCCCTGCAATACAACTCTGATTCTTCAATCGCGCCATCTAGTGGTCTGTTATTGATACAACCACAACTGCTACAACTGATAACGGAGCGCTCAAGCGGGCACTGCAAGTCATGTTGAATTCATTAAAATGTCAAATTAATATTTCGCGTTCAATTATTTACTTATCAGGCAAGTGGCCGCATGAGAAGCGGGAAAATTATGCAGTGTAGTCTTTATCACCCTACAGAGGTTTCTTTTGCAAAATAATCTGCTGACTACACTATCCTTCAGCCTTGCCGCACCCCCCCCCCCCTAGGGGTCGCGCCCCCAGTTTTGGAACCACTGCTCTAGACCATGCGTACGCACTCTTTTACCGGAGTGAGCAAAATAACAAAGCAAACAGAATGATTTTAAAGTCTGTTTTACATTTCACATACACATTTTGATTAAATATGACACTCTCAATAATGAAGTTAAGCACTGAAATTTCATGAAATTATTATCCAGAAATTATAACAACTTTATATGAATATAAACAGAAATATTTGCAGGGGACGTGCTGCTTTCAAACAATTTTCCTGTGGTATGCTGTGTTTTAATCACAGCGAGGATTATTTGGCACATTAACAATTCCATTTTAAATTGTGTTCTAAATAGCAAAACTCATGTTCTGAGAAAATACTTTTGCACAAATAATGATCATTGATGTGAACTTGTTTCATCTGATGGCTTTGGAACATAGATGGTAAAGACAGACATAAGGATGCTGTAAGGTCCACGCGATTGGCCCAATGGAGGTATCCAATGGTGGATGAAGGTTTCTTGCATGTTCGGTCTTTTCAGCACGCAAAGTTATTTAATTTAAGTTTAATTCTAATCTGACTCCCATTTTATTATCTAATCTGACTCCATTTTATTATGACCTCGAATTTAGGTTGAAATACCAATTGGTTGTTTGTTCATTTATAATTATTATTATTATTCTGACATTTGATTATTCTATTTCACTCTTTAATCGTATTGAATCTCATTTATCTTATTCCTATAACACTTGAGTCTCGTACCAGCCAGTATACGGATCTCATATTCACAAACTCGTCAGTCTTGGTCATTAGACAGAGGCGATTGACTAATATTCTAGATGGCCCGTGCCATACAGTACCCTCCACTAATATTGGCACCCTTGATAAATATGAGCAAAGGTGGCTGTTAAAATAAATCTGCATTGTTTATCCTTTTGATCTTTCACTCAATAAATTCACAAAATTCTAACCTATCATTGAAGTAAAACAATTGAAAGTGGGGAGAAAATCTCATGATGAAATAAATGTTTTTCGCCAAAGAATGTTGGCCACAATTATTGGCACCCCTAGAAATTCTTATGAGTAAAATATCTCTGAAGTATATTCCCATTCATATTTACATTTTTTAGCACACCAGGGTGACTAGGAGCATGAAATTGTCCAGCCATGACTTTCTATTCCACAGGATTATAAATATAAGGAACACAAAGGCCAAATTCCCTTAATCATCCATCACAATGAGAAAAAACAAAAAATATATTTCTGATGTGAAGAACAAGATTGTTGAGCATCGCAAAATAGAAAGTGGCTGTAAGAAAAGAGTTAAAACATTGAAAATCCCCATTTCCACCATCAGGGTAATAATTAAGAGGTTCCAATCAACTAAAGATGTTAAAAATCTGCCTGAAAGAGGACGTGTGTCTATATCGTCCTAATGCACGCTGAGGAGGAGAGTTTGAGTAGCCAAAGACTCGCCAAGGTTCACAGCTGGAGAATTGCAGAGATTAGTTGAGTCTTGGGGTCAGAAACCTAAAAAAAAAATAATCAAACAGCCCCTACATCACCACATGTTGTTCGGGAGGGTTTCAAGAAAAATTGTCCTCACTCATCCAAAAACAAACTCCAGCAAATTCAGTTGTCAGACACAACTGGAACTTCAAATGGCACTGGCTTCTATTGTCAGATGAAACTGAAAAAAGTGTTTTTGGCAGCAAACCCACCAGATGAGTTTAGTACAAACAGGGATAAAAAAGTACCCCATGTCCACGGTTAAATATACTGCTGGATCTTTAATGTTGTGGGCCTGTTTTTCTGCCAGAGGTCCTGAACATCTTGTTCAGATGCATGGCATCATGGATTCTATCAAATACCAACAGATAAAAAATCTAAATCTGACTGCCGCTGTTAGAAATCTTATAATGGTGTGTGGATCTTCCACCAGGACAACAATCCAAAACAAACATCAAAATAAACACAAAAATGGGTCACTGAGCACAAAATGAATCTTTTACCATTGCTGTCTCTGTCCTCTGACCTGAAACCTACAGAAAATGAGTGAAGTGAGCTGAAGAGAAGCAGCACCGTCATGGAGCTGTGAATCTGAAGGATCTGTAGAGATTCTGTATGAAGAAATGGTCTCTGATCTCTTATCAGGTGTTCTCCAAAGTCTTCAGGCATTATAGGAGAAAACTCAGAGCTGTTGTGCTGGGAAAAGGACGTTGCAATAATTGGGTGCCAATAATTGTGGCCAACATGAAATAGTGAAAGCATTTATTTCACAATGAGATCCCGTGCCCCACTTTCAATTGTTTTACTTCAATGATTGGTTGGAAATTTGTGAATTTTTTGAATGAAAGATAAAAAGGATAAACAATGCAGATTTATTTTCACAGCTGCCTTTGCTCATATTTACCAAGGGTGCCAATATTAGTGGAGGACATAATATTTTGCTCATTCCAAAATACTTTTATAAGTACCCATAGACCGAACACACTTAAAGTAAGACTATATCTAACCAGAGGTCATGACCATTACTATAGAACCAAGTTGACCAACTTAACTTCCTCTAACGTAACTTTATATAATCATGTTGTGATTTCTCACGTACACTTAGTTAGAATAATATTACAATAACCAGAGGTTGAGGCTGACCCGAATTTAGGTTGGTCAACAACACACTGTTGCTCTAAACAGAAAAACCCAATAAACTCTACAGTCCAAGTATACATAACTAATGCCAATGTGTTAGCCGGAGCTCTAAAACACCATTTTAGTCCATTACTAACCTGAGCGCAGATTTGCGGTGTTATAGACTTAACACAATTAATTAGAGTCAATAATCTCAGAGTAAGTCAGAATAAGTTCAAATGTAACAATTTATTATCAGTCAGGTAAATACGCATTATGGCAATTACATAGCCTATACAAAGATATCAAATCAATACAAGACATCAAATTCTCAAAGATGAATCTAAGAGTAAGATGCATACCTGACTTTAGAAAGATACATAACAGAGTGTGTGGACACTCTACGCTACGGGCTTCTGACTACAGAATCGCCCCGATCTTCTTACAAGATTTCCTTAAGTACTCTGACCAAGATAAACATCCCCGAAATGGAGACAGGGACTAACAATTGGAATTTGCATTGATCAAGCTGAATTAACACCTTTTGGGACAGAAGGTAGTTTGCATGAAAGACACTGGGATATGACACACCCTCTACAGTAATCAACTTATCTCTAAACTCTTAGGATCTGTATCAACTTTTTATGGCTGTCTGTCCTATTGTTAAGAGAATGAGACTTTTTATCAGACACACAGAGACCATTCAAACGACATCAAACATGAACAGTTGTATTGTTATAAACTCTGATTAAGAATAGTGGTTTTAGTGATCTTTGTAGTGTCCGGTGTTTAGATGGAAATGAGGGGAGAGAGGGGGAGAGTGAGTAAAGAAAGTGGATGTGGAGAATCATACATAAGGTGTGAAACTTTTTGTCTCTCTCAGTTGGGTGTGTTGTCTTGAATGAGGAGTTCAGATTGTTGATTCTCGTAAGAGTTCTTTTTCTTTTCAGACTGAGGCCCTCATCTGGTCCAGACAAATGTCATCAACTTTACAGTTTAATCAAAATGTCTGAGTGTATCTAAGATGATCAAGGTGTCTGAGGTGTTTGCTCAAAGTGTCTGAGGTTCTTCAATTCTTACAATGTGCTCGTTGATAAACAGTCTATTGGCTGGTTTGAACAGGTTTGATGACAGTACAGTTCACAAGTGTCATACACAGACAGACAGTAGCCTAATGATAACCCCTTTCGTGCTCTTCCAAATATTGTGACAAACACCATTGTATTTAAAAGACAGAATTTGAAGGAAACTGTAAGATATGCACTTTTTTTTCTAAATGTTTTATTGACGCGGTGAGTCAGACAGTTTACACTGCAAAAAAATAAGGCCTGTCTCTTTCCATTAAAATATATACACATTATAAAATATATGTTTACCTTATAGGCAAAATTACATACATTTGATTTGTTTAAAACAATTTAAAATACTATTTCGCCAGTGGAGAAGAATGAGAACAACTCTGAAAACTTTCTCTGAAATGTACTTTCAAGGATACTGAATAGCAATGTGCTGTCTCTAAATCATTTATAGTGTGTATCTCATATTTCCCTAATGTATTGTACCCTTAACTGCGTTAAACATGGTGTCACATGGATGGAATATGCATGGAAATGATATGCAGATGACGTTATGCATAGTAAAACTAGGCGTTGTAAGCTCCATATATAGCTATTTCAGGGAGGAGATTCATTTACGCACAATCTTCTGCTGACTGGGTATTACAAAGGGAATTTTGCGCAGGTTCTGGCATACACATGGTTTTATAAATCTGAAAACTTCTGTACGTATGCAAAATCTAGAACTTTTAGGATGAAATCTATGCAAAGTTTTATACATGAGGCCCCAGGTGTAAACGGCAATGTGTCTCCCTCATCTACTTGTGATCCGATCCATCAAAACGTATCATGTGTAAACAGGGCCATAATTACAAACTTACATACACATTTGTACTTACATATGTACGCTTGTACATACCAGAGGAGTTTTCCATAGTAATCAAACTCAAACATGACTACTTTGAGGGCGTCATGATGATATATTCTTCACCTCCGCTCTCATTCTTTGCTTGACTCTTCTCCATATTCCAGCAGGGAATCTCCCTTATCAAACTCAGTACAACTGAACACAGCTCTACACAACAGCAGAGAAGAACAATCATTACTGTAAATAACATAATCGACCTGAGACAGCTTTATTAAACAAACTCATTTCACTTAAACTTGGCTTTATACCTTTATAATCACCGATGCATGTCTTCTGAAGTGATAAGTGTTGGGCTTTCTCATTCATCCATTATTTGATGTGTCTACAGTCATAGAAAACGGCCCTCAATAATCCGGACCATTGCATTGAATGTTACATCATTCAGCATGTTTGTTTTCAGTGTAAACATTAAGACTGACAGTTCTATTGGTTCAGAGCATATTTTATTTCATTCAGGAGTAATAAGAACACACTTGATCTCTTTAGATATCTGTAGTGATATTTAACAGTAGCAGGTCAGGATTCTGTACCGGGGGAAGCCCCTCCCCTTCACAGACTGTAGTCATGACAACGCGTTATTTCGATGGCTAGACTGTTTTGTTACAGTTACAATTGTATTTAAAACAAAAACAAGTTAAAACTGACAAGAATCACTGATTCCCTCCTGACAATCTGTTAACAGAATGACAATTACTGTACAAGTCCGCTATAGCGCCATTAGCATCACACGCTAGCTGCTTTCTGACTGTAAACAGCAGCGAAGAGCCTACAAGACATGCACAAACAAGCCAAACTGACGATTAAACAGCAGTATAACTCACCTTCCATATAATAGTTCCCTCAAACAGGTCCAAATCATAGATGTGTTCAGGTGCAAAGCTTCCATCCGGTCCAAACAGGAAATGAACGTGACGCATCGCGTGTGATAGATTAATGGGATAATAATATAATAATAATACATGTGTTATGCCCATGGTCGACTGACGAAGACGGTTATTAATTAAATATGCCCGAAAAACAAGTAAAAAACATACATTTACGCATTTAGCAGACGCTTTTATCCAAAGCGACTTACAGTGCATTCAGGCTATACATTTTTTTTTTAATCAGTATGTTTGTTCCCTGGGAATTGAACCCACAACCTTTTGCGCTGCTAACACAATGCTCTACCACTGAGCCACAGGAACATATTAATATTGGACATTGTAAAAGATAGTTATATTACAATCAAATACAACCCCAAATCAGAAAAAGTTGGGACAGTATGGAAAACGCAAATAAAAAAAGAAAGTAGTGATTTCTAAATTTACTTTGACTTGTATTTAATTGCAGACAATATGAACACAAAATATTTCATGTTTTGTCTGGTCAACTTCATGTCATTTGTAAATATACATCCTTTCCTGTCATTCAGACCTGCAACACATTCCAAAAATAGTAGGGACAGTAAAGCATTTACCACTTTGTAATGTTGCCATTCCTTTTCACAACACTTAAAAGACGTTTAGGAACTGAAGACACCAAGTGATGAAGTGTTTCAGGTGTAATTTTGTCCCATTCTTCCTGCAAACAAGTCTTAAGGTGGGCAACAGTACGGGGTCTTCGTTGTCGCATTTTGCGCTTCAAAATGCGCCACACATTCTCTATTGGAGACAGGTCTGGACTGCAGGCAGGCCAGTCAAGTACCCGTACCCTCTTCCTCCGCAGCCAGGACTTTGTAATGTGTGCAGAATGTGGTTTTGCATTGTCTTGTTGAAATATGCATGGACGTCCCTGGAAAAGATGTCTTCTTGAAGGCAGCATATTGTGCTCCAAAATCTCTATGTACTTCTCAGCATTAATGGTGCCATCAAAGAAGTGCAAGTTACCTTTGCCAAGGGCACTGACACAACCCCATACCATGACAGACCCTGGCTTTTGGACTTGTTGCTGGTAACAGTCTGGATGATCCTTTTCTTCTTTGGTCCGGAGCACACGGCGTCCATTCCTCCCAAAAAATACCTGAAATACTGATTCATCTGACCACAGTACACGTTTCCACTGTATGATGGTCCATCCCAGATGCCTCCGAGCCCAGAGAAGTCGACGGCGCTTCTGGACACTGTTAACATAGGGCTTCCTTTTGGCACAGTACAGTTTTAACTGGCATTTGTGGATGTAACTACGTATTGTGGTACTTGACAAAGGTTTGCCAAAGTAGTCCTGAGCCCATGTGGTGATATCGCTTATAGATGAATGACTATTCTTGATGCAGTGCCGCCTGAGGGATCGGAGATCACGGTTGTTCAGCTTAGGCTTGCGCCCTTGTCCTTTACGCACTGAAATTCCTCCAGATTCCTTGAATCTTTTAATTATGTTATGCACTGTTGAAGGTGAAATATCCAAATCTCTTCCTATCTTTCTTTGAGGAACATTGTTTTTAAACATTTCAATAATTTTCTCATGTATTTGCTGGCAAACTGGCGATCCTCGGCCCATCTTTGCTCCTAAAGGACTAGACCTTTCTTGGATGCTGCTTTTGTACCAAATTATAATTACAATCACCTGTTGACATCAACTGTTTTAAATCACATCATTATTTAACCAATTTACCTCATTACTAACCCTAAATTGCTCCTGTCCCAACTTTTTTTGGAATGTGTTGCAGGTCTGAATGACAGGAAAGGATGTATATTTACAAATGACATGAAGTTGACCAGACAAAACATTAACAATTTTGTGTTCATATTGTCTGCAATGAAATACAAGTCAAAGTAAATTTAGAAATCACTACTTTCTTTTTTTATTTGCGTTTTCCATACTGTCCCAACTTTTTCTGATTTGGGGTTGTATATTTTACTGTGGAGTTTTTCTCTAGCGCTCTCTATTCTAATTCTATTTTTTCTACTTATTTTATTTTAAAAAAGGCCTCTAACACTAGCATTATCTATTTGTTTTTCTATTCTTTTGACTTGTTTTATTTTTATTTATTATAAAAACAAACAAATAAAATCTCTTGCTATATGTACAGCACTTGCATATTATTGCCCTTTTGTTGGTTTGATTGCTTCTATTCTTCTGAATGTTTCAATTAATTCTTCTTCAGAAAAAAGAGTGAACAAACACACTCACTCACACGTGTCTGAGGATCTGAGCATCAGAGAGTTGATGACACTGTGAGCAAGAGTGTGAATATTGTGAATAAAACAGTAAAAACGAATTAAAGCGACGCATCTGTCATACAGCGTTATTGGGCTGCAGTGTCACGTGACGCGTCGCCATGGAAACAGTGAGCGGGAACTGTATAAAATAATGGTTGACTTAAAGAAAAAGGTTAAAGGTCATGTGTTTGTGTGTTCATTCATGATTCCTGATTCTGATGTTTTATCTCCATCAGATTCCCATCGGCTCACTCTGGATCTGAACACAGCACATAAAGACCTCTGTTTGTCTGAGAGCAACAAAGTGATTACTAACACTCTCACAATCCAGTCGTATCCTGATCATCCAGACAGATTTGATATGTATTATCAGGTGCTGTGTAGAGAGAGTATGTGTGGACGCTGTTACTGGGAGCTGCAGTGGAGTGGAGATGGAGGTGTGAGTATATCAGTGTCATATAAGAGCATTGGCAGGAAGGGAGGTGTTGAGTGTTTGTTTGGCAATAATGATCAGTCCTGGAGTTTGATCTGCTCTTGCTCCAGTTACTCATTCATACACAATGACATATTGACTGTTCTCCCTGTAAAGCCCATCAGCAGTAGACTGGGAGTGTTTGTGGATCACAGTGCAGGAACTCTGTCCTTCTACGGCATCTCTGACACAATGAGCCTCATCCACACAGTCCAGACCACATTCATTCAGCCGCTCTATCCTGGGTTTTATGTTTGGTCTGGATCATCAGTGAAACTGTGTTAATGAATCAGAATAGACTGATGAGAGATTCTACCCATAATGCTTTGAGCTGCATGATGAATCAATAACAGTGAGATGTTATAGTCTCTTCATGACATTATGAACATGAATCAGAATAAATGTGTGTAATGAATCCTCATCTAGACCATAAGATCAGTGTGTGATGATCTGTGTTTCTGTGATTTTCTCAAACTATTTGTGCTGATTAAAATCAGTCTTGCATTATTACTATCAAAATCAGGCTTACCGTATATCTTTTCATTCATGTGATTTTCTATATTGTTTGTAATTAAACACAATGTCAAATCATCTTGAGATCATATTGTAATTGATGATGAATGTGTGAAATGTCTGAATGCTGTATGAATCATGAATAAAACTGATTCCTCATGAGACTGAAATCAGCTTCAGGAGAGTTTCTAAAATTATCAAATGTAACCGCATTTAATCAAATATATTTATTATAACCACAGTAAAGATATATTCAATTATTATGGGATCTCCTTCAGTGAAAGAAGCTGACAGAATATTTACTGTCTAAAATATATTTTTTCGTCTGAGTAGTAAAATGTTTTAATAACAGTATATTCATTGGACAAAAATCAGTTATTTTATTTACTAAAACGTAAAAATATGTTCACGTACAGGCTTTTCTCAATTGATTTAAACAAATATTACCATAAAATGTATGCAAATATTACTATATATTTGTATCAACACTGGGCTCCTTTTTATTGATTAAATTATTAATTAAATGATAACAAATAATTACAGAAATGTGTTGCAAATACAATAATCAAATTCTACTGTCAAATAAAAAGTGAGTACTCAATAATATAAAATAATAATAATACATAATGACCAAAATATTAATTGTATTTAATTATTATTTAAATGATAAGAAATCAATAAAGAAATGTTGCAACTGCAATAATCATTTACATTTAGTCATTTAGCAGATGCTTTTATCCAAAGCGACTTACAAATAAGGGTTAGGTTAGGGATTAAAGACCCAAAAAGGGTTAGGGTTAGGTTAGGTATAGAGATAAAAACGTCTTTCACCCTCATTAGTAACCACCCTCATTAGAATATTGCATCTGATTGGCCAAAGCTTAACTGGGCGTATCTGGTGAATCGTAGGCACGAATTACACGTGAGTGATATCGTTGGATCCGGGAAGCTGTCATCTTTCAGGTGGCGAAAGTCTCTAATGAAAGTATATAGATAAAAAGGACTTTAATCCTGATTAATTCCACTCTCATTAGCATTATCGATCTGATTGGCCAAAGCTTTTATTTGTATATATTTCATTTTTTCACTTTATAATGTTTCTTTGTCTTATTTCTATTTTTTGTTTAATTGTTTCTAAAACCTTCCAACAATTTTCTTAGTTTCTCCTTCTAGCTTCCTTTAGGTGTGTTATGGTGAGGGCTGTTAAAAGGAGGGCTATTTCAGATAGATAGATAGATAGACAGACAGACAGACAGACAGAGTTATAGATTTTGATCCTATTTCTGGACAGATTTTGATGGTGAAGTTTTGTATCAGTGAATGTTTTGAGGGCTATTGCATCTGATTGGCTAACTCTTACCTGGGCATATCTGGTGAAGTGTAGGCCCGACGTACGTGTAACTTGTATTGTTGGATACAGGAATCTGGTGGTGATATTTCAGGTGGTGATAGGTTCAGATGAATGGATAGATAGATAAAAAAAAAAAAATATGAAAAAATGTCAGTAAGCAGCTGGACACACCTGAAGGATGGACTTTCTATAATTTAACATACTAAAAGAGTAATAATTTTTTCCCCAAAATATTATTTACTTGTAATTTTACATTCTTAAAATGTGCCAGTATTCTATATTGGCCATTTGTCTGTAAGAATGTTCAGTCATTTAAAAAGCATTAAAATTTAGTATGTTGACTTATTATTTTACATATTTTCATATGTACAGGTCAGAATTATTACATAAATATAAAGTGTTAGTCCACTGTAGGAATAAGTTTTGGGTATAATATGTCACAGTTTACTTAATTTGCTATCGTCATTTACATTAATGAACTATAGTGAAACCCCCGTGCTCTCCCCCAACTCCCAATCATGAACAGCACTGTGACTGCAGTGGAGTCATTCAGGTTCCTGGGCACCACCATCTCCCAGGACCTGAAGTAGGACAATCACATAGACTCCATTGTGAGAAAGGCCCAGCAGAGGCTATACTTCCTTCGCCAGCTGAGGAAGTTCAACCTGTCACAGGAGCTGCTGAAACAGTTCTACTCTGCCATCATTGAATCCGTCCTCTGCACGTCAATAACTGTCTGGTTCAGCTCAGCTACCAAATCTGACCTCAGAAGACTACGGAGGGTAGTCCGGACTGCTGAGCGAATCATTGGTACACCCCTCCCCACTCTCCAAGAACTGTACTTATCCAGAGTGAGCAAAAGGGCTGGCAAAATCACTCTGGACCCCTCACATCCAGCACACTTCCTCTTTGAACTGTTACCATCTGGTCGACGCTACAGAGCTCTGAGCACCAGAACGACCAGACACAGGAACAGATTCTTCCCCCAAGCAATCCATCTCATGAACAGTTGACAATAATTATGGTACACACACTATTTATATACTTATACACTTACAGTATGTATCTAACACACATTAGTCTACATTTCAATTGCACATAATATACCTGTACATACAAAACTGTCTACTGTTATATACATGTACATACAATTGTCATTTGTATATTGTTATTACTTATTTACTTGTTCTTTTTAATTATTTTTATTATCTGTGTTTTTTGTTTTGTCACTGTCATTCTGTTGTGCTGCGGTAGCTTCTGTTATGAAAACAAATTCCCCGTATGTGTAAACATACCTGGCAATAAAGCTCATTCTGATTCTGATTCTGATAAGTGTTATTTTAATTTGTAATAATAATGACTGTTTTTGATCATTTGCTGTAAAAGATTATTTGATATTATGCATGTTTTGTTGATTTTTGATTCTGGTGGATCTAAACGTTAAATTACCATTTTTCATAAGAAAGATAGTCTGAATTCTCCTGATTGAAGGTATCAATGTCCTTCTGTAGTTTGCTGGACTCCATCGTCAGCTCGTTTATTTTACTCCTGAAGCAAACAAAGACATTTTTATCAGTTCATCTTATCTGAGATGTGGTAGAAAATCTTTCTCTCTTCATCACTTTTTACCGTAGTAACCCAAGGTAATATGACTTGTCCAGGATTTGTCTCTGTGGTCCTTAAGGAGTGAAAATAAAGCAGTCAGTGCAGATCTCGCATCTCTTTAATGTTCGTTAAAAAAAGGAAAGTTGGTTCACCTTTGATGCCCGTCTTCATCCCGCTGAGACCCTGCTGAGTCACCGGCCGATCGGCCACTTTAATCTGAGCCGATAACACACCTGGAGAAGCCCCCGGTCCAGCTCTGCTGCCTGGACGAGTGGAGCCCGGGACCATCTGTGACACACACACAAACACACACACACACACACACACACACACACACACACACACACACACACAGATACAAACACACACACAGACACACACACACACACACACACACACACTCCCACACACACAGATACAAACACACAAACACACACACAGACACACACACACACAGGCGCGCACACACACACACAGGCGCACACACGCACGCACACACACACACACACTCTCACACACACACACACACAGACACACACAGATACACACAGACACACACACACACACACACACACACAGGCGCACACAGACACACACACACACACACACACACACGTCACTACACTCTTATAATGCTGCATGATATCAGAGCGCATGACTGTAATACTGGTTGCTCACTGCAGTGCTGACTCTGACGGCTGTCTGTGGAGGTCTGATGGCTGTAGGCGGTCGTCCAGAACCCGGCCCAAACGATCCATGGCTCACGGGTCTCTGGCTTGCCATTGTGGTCTGAAATGTAAAGTTGAAAAGAAAAAAAAAATTGCACATCAGAATATATTAGATTAAAGCAGAGTATAATACAGCAGCACAGTAGAACAGATTGCAGATGAGGTTCTCAACAGCGTATATAATATCAGTCGCTGTTAGGATGAGCTCAAATGAAGAACACAGAATGAACGCCATTATTCTGGATCCAGGAAAATGCACTTTTACACCATTTAAGAGCAGTATATACCAGACTTTACACTTGGGAAACATTACTGATCTATTTTTTATGTCAACATTTTTACATACATATGTACTATGTATTACAGTTTTTTACAATCATTTTTGCACTCATAACAGAACCTTCATGTAATTTTTCAAAACTCTAGACACAAAACTCAAAACAGTCATTATTTGTAACACAGGCTGTCCAATGTTCAAAACTTTGCATATTGCATTCATATCTTTAAAGAAGCCTTGCATTTGCAGAAGCATTGGCTCAAAAAAACAAATTTATTATGAAATATCATAGGAACATTACTTTCACCCACACACCATCTATACAAGATGGCGCTGCTTTGCTCGGATGCCGTCCAGGTCGCTCCGCTAAGATTGTGCTTTCACTTACTTTTGATTTCTCTTTTTACACACATAACGTCTGCACTGATCACCTATGACAAAGGAACACTTTTGGACATTGGAAACCGCTTCACTAACCTGGTTTACACTTTATCACCGAATCCATCGTGGCCTCTTGAGATTCTTCGAAGCGCGGAGAACAATTGCCACAGGTGACGGAACAAGAAACACCATGGTAACAGCGCTGGAATTCATAACAGACTGAGGAAAAGGGCTCACAGTGCTCCTTTACCGAGCATTCTGCTCGCTAATGTCCAATCCATGGGGAATAAGATGGACAATCTTAGAGCCAGGATAAATTACCAACGGGACATAAGGGACTGTAACATAATCTGTTTGACTGAAACATGGCTCACGCCCTCGGTTCTGGACACTGCGCGTCTGACAACTTTTCTGTTTTACGGATGGACAGAACAGCTGAGGCCGGTAAATCCAAAGGTGGAGGAGTGTGTCTCATGACTAACAAGAAATGGTGTGACCCCAGGAATATCTCCTCTCTGTCGCGCTCCTGCTCGCCTCATCTGGAACATCTATCCATTATTTGCCACCCATTCTATCTACCCCGTGAGTTTTCTTCGGTCATCGTTACTGCTGCTTACATTCCACCACAGGCAGACACCGGCTTGGCTCTGTCTAAACTTCACGATGTGCTCAGCGGCTACATCAACAAGCATCCTGACGCTGCCTTTATCATCGCGGGGGACTTTAACAAAGCCAACCTCAGGCAGGTCATGCCGAACTTTCACCAACATATATCCTGTCCAACTAGAGGACCGAATACACTGGATCATTGCTACTCTCAGTTTAAGAATGCCTACAAAGCCCGCTCACTACCGGCTTTTGGCAAATCAGACCATGCTGCCATTTTCCTCACACTGGAATACAAACAAAGGCTCGCACAGGAACCCCCGGTGAAGAGAGAAGTGACACGCTGGTCCTCCCACTCAGAAGCTATGCTACAGGCGGCTCTTGATGACGTCGACTGGGACATGTTCCGGGCGAGTTCATCTGACGTCAGCGAGTTCACGGATGTAGCAGTGAGCTTTGTAAATGCACTATCAGAGCAAGCTACAGAAACGATTACTGTAAGGACCTTCCCAAATCAGAAACCGTGGGTGGACAGAACAATCCGTGATGCGGTTAGCAAACGCACTGCCGCATACAACGAGGCTCTTTTGTCTGGGAATATGAGCGAGTATAAAGCATTGTGTTATGCTCTCCGACGTGCAGTAAGAGCCACCAAACATCGATATAAAGAGAGAATTGAGTCTCATTTTCAGCTCAATGACTCTCGACGCATGTGGCAGGTACTAAGGACCATCTGTGCCTTTGGAAACAAATCCTCCGTGGAGGTGAGAGCAGATCCGTCGCTGGCCGACGATTTAAACACATTCTACGGCCGCTTTGAATGCAATGTCGGCAGCTGAATGCATCAGGAATGCGTCAGGAAACAGCAGGCAGAGAAGTGAGAATCATGTGATCACCGTGTCGGAGGACGAGGTTCGCAGGGCACTAAAGAGAGTGAACATCAGGAAAGCGGCTGGACCTGACGGGATTACCGGCCGTGTTCTGAGGTCATGCGCTGATCAGCTTGCTGGTTTGTTCACCTAAATCTTTAATGAGTCCCTTGCTACCTCTGTGGTTCCCACCTCCTTTAAAAAATCCATCATCATCCCTGTGCCTAAGAACAATAAACCCTCTTGCCTGAATGACTATCGACCAGTGGCCCTCACATCAATAGTCATGAAGGTTCTTGTTAAGAGCCACATTATCTCATCCATCCCTGTTACTTTGGACCCTCTTCAGTTTGCCTATCGTCCCAATAGATCCACTGATGATGCCATCTCTCACATTCTCCACTCCTCCCTCACACACATTGACAGCAGCAATGGGAACTTTGCAAGGCTGCTATTCATAGACTATAGCTCAGCTTTCAACACCATAGTCCCCATCAAGCTGACTTCTAAACTCACAGGTCTCGGCCTAAACACTTCACTCTGCGACTGGATTCAAGATTTCCTCACCGGCAGACCTCAAGTGGTGAAGGTAGGCCAGTTCACCTCAAACTCCATCACCCTGAACGTAGGAGCCCCGCAGGGTTGTGTCCTGAGTCCCCTGCTCTACTCTCTTTACACACATGACTGCGTGTCCTCTCACAGATCCACATCTATTATCAAATTTGCTGATGATACTGTGGTTCTGGGCCTCATTTCCAACAATGATGAGACCGCATACTTGGACGAGGTAGAGAGACTCACATCATGGTTCCAGGACAACTGTCTCTCTCTGAAAGTGAGCAAAACTAAAGAGCTGATTGTGGACTTCAGAAAGAGACACCTGCGGCCCTACACTCCTCTTATGATCAGTGGGACCCCTGTGGAGAGGGTAAGCAGCTTCAAGTACCTCGGTGTAAACATCTCCGAGGACCTGACTTGGACTACACACATTCAAACACAGGTTAAGAAAGCCAGGCAAAGACTGTACCATCTGCGACAGCTGAGGAAATTCAGGGTCTCTCCAACAATCCTGAAAACTTTCTATTCAGGGACCATAGAAAGTGTATTGACACATGTGCATCTCAGTGTGGTATGGAAACAGCTCCAAGAGTCAAGACTGCAAGGCCTTGCAGAGAGTTGTGCGCTTAGCTGAGCGCATCTCAGGGTCTGCTCTCCCCTCTCTGCAGGACATCTACCTCAAACGCTGCAGAAGCAGAGCTGTCAAAATCACCAAGGACTCAAATCACCCTAGTAACTGTCTTTTCACTTTGCTGCATCTGGTAATCGCTTCCACTGCCTGAAGGCAAAAACTGAGAGACTTAGGAGGAGTTTCTTCCCCCAGGCCATCAGACTCCTTAACTCAAACTCAGCCTCTTAACATCATCATGACTTACTTTATAATCACTAACAATCAGTAAGATATTTATTATTCTCTACCTCATATTGACAGTGTCATTTGCACACAACACTTTCTGTGTCTTGGTATCTTATTATCTTATTATTTTTTTTTTTTTTTTTGAGATTGCTGCTACATGTCAACCATGTACAACCTGTTTGCACATTTCTCTCTCGTACAGTCATGCTTATCTTAATATTTAATTCTACAGCATACTGTCATGCACGACAGGGATTTTGTTTTTCTCTCCCAACAACAGGCATCTTGAAACTGATCATACCTGAACATACTCAGGTCCTCAGTTGCTTCACTTTCATAATATTGCTCATCATTTTCCATAAAACTATGCTTCAAGAGTAATGCAACAGTTACTTAGCATTTTGAGCAGTTGTAGCAATTGATGGTTAGATCATTGTAATGAAATGAATAAACACTCAATTCAGATGTAATGTGTGTGTTGAATTTTGAAATAGTAATAATTTGATGTTAATAGAGTAATGACAACAACAGAGCAACTAAACACTGATTATATGGGAATATTATATCAATGTTTGAGACACACAGCTTAAATAAAAACATGTATGAATGTACAGAGAACACCACCCAGAGAGGAGCTTACAAGGCCCTACCCCTCCCCCACCTCGGAGCCTCAGACCACATCACTGTCATGCTAATGCCCGCATACAGACCGCTCGTTAAAGCCATCGAACCAGTACACAAACAGATACAAGTGTGGCCTGAAGGGTCGTCAGAGGCACTTCAAGACTGTTTTGATACCACTGACTGGGATATGTTTAAGCAGGCTGCCACATACAACAATTCTACAGACCTCCAAGAGTACTCAGAGACTGTCACTGCCTACATCACCAAGTGTATTGATGATGTAACGGTCACAAAGTCTATCACTGTCCGGGCCAACCAGACGCCGTGGCTGACAGGGGAGGTCTACAGACTTCTGAAGGCTCGGAACGCTGCCTTTAGAGCTGGAGATGAGGATGGCCTGAAGACAGCTAGGGCCAACCTATCCCGCGGCATCAGAGAGGCCAAGAGACAGTCCTCCAGGAGGATAGCCCATCGGTTCATCCCCCTGCTGAACGAGCTGAATGCCTTCTTTGCTCGCTTTGAGGCACAAAACTGCACCACTGCACAGAAGACTCCACCTCCTTCCGGCGACCAGGTGATGATGCTGTCCCCGAACAGCATGAGGAGATCCCTCTGCAGGATCAATGCACGAAAAGATCTGGGTCCTGACACCATTCCTGGGCGTGTACTGAGAGACTGTGCAGTGGAACTCACTGATGTCTTCACAGACATTTTCAACATCTAGCTAAGTCAGGCTGTTGTCCCCACATGCTTCAAAGCTACCACCATCATTCCAGTCCCGAAGAAGTCATCTCCATCCTGCTTTAATGACTACCGTCCAGTAGCACTCACTCCTATTCTCATGAAGTGCTTTGAACGCCTAGTCATGCAACACATCAAGTCTGTCCTCCCCCCCTCCCTGGACCCCTTCCAGTTTGCATATAGGTCCAACCACTCGACCGATGATGCCATCACCACTGCCCTCCACCCAACCCTCACACATCTGGACAAAAGAGACACGTATGTCTGATTGCTGTTCATACACTTCAGTTCAGCATTCAACACAATCATCCCTCAACAGCTCATTCATATATTGGTCCAGCTGGGGCTCAACACATCGCTATGCAACTGGCTGTTGGACTTTCTGACTGGGAGACCTCAGGCAGTACGGGTCGGCAGTAACACATCCAGCACCATCACACTGAACACAGGGGCCCCCCAAGGATGTGTGCTGAGCCCCCTCCTCTTCACTCTGCTGACCCACGACTGCACACTGTCGCACAACTCCAACCTCTTCATTAAATTTGCGGATGACAAGACTGTGGTGGGTCTCATCAGCAGCAGAGATGAGACAAACTACAGGAGCGAGGTGAGCCGCCTGGATCTGAATGTGGAGTAGACAAAGGAGATTGTTGTTGACTTCAGGAGAGTGCACTCTCTGCATGCTCCTCTGACCATCAATGGTGCAACCGTGGAGAGAGTGAGCAGCACCAAGTTCCTGGGTGTACACATCACAGAGGACCTCTCCTGGACCAACAACACTGCATCACTGGCCAAGAAAGCACAACAGCGTCTCTACTTCCTCCGCAAACTCAGAAGAGCCAGAGCCCCGGCCCCCATCATGTGCACCTTCTACAGAGGCTCCATCGAGAGCATTCTGACTTGCTGCATCACTGTGTGGTATGGCGCCTGCAACGCGTCCTGCCGCAAGTCCCTTCAACGGATAGTGAGAGCAGCTGAGAAGATCGTTGGTGTCTCTCTCCCCTCCCTCCAGGACATCTACAGCACCCGTCTCACCCGCAAAGCCCTCTGCATTGCAGGTGATCCCACCCACCCGACACACAACTTCTTCAGTCTGCTACCATCAGGGAGGAGACTGCGGAGTCTCCAAGCCAGGACCAACAGACTGAAAGACAGCTTCATCCATCAGGCTGTCAGGAAGCTGAACTCCCTCCCGTCCTTGCCCCCCCTCCCCTCTCTTACCCCACGCACCACTGAACTCTGACCCCCCCCCCCCCACCACCACCCACCACCACACACACACACACACACACACACACACACACACACACACACGCACACACACACACATACATACACACACACTGTGACCTGCACCAGTCACTTTGTACAGCATTGGACGGACCTCATTCAACTAGCTCTTCTGACAGTCTGAATAAAGACTGCTCTTTGTCACTTTAAATAGAATAGACTTAATAAGCTCTTTGCACGACACCATTTATATTCTGCACCGTTTGTTTGTTTATTTATTTCACTGGTTTGCACTCTATCTACCATGTGCCTTATGCCACTTTATCTATTTTTATATTATTATTATTATTTTATTTTTTTCTACATGTCCTTATTTGTATATTTGTAATAGTTGCATTTTGTGTACATATGAGTATATATACTGTATATATGTATGCATGTATGTATGTATAAATATATATATATATATTTGATTTGTACGTATCTGCATTTTTGCATTCTACTGTTAGTGTTTAGTGTTATCTGTATGCACTAGGGAGTAAGAGAGTAACGCAATTTCAATTCTCTGTATGTATGTATGGTACATGTGGCAGAATTGACAATAAAGCTGACTTTGACTTTGAACACGAGGTGTAAAATACAGCGTCTTTCAGCTACAAAAAGTATTAAAGACACCTCAGAGAAAACAAACGAAACAACACGCAGAGTAGCTTTTACAGGCTAACAAATTAGCAACAAAGCTGTTTTCTTTCTTCTTCTTCTATATCTGTTCAGATAACCAACTGACCACATAACGACTCTAACGTTAAGTGATTTGATAAGTAATCGCTTACCTTTACCTGTAAACACGTTGTTTGTTTGTGCTCGTATAGTTTAGCTGCTTTAACAGACGAACCAAACGCTCGCCTCTGAGTTGCCTAGCAACCCCGGCGCGTCTTCGCGAGATTTCGAGCGAGAAGTGCGCAGCGCTGCCCCCTGCTGTCTGGAAGTATACTGTAAAGTTTTCTCTTATACATATAATAACTACATAGAAACGTTCTAATTACATTTGTACAACAACATTGTTAATGCCAACTTATAATGGCGTATCAGCTGCTGAATTTGGTTTTTGGGTTAAAGTTTGCTGCTTAGAAACAATCTGTTATTATTGTATTTCTTCTTTATCAAGATCTCTTTTTTTTAATCTATTTTTCTTTTAATTTTCTAACCTAACAGAGCACTGATCAGCTACAAGGCATAAATCAAGGCATAAATCAATATTTAGTGCAAAAACGCCCCTGATCATGAACAAACAATATTGGATGTGTGTCGTTAATGGATCTGTGCATTTATTGCATTAATAATGTCACGGCTCTTAATTAAATAACTTATTGCTTTATTTGTGTATATTACTGAAGAAGGTAGTGCATGATCTTGGTAACCTTTCATCAAAAGTTGTGCTCATTAAGATACCAGCAGACATTTTTTTCTAATCCAGCACAAATTGGTGCATGAGATGTCACCAAAATGAAGTATTTGAACCTAAAAATTAAATACCAAAATGGGTGGGAACTGAAAAAGGTCCCCCCCCCCCTTCCACTAGGCTGGATACGGACCTGTAGGTCTCATCATTGGACGGGAAAAGTTGAGTCTGTGATATAATGACAAAAGGAGCGGAATCAACCATGTCTTGTGCAGAAACCCTGTCTTGAGTGGAACTGAATGCCGGAAAACGGCCGTGGGACAGAGGTAAGTTGGCTGTATATACTGTATATATACGTAAGTTATCATGCTAGTTAGGATGATTAACTAAACAAGTTCCACCTTGTGCCAATTTGACCATCCTGGATGATTGACAGTGATAACAGAAGAAAACATCTGACAAGCCAATGTCAAAAACAGAGCTGTGCATAAGTGATTCAGACTAAATTTAGAGTAACAAAACTACAGCAGCAACAAGTCTGTGTTGGCTGAATTTATTTAGCAACTTTTACAGATAAAACATTAAAAGATGCAGTCATTTTTTAATAAATCCAACAGCAAGACATAAAAAACGTCTCAGGTTACGTATGTAACCATGGTTCCCTGAGAGTAGGGAACGAGACACTGCGTCCTCTAGGGGTCGCTATGGGGAACGTCGTCAGCGTGACCCGTGTCTGAAGCATACATACAAAAACACCACTTGTTGGCCGGCGACAGCCTATGACGTCACTACCGGCGCGACCACAGTATAAAGGGGCGCCGGGAAAATACGTCATCCACTTCTTCGTCTGAAGCTTGTGTCCGAAGCATGGCACCGCGCCTAGAGGACGCAGTGTCTCGTTCCCTACTCTCAGGGAACCATGGTTACATACGTAACCTGAGACGTTCCCTTTCGAGGGAACTTCGAACTGCGTCCTCTAGGGGTCGCTATGGGGAACGGAATACCCACGCCACCATGCTGAGGGGAGTGCAAGCCAAGCACACAAGGCGAGCACTAAGTACCAACTCTACCCAGCTACGGGAGTTGCCCCTGGGACGGTTAGACGGCTGTCAGTGACATTATCCCCTACGGCCAAAGACCCGAGCTGCATACCCTGAAACTTACCTGTTAAGGGCCGGGACTCCCGGACCCAGGGTAGAGCTCGAAGGCTTAGAATCATAAGAAAGATTCCTTTAAGGGGATACGGCCAAGTGCCTAGAATAGTAGCTAGGTCCTGGCCTGTCACTCAGGGGCTACCGCTTGCTCTGAAGAGCTCAATGAGTGAACTGTCTCAACAGACCCTTGGTAGCAACACCCTGTTCAAGTCAGTATCACTATGATACATAGGTAGAGTGGGCCCAAGGCGAAACCGGGGCCTGCCAACTCAAAGAAAGGGCATGAAGCCGCAGCGCGTAATCCCTACCATACAGGATTTTTAGAAAGACCGCAAAACCACTTGATGTGCGATCTTACCACAATGTGGATTTTTAGAAAAGTGCCCAGAGACTAGCGTGCACACTTACATAACATGGATTTCCTTTCCGTTCTAGGGAATCACAGAGGCTGTCATTACACAGCGAGCAGCTTAACAGGGAGGCCAAGATAGGCCTAACAACCTGAAGTTTGCTGATTCCGAGCTCTGGGGAGCGGAGAACCTAACTCTCAGCATGAGAGGGAATTCAGACGCTTCAGAAGGGAGCGGCCTGCTCATAGGTGACCCTCTATGGTGAGGGGAGCAATGCTAGCTCGACCAACCAGGAGAGCATAAGGCTGCTGTAACAGCTCTGGGGAGCGGAGAACCTAACTCTCAGCATGAGAGGGAACTCCGACGCTCAGAAGGGAGCGGCATGCTCATAGGTGACCCTCTATGGTGAGGGGAGCAATGCTAGCTCGACCGACAAGGAGAGCAACCTAACAGGGAGGCAGAGAGAGGCCTAGCAACCTGAGGTCGCTGAATTACAGCGCTTTTTTTTTTCTGTGATCTAATTTGTCTCTCAAGCCCAGAGTATTGGGCGAAATAGGTAGAGTGGGGCCCAAGGCGAAACCGGGGCCTGACCAACTCAAAGAAAGGCACGAAGCCGCAGCGCATAACCCTTACCGTACAGGTTTTTAGAAAGAACGCAAAACACTTGATGTGCGATCTTACCACAACGTGGATTTTTAGAAAGTGCACAGAGACCTAGCGTGCACACTTACCATAACATGGATTTAAACTGCTGTGACAGCTCTGGAGAGCGGAGAACTCAACTCTCAGCATGAGAGGGAACTCAGGCGCTCAGAAGGGAGCGGCATGCTCATAGGTGACCCTCTATGGTGAGGGGAGCAATGCTAGCTCGACCAACCAGGAGAGCAACCTAACAGGGAGGCAGAGAGAGGCCTAGCAACCTGAGGTCGCTGAATCACAGCGCTTGTGATCTAATTTGTCTTTCAAGCCCAGAGCATTGGGCGAAATAAGTAGAGTGGGGCCCAAGGCGAAACCGGGGCCTGACCAACTCAAAGAAAGGCACGAAGCCGCAGCGCGTAACCCTTACCGTACAGGATTTTAGAAAGAACGCAAAACACTTGATGTGCGATCTTACCACAACGTGGATTTTTAGAAAGTGCACAGAGACTTAGCGTGCGCACTTACCATAACATGGATTTAAACTGTTCTAGGGAGCCGCAAAGTGAGCAACTTAACAGGGAGGCCTAAAGAGGCCTAACAACCTGAAGCTGCTGACTGACAGCTCTGGAGAGCGGAGTCACAGTGCTTGGAAGGGAATAGCGTTGCTCATAGGTGACCCTCTATGGTGAGGGGAGCGATGCTAGCTCGACCATAAGGAGAGCACCTCCAAATCACAGAGCTCTGGGAAGCGGAGGACCCAACTCTCAGAATGAGAGGGAACTCAGACGCTCGGAAGGGAGCGGCATGCTCAAAGGTGACCCTCTATAGTGAGGGGAGCAATGCTAGCTCGACCATAGGAGAGCAACCTTGCAGGGAGACATAAAGAAGCCTAACAACCTGAGGCTACTGTGACAGCTCAGAAGGGAGCGGCATGCTCATAGGTGACCCTCTATAGTGAGGGGAGCAATACTAGCTCGACCAGCCAAGAGTGAGGCTGCTGTGACCGCACCGGAGAGCGGAGAACCCACTCTAATATTACAGGGAACTCAGACGCTCAGAAGGGAGTGCTCGACCGACAAGGAGAGCAACCTAACAGGGAGGCAGAGAGAGGCCTATCAACCTGAGGCTGCTGCATCACAACCTTCGGAAGGGAGCAGAGTGCTCATAGGTGACCCTCTCGATGAGGGGAGCAATACTGGCTCGACCGACCCAGAGAGCACCTGAGGCTGCTGAAACCCAGCCCTTGGAAGGGAGCGGCATGTTCATAGGTGACCCTCTATGGTGAGGGGAACAATGCTAGCTCGACCGTACCGGGAGAGCAACGTCTAAATCACAGAGCTCCGGGCAGCGGAGAGCTCCACTCTCAGCATTAGAGGGAACTCAACCGCTCAGAAGGGAGCAGCATGCTCATAGGTGACCCTCTATGGTGAGGGGAGCAATGCTAGCTCGACCGACAAGGAGAGCAACCTACCTGAGGTCGCTGAAATCACAGCGCTCGACAGGGAGCAGTGTGCTCATAAACGACCCTCTACAATGAGGGGCTTTATGCTGTATACATAGGTAGAGTGGGGCCCAAGGTGAAAACCGGGGCCTGACCAACTCAAAGAAAGGGCACGAAGCCGCAGCTCGTAACTCCTTCCGTACAGGATTTTTAGAAAAGTACGCAAAACACTTGATGTGCGATCTTACCACAACGTGGGTTTTAGAAAAGTGCACAGAGACTTAACGTGCACACTTACCATATGCTGTCAGAGCTCTGGAGAGCGGAGAACTTAACTCTCAGCATGAGAGGGAACTCAATCGCTCAGAAGGGAGCGGCATGCTCATAGGTGACCCTCTATGGTGAGGGGAGCAATTCTAGCCACTACCTGAAACCTCAGTAGCCCTCCAGTAGCCACAATCCTAGCAGGGGAACACTCTAGGCAAGGGCTCAGGGAGATGCTACTTAAAACCCCCGAGAGGGGAGCAGTCCCTGAGCTAGTATATAGATATCCTCAGATAGCCATGCACCTTCCTCAAAAGGCGGTGTCCCCTGTCCAGAATTATATTTTAAAAAGACCCGCAGGTCCTGGAATTGCAGTGCTGGGGACCTGCTGACCAAGGAGGCTCCACAGAGACCTACGACTGGGCCATACGATCCAGGGGTCTCATCCCAACCTGGATCTAGTATCGACGAGTGAGGTCATCACTGCACTGAGTCGAAACAAAAACCGACAGGTTTCCCAGAAATACTGCAAAGAATGGTTTACACAATACCAGTTTTTTCCGTAGAACTGGATCGTACTCACCCATTTCCATGGTTCTTGCACATGAGATGGTTGCAGGGGAATTTAGAGAGGGGAAGATGAGGGCCGATGACAGTGCCCCCCCTGAGGGAAAGGAGTAGATGTTTCACTCACCTTGGTCCGGAGGAGAGCGTTGCAAACGCTTTGTCTGGATTACCTCCTTCTCAGGTCTTGCCTACCTCTCTTTTACCCGCGCCTCCATCTAGCCCTACCCGCAGGCAAGGGAGGGGCACGAGCCGCGACACTAGCCTTCTGTGCCCATCTCTGTCCACAGATGGAGATGGGCCAGGACCCCTGTATTGTTCGGGCTCAGACCTGGACCTTCATCAGGTGACAAGCCCTGACACTTATCCAGGTCTTTCAGCAGATCAGCCTGGTATGCCTGAAGCACCACATCACCTGACCTGCTGCTGCGTATTTTAGAAGGGGCTTAGATGGCAAGGAGGGAGCCTGGAGAGAGGATGTCTCGCCCACAGAGAGATAGCTGGCTAGCGTCTCTTCCACAGGGGGCATCCCTCATAGCCGTTTCCACGCATCTCCTTAATGTCAGCATAACTGGTATGCTGACACCTATGGATGTGAGAGGAAAACGGGTTTAAAAAATTATTATAATTTTTTTTTTTTTTTTTTTTTTTTTTTTTTTTTTTTTTTTTTGCCCCCCGGCGCCATCTTGGCCCGCTTCCACGGCAAGTAAAGCCTCGCCGTGGCGCGTTCCATAACCTCCAACAACTCATCATACGCAGGGCAGGAGGATTGAGCAGGCTCAGCCTCAGCTTCTTCGCCCTAGACATCTCCTGCTCTTCCTGGGCATAACCCAGCAGAGCACTAGCAGCTGGATCAAATGATGTCAGCGAGACTGCATCATCATCATCCAGCCGCTCGCCCTCGTTCGCGGCAGACGAGCGCGAGAGGGAAACCCCCCTCTCTAACTCATCGGCCAGCTCCGCCTGCGAGCCCCATGACATCATTTCCCTCCGTGCCTCGGCAACAGTGGGTCCTGAACCGTGGGAAGCAGACGGCTGCCCCTCCTTCCTCGAAAAGAGAGACAGACGAAAGCGGAGCTTTCTCATCGAGAAAAACTCACAGTGCACGCATATCGCTCCCTCGAGAACATCGTGTGCGTGCTCCTAGCCCGAACAAAAGACGCAAAGATCATGTGTGTCAAATAACAAGGATGTACACATCTCTTAAACGCCTTGCTAGTGCTCGCCATAGTAACAGTAAAAAATCGTTTTTACCTTTTCCATAGTAGATTGCATACTTCAAACAAAACAGTCATTGAAGACGAAGAAGAGGATGACGTATTTTCCCGGCGCCCCTTTATACTGTGGTCGCGCCGGTAGTGACGTCATAGGCTGTCGCCGGCCAACAAGTGGTGTTTTTGTATGTATGCTTCAGACACGGGTCACGCTGACGACGTTCCCCATAGCGACCCCTAGAGGACGCAGTTCGAAGTTCCCTCGAAAGGGAACTTGAGAGCTTAAATAGCAGCTTCAGCCAATGATTGATCCTCTGCTGCCATCTCCTGGTTACAATAGTAATTTCATGTCATTTTCATCTTAAAAGTGAATCTTTAAAGTGAATTTTACTGCACAGCTGTAGAGTTGAGAAATAATAAAGGCTTTAAAATGTTATAAGATTTTAAAAATGTGTTCATGATTCATCAAGTTATTGATTATCAAGAACACTATTATGATGTCGTTTAAGAGATAGCATTGCTAGCTAGCTAACTTTAGCCTAAACGACAGTGTTTATTTGTCAGCATTTAAATGTACAGTTACGTGTCTGGGATCTCCTGGGATTACCAGGCTCAGCATATATAATTATATGTCGTTAAATAACATTGAAACTGTATGCTAATGCCACTGTCATTATTTAGGGTGTTTTAATTATTTTGTTTCTCAGTTTCTGATAAGAATGAGGCAGGAGAGGTTTCTGTGAGAGTCTCTACCTACAGTATGTATAGCACATATAAAATGATCTTCACCAGAAGTTATATTTACATAATTCCCTCAAATAATCAGCATCACAGATACATTTACCAGTTAAACTCTTTCTCCTCTTGATTGTGTTTATTACTGGCTGTTTGTTTGTTGTTCACCTCACTGGAAATGCTGGTGTTACAGGTGATTATTGATGTGAATTCATATTTATTTCCACAGCAGATGATGTTTTGTTGATGATGAATCTGTTCTCTACATCCATCATGTGGAGATCTGGGAAATCCATCACCTTCGTCACACAGTCAGTCACAATCTTTCTGTCTTGTTTATTAATTCTTCAGTGTCGGTATGTTTGTAAAGCACATGGTTTGGCAGCAGAAATCACACATTCTCATTAGTCTTATTATGCTCTGTTTGTGCAGGTATGATGTGGAGCTGTTCTAGCAAATCTCTGCGCTGATCGGGAAGAAACCGCCCGCCTTCCCCACACAGGAAGAGGAAGTGATGATGCTAGTGCCGCGAGTTAGCGAAGCGCACAGATCGTGAGTCCTCTTTCAGTGTTTGAGATCTCAGATGAATGATGTCTTGTTTTTTTATTTTGGCTTTTTGAAAACAAATAGTGTGTCTGATAGAACTGAAAGTGGTTCATAATTCATAAAGCACAATAATCAAATCTGTCCTGAGCTCATCTTAGGATGATCTAAATCACTAGGGCTGGGTTGAAAATATTGATTTCTCAATTTTAATCAATTCTCATTTTGATAAACCAACACCAATTCCTAAATCCCAAGAATCGATCTCTTCTGTTTTCAGTTGAATTGTGAATAAAACTTAGAGAAACATTATTTGTAGCACTTCCCATACAATAATCGTAATAACCCAAGCTTGCATTTGATATTAAACAAATGCATTTTTGTCCCTCTTTAACGTGTGGCTGGCAGATGCTGTATTGAAGCGATCGTCTCTTTCTCTTTACTAATTACAGCAGCAAATAAACATGAATGAACATCAGAAGAATCAGAACAACTCACTGAAATCAGTCATGAATCACAGAATCATAAATCAGTGATTCAACAGCAGAAAGACTTCAATAAAACAGCTTGAGATCAATAATGTCACGTAACGTCACATTTACCTAAAAAAAACATTCAATGACCGTAAACTTGAGATTCAGCAGAAAAAACTAACTCTAGAGGAGAGCATTATGATAAATATATGCATTATTTTACATATTCATATTTTTACTGAACCTATTCTTCAATATTTAATGTTTGACTAAATCCAGCATGAAAACAAGTTGACATCCACTCTTTAAATGTTTGTATTTTGACAATAAACTAGAGTAGAACAATTTATTATTAAAAAGTTTAACTTTAAAGTAAACTTTAAATGATAAAATCCATATTTGCACTAATAATAGTAATGTAGCAACTGACAGGGTTTATTGTATAGTTTACAGCATTAGTTGAGATTGAGGAATTGAGGTTTATAAGATGTTCTTCATTTCAAATACAGCAGTAATTAAACTCAGACAGGAAAGAGTTCATTAACATCATCGTTATTTACTGGTATCATGATTCTGATTGGATGAACATGTTCTTGTTCATAGCATATCTCACTGATTATTATTGTGACGGTGTTGGTATAAGTGATCAAAAACAGGTCAGCGGTCATCATTTCTATAGACTGAGTTTATTTCTATGGTCATTTGTAAAGTGTTGATCTGTCCAGCGTCTCAAACGCTTCTCATGAGAGTCTGCAATGAAACTCAGCTTACACACATTACACCCAATACACATTAAAAAAATGATTTGATAGGAACATTTACATATAGTTAAATCAAAAACATCACACACACATTACTAAGCTCAAAATTACGAATTACTGTTAATAAACTAACCTTATAACAATAGGTTAAATCAAGATTTTTACATGTTAGATCAAGGGAAAAAAATTGGGTTACAACTTTTACTGTGTTCTCTGATATAAACTGTTGTAGATATAACTGTCTGTCAATGTAACAAATTTAGGAAGTGTTACAACTATTTATAAATAACCATTTGTTTCAAGATAATATTGATAAGATATATATAAATATAAACAAAATATAGTTAGGCCTCACAACACAACAGAAAGGTAAAAAGTAGACAATGTTCATCTTGTTTGATGTAATATAAGTCTCAGGTGTCTCCAGGAAAACTGTAGGTAAGGTTGTTGAGTTACTAATGCTATGAGATGCACCTGTCACTCTTATCTTTTTCCTTTATTGCACAATTTATAATTGCATTCAAGATCAGTGAAAGATGGTTGTATATTTAACAATGAACAATCATAATGACAAATATATATATGAGATTATATACACAGAAAATAACACAATGACAATGTTAAATATCTTTGAATAATCATAATATTCATAGAATCATAATGCATCAAAACATTTTTTTTGTTACTTATAAGCCTGGGGGATGAAACAAGAGAGTTCAATTCAAGAAGAAAAAGAGGAAAACAAAAGAGATTTAATAAAGCCTTGCATTTGAATCGCTCACACGGTTATATGTTTCATGCATTTATTTAAGAAAGAGAATCTCTCTTCATCTGACAATATACTGGATATCTGTACATTAACAACAGACACACACATAATTAACTTAATATAATATAACAGAGTAACAATGTGTATAAAATGAGAGAGAGATCATGTAAATGTTTTAAGTGACATGGATATCACTGGTTAGAAACACATGAATCATTATGGATGATTTTAATACAAATATTTAGGGGTGTCCCTGATTAAGGATATACATAGTCGAATCAGAATTTTAGAATCTTGCCGATAGTCGACTGATAGTTGAATCATATGTTTGGGTGCCAAATACATTACCAAGAGTCAAATCAGACTTTCGACAGTCATAATTGTTGACATTAACACGCAGCGAAAATGTGTTAGGGACGCCTGGCAGATACAAAAATAATGCTTTATGTTTTGATTAAAAGCTAGGCTAGATCAGTGGTTCTCAACCACATTCCTGGAGGACTCCCAACACTGCACATTTTGCATGTTTCCTTAATCAAACACACCTGATTCAGATCATCAGCTCATTAGTAGAGACTCTATGGAAGCAGAATAATGACAATAGTTTTTGAAACATAATGCTGAATTCCACAAATCGAAAAAAAGATGCATTCCAATTAACAGTGCTTGCATTTTAATGCCTTGTATTTCCAGGGCTTGCATTTTTAGGTCCTGAAATTCAACATAGTTGTTTATTTAAGCTGTGCATATTTCAATTCAAAATATTTCACACACATTTTCATAAGTAAAAATTCAATAATTCATATTCACCTTCCAGAATTCACTTCCAAAATATTCAATCTGTTTAAAAAATATGATGTGTAATATTCGACAGGCAAATTTCAGTCATTTTATTTCACTTTCCAAATTCGCTGCCACAAATTCAGTGGTTAAAATTCAGCAGAAAATTCAGCAGAAAATTCAGCAGAAAATTCAGCGTTGCACAGCCGGGAACCGCAGGAATAGCAGTAGAGCGCATGATCTCCAGCTGATGTCAGCCACTCACCAGCAGGTGTCGCAAGCGGCTGTTGATGAAGGCCATATGTGGATCAAGTTATTCATTTACAAAAACTGATTTGCAGAAATGGAGCAAGCGCTAAGTAGAAGTTTTGATTATTGGGGCCAGTATAAACAGAGGCGGGTCATACCCATTCAAAGTGAAGGGCACATGCCGCCTCAGATTTTTGAGCCAAGTGGATTTTGAATGCAGCTTCCAAAAGACAAAGAATAGCCACAACACAATAGTTTCTATATTTAATACAATCACACCGGCATGATTAGAACGTTCAGTGCGTCATACAGTATTATCAGCTGCTAAATTTAAATCTGCGTTCGCTGGCTGGCGCTGAGCCAGATAAGGTGCATACTTATTATAACCAATCACACACGATTCTGTTGAGCTTATGAATGCAAGGACCAATCAGAGGTGTTCAGATGAGTCATCGCTGAAATGCGGGTGTTTTCTTCACTCGCTCGCTGACTGAATACCTCTTTCTGGCGAATTCTCTCATTAGAAACAAAGTGTATATGAATCTGTAAGTAAGATATTAATTTCACAGTGTAAACAGCTTCAGTGATTTTAATGGGAGTTTTTGAGAGCGCTTGAACTCTAGACTGTCAGTAAAAATGTTCTTTGATAATGTAAATGTTCTTTGCTCTCTTTCTGTACAATGAAAGTGTTCTGATAAGTAACCTAACTTACAATGTTTTTATTCACATTAACTTTCAATGTTAAATTCACATTTCCGTCTCTCTTTTTATTTGACAAAAAGTAGTGAATACACTCAATTCGTCAAGGAGAACACAAAGTTTAAAATGAAACTTGTTTCCATTGTGGTCCTTGATGTAAAGCACAAACTCCACTCCCGGTAACAGGTACACTAGCACTGCATTATAAATACAAAATTACAATAAATTTCCACATTTATACAAATTCATCAACGAAACAACCTACTTAAGAGCCAACATTTAGCTTTTAAACTGGATGATAAATACGCCTTTCTTTCATATGGGATTAAATAGAAAGCACTTTGAGTGTATTGTTCATCATATTTATATTCATATAAAAGCAACAGAACTGAAATTATATCAGGTTTATCAGCAGCACAGCAACATGAGTGAGAATAACAGGATATCCGCCTTTGATCTCGTAGGTGTTCCACTTCGAGAGGTCAGAACTGTCCGTCTTGACTGCACTTATTTCACTCCTTCTCTCACTGTAGCCGCCTACTCTCACCTACACTTCAGGCGAGGCGCATCTCAAACAAGACTAATAGCTGTCATTGTGTTGAGCCGCAATGTGTTTTCTTTAACCGATTTCTGAGGAAAACAGCGTGAAACATTGTGCGTTCGTTCATATTCTACATCTGCTTAACTGTCAACATAGTTCGCATAATCATCAGTAAAGTGTGTTCTGAGATCTGAGGTCTTATATCACTGTATTAGTTCACTGAGGCGCGTTGGGGAATCCTGGAGTGTGACGTATGAGGGGAACCTCAGTTTAACAGCACAGCATCACACAAGCCATGATACAAAGTTACAGAAACTAAGCAACCGAAAGCACTATATGTCTTCCTCAGATGTAATGTTAGTTCTGTACTTCAGCGTTGGGTAAAAGAGCATTATAGTCTCCTTTGTGGAGAAAGCTGCTTACATGTAGCTAGGCTACTGGAAACAGCGAAGATGTTGAATTAAACATACACATAATCAGCGTTTCCACATGTTTATACTGGCCTCGATAATCAAAACTTATACTTAGCACTTGCTCCATTTTTGCAAATCAGTTTTTGTAAATGAATAACTTGATCCACATATGACCTTCATCAACAGCTGCTTGCGACACCTGCTGGTGAGTGGCTGACATCAGCTGGAGATCATGCGCTCTACTGCTATTCCTGCGGTTCCCGGATGTGCAACGCTGAATGTTCTGCCGAATTTTAACCACTGAATTTGTGGCAGCGAATTTGGAAAGTTAAATCAAATGACCAAAATTTGTCGAATATTACACATCGTATTTTTAAACAAATTGAATATTTTGGAAGTGAATTCTGGAAGGTGAATATGAATTATTTAATTTTTACTTATGAAAATGTGTGTGAAATATTTTGAACTGAAATATTCACAGCTTAAATAAACAACTATGTTAAATTTCAGGACCTAAAAATGCAAGCCCTGGAAATACAAGGCATTAAAATGCAAGCACTGCAATGCATCTTTTTTTTCGATTTGTGGAATTCAGCATGCTTTATGTTTCAAAAACTATTGTCATTATTCTGCTTCCATAAGACTCACAGACTTGAAATGGGTGTGTCAGACAAACGACGACTTATAGGCTATCTGCACAAAATGCCCCGAACGAAACACAGCAACTAACCTCTAAAAACTCGCTGCGTTTTATTATAATAGTGTTCTCATTATAATGTTATGTGTATATGACAGTCCCAGTCATAGTTATATTCTGCATTGTTGTTCGTCCTGCTCGAACAGATAATCACTGTAGTACTACAATCTCTTTACTGCAGCGCAACTCAACCAAACGCATCTTATATGAGATTAACAGGGCTGGGGAGTAACGAAATACATGTACCGGCGTTACGTATTTAAAATACAAAGTATGAGTAACTGTATTTTGTTATAATTACATTTTAAATAGGTGGTAATCAAATAACAGTTACATCCGAAAAGTATTTTAGATTACCAAAGTGATTACTTTGAATTTTAATGTAATTTCTTAATTTAATATTTATGTAAACAGTTTGGGGATTTTAACCAATAAGGCAACTGATTCTCTGTTGAAAAAATAAAATAAAAATAAAAAAACGCGTGCAGCAGCCTGTTCATTTAGCAACTAGTATAGTGAGAGTGTATATGCTAATCATGACACATAAATGGACGACACAACAGAAAGCCATTCGCGTAATGCATTTCTCTCATGGAAATAGGCTACAAAATACGTAACATCTCAGTGCAGTGCAATGCCTACCTGCAACAAAACTTCTATCAGCATCGGAGGATGTAACGTCTAATCTGAAAAAGCATGTTCTTGATCTTTGAAAATTTTTATCCATTAACTTGTTTTTCTATTTTCTCATATTTTGAGTGTTGAATCATTATGTTTAATATTTCTAAGAATTTAATTGAAAAATGACACCGAATTCTCCTAGATTTCACACGTTGCATTCAGTTAACAGATCCATACGAATCATGCATGAAATAAAAGTTTATGAAGTCAAACGATAGCTTTGTGTGTCTTTATTCATTCTAAATGTTCTAGAATAGATCATCTTTGGTGCGGTAATGCGAGTTCATGATTCGATTCGTGCACAGATGATTCTTTTGAGTCAATATTTTAAATGAATAATTTATTTTATTTAACGAAACCAGTGTAAATGGTTCACATTAAACTGGATAGATCTGGGGTATGTTTTCCAAAAGCATCTTTAGCGAACTGTGGTTGTTAAATTACATTGAACTATAACGACATTACTTGTGACCGTAGTTGCTTTGGGAAACGAGCCCTGTCAATTTTGACCAAAGTCCTTTGTTTTGACACAGCGATCGCTTCTCCATAGAGAGGATTATGAAGTAATCACTTAAAGTCTATTCATTAAACAAATCTATTATACAACTTGGAGAACTGTGCCAGTTGTTTTGGCTACTTTTATGATATGTTTGGTGTGTTTGGATTAGTTTTGAAGCTTGGAATGCAGCATGAAACAGCACGGAATCCCATTCATTGTATTCAAATTGAATTTATATTGATTGGTAGATTTAAATGACATAACTTTTGTTGTTGTTGTTGTTCATAGAAATGCTGTGGAAAACTGATGTTGTTAAAAATGCAAAGAGAAAGCATAAAAACAAGACATTAAGTTAATATGATCCTTTGTGTTAGGCTATATAGCTTAAGTATTTCGAAGTATTCTAAAGTATTTAGATTAAATTACTAAACCCGAGTAATCTAACGAAATTCATTACTGATTACTTTTTAAAGCATGCATTTTGTAATCTGTAGTGAAATACATTTTAAAAGTAACCTTCCCAGCTCTGGAGATAAATAATATATACACGAAATATATAAACAGGCTGAAATGTTATGAAATCACTTGTACCCTACCTGATCGAAAAAATCCGGTCTTTCACTCTGTCTGTGTCAGTTTGAGTCGTGTTAAAGATATAAATCCCTGCCGCCAAGATGCTCTTCTGTCGGTCATGGATTATGGAAAGTGAAACTTAAGTCTATAGCCTGGGTGGTTGGATTTATTCACACATGTTAAAATATTTATTTAAAGCTTCTTTCTTTTCAGATTCTTATTTACAGCATTATCTTAATAGGCTGTATATTAACTTTGGGAGAAAACCAGTAGCTCTATGTGTAGATCTTAAACTGAAGATCCAGACAGACTCATCTGCGCTTCTTCCTCCTGTTTCATCTTTAAACAAAACAAAATGATCTTTTGAATACTAAAGCAACACTAATCATTCAGTATCACATTTTCATTGTACGTTTTCAAGTCTGAGTGTCTTCCAGCTGTATGGATCACATTTATTTCTGCTCATAGACACGGTAGTGAAGCTCTTCTGTGGATCCTCACCTGATGTTCACTGCTCCTCTCATCATCATCTCAAAGTATGATTTACAGCTTTTATAATCGACTGAAATATATCAGGGACTGCATTCTGTTTTAGCGATGGTTCTCTACCTACTCTGTAAGGTGGAACAGAAGAGAAAACAATCAGTGTTCAGTAAAACAAATTGCAAATTAGTATTTCAATTATATATTTTTTTTAAAAGTTACATTTACATGATCTTGCATAGATATTTCTAAAACAATATATGTGTTTTAAATACATTTAGAATATGAATTGTTATATATAATTATGTTTGTCTGTTTGTGTGACTCCTATTGAGTCAATATAAAGAGAAACACATGCTAATGACTGTACATCATATATAATAAACGACACAGAACAAATACAAATGTGATTTTGCCTTAAATCAAAAGCTTTAGTTAAATGTTCCAGTAGTTAAAGGTGTTTGTCCTCTAGTTTAAACATGTTTGTGTTGGTCTTAGTAAAGAACTGAAAGTAAAGTAAGTGTAAAGTAAAGTGAGGTGTTGCTGGTGAAAGTAAAAACACAGAGACATTGATCATGTGATGCTGGAATCTGCTCTGATTTCACAGCGTTTTCCTACAATCTGATCAAATCTGTTTTCAGACTGAAATGATTCACTATTACTGATGTTATTAATAAAGCAGGTATTGTTGTATAAAGCTGTGACGGTGTGCTTTTGTTCTCTTTCCTCCTTTGTGTTCAACATTTAATCATCTTTACATTTCATTCTGACACAATAACCCTCTGCTGCAGTAAAGCTTGATGATCATCTGAGGATCTCCTTTCACTTATATTTGACAGAATATATTTGTTCATATCAGCAGTAACTGAAGATCTCTTTAATATCAGAGTGATGTTTTCTCACCTCAGTTTACAGTTTGAGTCTCGTAGCACATCAATGAGCTGCTGCTTCGAGTCTCCAATCTTATTATCTCTCAGATCAAGCTCTTTTAGAAACTGCAGCGCTTTTGTGTTTCTCAAAGACTGAGTTAAAGAAGAAACATCTGTAATGCCACAGTATAGTAGTCTAGAAAGAGACAAACAGAGGAAGAGAGATCATCTCACAAACAATCATTAATGTGAAGAATCTGACACAAATATTATGTGAACTCAGCCTCATCATGAGATATTAATAATAATTCATTATAATAATAATTCATTATATTTATATAGCAATTTTCTAGGCACTCAAAGCGCTTTAAATAGTAAGGGGGAATCTTCTCATTCACCACCAGAGATAATTATATTGAGTATAAAGTGTTTTGTAGTGATTTGAATGATTGTGATTCTTGTATGTGAATGTTCCTGACCTCAATCTCTCCAGTTTACAGTCTGAATCCTTCAGTACGTCACATAAGTGATTCACTCCTGTGTTTGTTATTTGATTACAGCTTAGGTTCAGTTCTCTCAGGTGTGACGGGTTTGATTTTAGAGCTGAAGTCAGGATCAGACTCTGTTTCTCTGTAATACTGCAATCAGACAGACTAAATACAGAAAGAGAAAAGACAATCAATCAGATCTAAGTTCATATCTGAGTTAAACACATCATGAGTAAATGCCATACAGTCACTGATACACAAGCAAAATAATGTAAACGTATAAAATATGAAAAAATAAACCAAGAGAGGAGCATTTGAGGACAGTAGTTATAATTCCAAGTCTGGATCCAGCCTCAGTCAACAAATAAGTGAATTTAACCAATGTAGATTAATATAGAGGATTAATGTAGAAACAATAGAGAAAAATAACAAAATTAAATGGTCTACTTACATTTTTAATGCAAGAATATCATCAAATCAATTATTTAAAGGCATTTTAGAGTGTAGTTTACAATCTCTAAATATACTAAATTTGCATTTTGCATAATAAAAGATTTAGTGAAAAGTACATTAGTTCAATATAAATGTGACTCAGAATAATCTACTGTCATCTGTTAGACTGTTTTTATTCTGTTTTCACTTCTGTCTTGTTTCACAGCAAAGATTTGTCAGATTTCAGTGAGTTTGATGCTGTTTCTACAGATACAAACCCATGAACTAATAGTGTTTCTGAATCTTTCTTCAGATGGAGAAACACAGAAGATGCAGCGCTAGAAATGATGAACATGAGTCCAGCGATCTTAAACTACACAGTAAAGTTTAATCAGACTGTAGCTGCTGTACAGTATAATGATACTAACTCTAGTTTCTTCAGCTTGCATTGTGTGTTCATCAGTAGATAACTGAGGCTTTCCACTCCAGAGTCTCCTAGATCATTCTCACTCAGGTTCAGTTCTCTCAGGTGTGATGGGTTTGATTTCAGAGCTGAAGTCAGGATCAGACTCTGTTTCTCTGTAATACTGCAATCATACAGACTGAAGACAGAAAGAGAAAAGACAATCAATCAGATCCATGATGCATCATGAGCAAATACTATACAGTCACTGATAAACCAGCAAAATTATATGAAACAAATGAAGAGAGGAGTGTTTGAGGACACTAGTTATAATCCAAGTCTGGATTAGTCCTCACTCAACAAGTGCATTTTATTAATGTAAATTCATATATAGGACTGATGTAGACACAATAGAAAAATAACACTAAATTCATATTTGTAATGCAAGAAAACAATATACAAGAATAAATGTTATTATGCAAAATGTGTATTTAGCATAATAAAAGATTTAGTGAAAAGTAGCATTAGTTCAGTATAAATGTGACTCAGAATAATCTACTGTCATCTGTTTTTATTCTGTTTTCACTTCTGTCTTGTTTCACAGCAAAGATTTGTCAGATTTCAGTGAGTTTGATTCTGTTTCTACAGATAAAAACCCATGAACTAATAGTGTTTCTGAATCTTTCTTCAGATGGAGAAACACAGATGATGCAGCGCTAGAAATGATGAAAATGAGTCCAGCGATCTGACGTGACCCTTCAACAGCGATGCATGCTTAGTCTTTCACTCTGCTCACTTTGCCACATATTGTGTAATCCTGTCAGTAAATTTTAAACCACTCTGCATTGGACCCATCATGAGTGCTTCGGCAGACAAAGGCGATCAGAAAAGAGAGATTCAGCAATCGTCAATGAAGAAAAAATTCAAAGATTCCACCATCTCCAGAGAGGACCTCGACAATGCTATTGCTAACGCCGTTAAGCTGGCGCTTAAAGAACAGCAAAGCACTTTGAATTCGGTTGTGAATTCGGCAGTAAGAGATGCGGTGGACTCTTTGCTGATTCCAGCATTGCGCGAACTGCGTGAGGACATACAAGCGACCAACAAGTCTGTTAAAGAGCTAAGAGAGGAGCTTGAGGTGATAGCTACCGCAGCGAAGCAGACACGTGACCGGATTGATTCTGTTCAAGCAGCTGCACGTGAGGATAGGAGGACAGTCACGGACTTAAGAAATCAGCTGGAGCGACTCACCGAGAAGATGACGGATATGGAGGATAGGAGCAGAAGAAATAACGTACGACTGGTGGGGTTACCAGAGGGGGCGGAGGGTTCCAACGCGGCTGGACTCCTCAGAGTTAATCTTTCCAAGTGGATTCCTTCCTTGAGGGGCCGTGACATTGAGATTGATCGAGCACATCGCGTGTATGACGGAGGGAGGGGCTCCGATCGGCCGCGCACTCTCATCTTCCGTGTACTATGATGGCATGACAGATCGGAGATCCTGAAAGGTGCTCGGCAGGCTTATCCGGTGAAATGCGCACAGGACAATGTCACACTACTATTTTTTCCCGACTTTAGTCCAACAACAACCATCAGGAGAAAGAGTTTTAACCCGGTTTTGAAGAAGATGACTTCACTTGGTCTCCAGCCCTTCCTCATCTATCCGGCGGTAATTAAACTACGGCACAAGGGTGAGCAGAGAAGCTTCGACTCTCCTCAGAAAGCGGAGGATTTTATCAGCTCCCTGTCTCAGCAGAAGATGTATGCCGCGGCTCTACGGGAAGGCAACGGGAAAACAGCGGCCACTATCTCTCCGGCCCGGCGGGAGGGGCTTGATGTTCGGGATGGAAGCGGTCCTAGCTGCCCAGTAGGGGATGATGGCAGGATGGACATGGATGCTTGCTGAAACTGTTTTTTGCTTTTTCTTCTCTCCTCTCTCCTACCCGGATATTGTCCCCATCTATCCAGTACAACGATCGCTTTGCTGGTAAGACTAACACCCTTTTTTTCTTTTTTGGAGGGGACTAATGGAGAGTAGGTTTAATGACAATATTTTTTTGGCCGTGTGAGCCTTTCGGGAGACATGTCTTGCATTGAAGTGGATCGGTCATGTACCATCACTATTTTTTGTTGCTCAATTAGACCTACGTTCTCGGTAATGTGCGGTCTGAGTTGTTTCTTGTTTATGGTTGTCGGTTGTTCATGTTTCTATGTTGTTTTTATTTTTTACAACAGACATTTATAATTTTATTTATTTTACCCTATTTCTAAAAGGATTTTTCACCTAGGAGGTTTGGTATCTAAAATGCACATAAGCGTTTACGTGTTACTTACAGAATGGAAGTGCTTCTGCTTTTCTTCATTTACTGATTACAATTTTGGGATTATGACTATTCAATGCATACTCTAAATATTTTATCACTGAATGTGAATGGTTTAAATTCTGCTGTTAAACGAACCCATGTGTTAGAATATTTACACCGTAAATCTATTTCCTGTGCCCTAATTCAAGAGACACATTTAAAACAATCTGACATGGCACATTTTCAGAATAAGTATTATAAGTTAGCAGCCTTTTCCTGCGCTCTCAATAAAACTAAGGGGGTGCTTATCCTTGTTAACAGGAAGTTAAATTTAACAATTGAACACCTTGGTAGTGATGAGAAGGGTAGATTTGTTTTTATCCGATGCAAAATATATAATAATAGGTTAGCATTGGTCTCTATTTATGGTCCGAATGAGACAGACAGTGCATTCCTTACACATATTTCCAAAACTCTACTTGAGCAGATTGATTGCCCTCTAGTGGTGGGTGGTGATTTTAATGCTGTCGTAAATCCTGTTTTAGATAAATCTCAATCTTATACAATAGCCAATCCATCCTCTAAATTACTGAATAAATTTATCACTGAGCTCAACTTAATCGATCTTTGGAGAATTCAGAATACAGAATCTAAGCACTTAACTTGTTTTCTAATAGACATTTCTCTAGGATAGACTACATATTCTCTAGGATAGATTACATAATTTCGTCTAATTCCTCCATCTCTATATTACCAATTTTATTATCTGATCATTCTGCTGTGTTGTGCAGTGTTCCTCTTTCCAATGTTAAAGCCAAGTCTCCTAGATGGCACTTTTACATATCATTATTAAGTAATCATACTTTCATTACTTCTCTAAAAGAATATATTAAGGAATTTCTTGAAATAATATGCCCTCTGATGTGGATCCTCAAATACTGTGGGAAACGACTAAGTGTGCTATACGAGGTTTCTGTATATCTTTCTCTTCTACTCTTGCCAAAGTGAAAACTCACCAGTTTACACAATTAGAAAATAAAATCCAATCATTACAAAACCTACAAAAACAATGTTTTACTGAGCAACAGGCTACGGTCACGAACCACTCTGGAGCAGGGAAACGCGGAGACGAGGAACTTTCTTCAAGGACACTTTATTTTGAGAACGCAGGAGACACAACATCACACAACAAATGACGTTAAGACTGGACACAGAAGCAGGGAAACACAGGGCCTTTAAAGGGGAGACTAAAGTGGATAATTACTAACACAGGGCTGGGGACTAATCAACTAAAGACACAGGGCTGGGAACTGATAATACAAATGAGGACAGGAACAGGAACTAACCAAATAAGGGCACGAGAGGAGGGGAAACACGTGACATGGGGAACACAGGTCTGACAGCTACACAGCTGTCCACTTTAAAAGAAGAATATGATTTACTTTCGCACTCAAAGGTGGAATTTATTTTACATAGGACTAGGCAAAAATATTATTTTGAATCAGAGAGACCCAGTCATTTATTGGCCCTTAGGTTGAAATAATGCGAGTCTAAGGCATATATTAGCACAATAAAATCATCGGATGATCAGGTCACCATGAACCCTTTGGCAATTAATGACATATTTAAAGGTTTTTACACAAATCTGTATAAAGCCGAAACAGATTTTGATGAACCAATTTGTAAGCAGTATTTAGATAAATTGGAACTGCCTCGGATCTCACAGATGGATAAAGAATCTTTGGAGGCCCCATTAAGTTTGGAGGAGCTTCACGTCTCTCTAAAAAGCCTTCAAAAGGGCAAATCGCCGGGTCTAGATGGTCTCCCCCCTGAATTATATTTAGAAATTTGGGATTTGGTAGGGACACTTATGCTTAATTAATTTAGTTTTGCAATTGAACATGGGGTATTTCATAGAGATCAAAAAACATAATTGATATCATTACTTCTTAAAAAAGGGAAAGATCCATTAGATTGTTCCAGCTACAGACCGATTTCGCTTATCCCATGTGATCTAAAAATCTATGCTAAAGTTTTTGCTTCTCGTATGGAGAAGGTAATTCACAGTCTGATCAAGGAGGACCAAACCGGTTTCATCAAGGGGCGCAATGCATCTGACAATATGCGTCGACTCCTTCATATTCTTGACTTTGCGGACTCCCACCCAACCCCTTGTGCGTTTTTTTCACTTGATGCAGAAAAAGCCTTTAACAGGCTAGAGTGGAATTATATGTGGGCAGTTCTGCAATGTTTCGGCTTCGGTGAACACTTCATCACTATGATTAAGACATTATACCACTCCGCTTTCCCCCTTATTGTTTTGGCTATCTCTTGATCCCTTAGCGCAAGCCATCAGGAAATCTGAAGTATCGATTAAGATTCATGATCACAATCATAGTATTTCGTTATACGCAGATGATATTATTCTATATTTAGACCACTTTGATGTTTCAGTCTCTAGTATAATTAAGGAATTTGATCATTTTAGTAGCTTATCAGGATATAAAATAAATTGGAGCAAATCTGCTTTAATGCCAATTAACAATGTTAAAGTTAATTCTTCTATTCCCTCATTTATCCCTATTAAGGAATCTTTCATCTATTTGGGCATTACCATATATAAAAACATTCATAAGATTGCCAGAGACAATTTTAATAATATTTTAGTTAAGGTCAAAAATGACATTCAAAGATGGAAGAATCTTAAACTCTCTCTCCAAGGAAGAATCTCCACTGTTAAGATGAATTTGTTACCTCGATTTAATTTTTTTTTCTCTATGCTACCACTTTCTCCCCCTCCAGGTTACTTTAAGGAGATCAACTCCATAATTTCTAAATTTATCTGAAATGATAAATGCCCCAGAATTAAACTTACCACATTACAACATACTAATAGCGCAGGAGGACTGGCTGTACCAAATTTTGAATTGTATTATTGGTCGTTCCAGCTTAAGGCTCTTCATAATTGGGTTGATCCTTAATCTACAGTTTCATGGAGGGTGATTGAATCTGACAAGGTTCAACCAAATAGACTTCAAGATATTTTATTTACTGGCACAGGAAAAAAAGGGAATAATTATAAATTTGGTCCGGTTGTGGCTAACTCTATTAAAATCTGGAAACCGGTTGAACGTCGGATAGGTGGACCCTTCAAATTTTGTAACAGTACACCTTTATGGCACAATTTTAATTTTGTATGCGGAAATCGTCCATTTGTCCAACCCTCTTGGTCTTCTTTAGGTGTAAACATGGAAGAGACTGAGCAGGAGCCCACCAGGGCGGAGCAGACAGGGCAGAAGACCTCCACGGCGGAGCAGACAGAGCAGGAGCCCACCAGAGCGGAGCAGATGGGGCAGAAGACCTCCACGGCGGAGAAGACAGAGCAGGAGCCCATCAGAACGGAGCAGACGGGGCAGAAGACCTCCACGGCGGAGAGGACAGAGCAGGAGCCCACCAGAGCGGAGCAGACGGTGCAGAAGACCTCCACGGCGGAGAAGACAGAGCAGGAGCCCATCAGAACGGAGCAGATGGGGCAGAAGACCTCCACGGCGGAGCAGACAGAGCAGGAGCCCACCAGAGCGGAGCAGACGGGGCAGAAGACCTCCAAGCCCACCAGAGCGGAGCAGATGGGGCAGAAGACCTCCACGGCGGAGCAGACGGAGCCCACCAATGAGGATCAGAAGAGCACCACAGCAGAACAGACTGATCAGGAACACACAGCAGAGATTGGAGCCTAGGAAAAACTGAGACACAAGAAACAGAGAGAGCATATATGGTCTCAAAGACTGAGGCAGAGAAGACCAAAAGTTCATCAATATTTTGCCTTGTGATAACTGAGCGGGCAGACAGTCCATAAGCAAACTCCCTGATTAAAACTGGACAGGCAGACAATTCAAAATGTAACTCCTTGACAGTGACTGGACAGACAAGCAGTTCAAAATTGGACTCCTTTACTGGAACTGGACAGGAAGATTTTTCAGTGAGAAAAGCAGTGGCAAACAATTCACAGTCAGGCTCATTCATTGAAACAGGACAGACAGATAATTCAAGATCAGGAGCATTAGTGATAACTGAACAGGCAAACTCAGATTCATTGGTTGAAACTGGACAGACAGAAAGCTCAGGATTAAACTCATTGATTAGAAGGGGACAGACAGACTGTCCACTAATGGTCTCTTTGGCAATGACCGGGTAAACAGGGCATACTGAAGGTTTATTTAAGGCTTCCATGGCAGTGGTAGGGTTAACGGGACAGATATGGGGTGCATTTATAGTTTCTGACCTCAAGACAGACAGTTCAGGGTTAGATTCCTTGACAGACACAGGCAAGACAGACAGTTCACAATCAGCCACTATGGCTGGTTCAGAACGGGGCGAGAGTTCAGAGATAGCCTCCTTGGCAGGTTCAGAGCAGGACGAAGATTCGCAGACGGCCTCCATAGCCGTGACAGGACAGGACGAGGGTTCATAGATGGCCTCCATAGCCGTGTGGTGATATAAATGATAACCAGGGCCTCTGTTCATTTCAGACATTAAGAACCAAATTTTGTCTACCAGCATCCACATATTTTGTCTTTCTTCAATTACGTTCTGCTCTCAAAGCGTATGGCTTTCCTTGGTCTTCTTCCATTTCCTCTCATCCTATGCGGAACTGGATTGCACCATCTGCTGGTCGGCCATCTGTTTCCTTAATATATAATAAGATTATTGATTGCATTACAAAATCTCTTTCTATTAAAACTATTTGGAATAGGGAATTATCTGACCTTAATTTATCTGTCGACTGGGAGAGAGTGTGGTCTAATCTTTAGTTTAACATCTAAAAATCTGGCTCATTCATCTGGCTACAAATTGATTGGCTTGCTAACCCAAGTTTGTGTCTTCTTAATGATGATTCTGGTCTCTGTATAAGTTCAATGCAAAAGAGAATGTTGTTTGCTGGTTTTACAGCTGAACTGGTTTACACCACACATGTGTGGAAAAACATATTGGATCCATAGCCTCCTGCAAATAGTGACTTGTGAATGTACAACAGCACGAATCAATGGGCCTAGCCAAGCCTTCTACCAGCCAAGCCTTCTACCATTGATGCTTGGCAGTGCTTTCTCTTTGATATACGTGACTGTATAAAGGAGTGACTTTTGTGTTTTTCTTGTCCTTCCCTCTCTCCCTCCCTTTTGACTGGACTTTGAGATATTGAGTATGTGTCTGTTGTTTTTTTTTTGTTTTTTTTTGGATGTTATGTTATGTATGAAAAATAAAAAAATGTTGATAACAAAAATATGAGTCCAGCGATCTTAAACTACACAGTAAAATTTAATCAGACTGTAGCTGCTGTACAGTATAATTATACTAACTGTAGTTTCTCCAGCTTGAATTGTGTGTTCATCAGTAGATATCTGAGTTTTTTCACTCCAGAGTCTCCTAGATCATTCTCACTCAGGTTCAGTTCTCTCAGGTGTGATGGGTTTGATTTCAGAGCTGAAGTCAGGATCAGACTCTGTTTCTCTGTAATACTGCAATCAGACAGACTGAATACAGAAAGAGAAAAGACAATCAATCAGATATAAGTTCATATCTGAGTTAAACACATCATGAGTAAATGCCATACAGTCACTGATACAAAAGCAAAATAATGTAAACGTATAATATATGAACAAATAAACCAAGAGAGGAGCATTTGAGGACAGTAGTTATAATTCCAAGTCTGGATCCAGCCTCAGTCAACAAATAAGTGAATTTAACCAATGTAGATTAATATAGAGAATTAATGTAGAAACAATAGAGAAAAATAACAAAATTAAATGGTCTACTTACATTTTTAATGCAAGAATATTATCAAATCAATTATTTAAAGGCATTTTAGAGTGTAGTTTACAATCTCTAAATATACAAATATACTAAATTTGCATTTTGCATAATAAAAGATTTAGTGAAAAGTAGCATTAGTTCAGTATAAACGTGACTCAGAATAATCTACTGTCATCTGTTAGACTGTTTTTATTCTGTTTTCACTTCTGTCTTGTTTCACAGCAAAGATTTGTCAGATTTCAGTGAGTTTGATGCTGTTTCTACAGACACAAACCCATGAACTAATAGTGTTTCTGAATCTTTCTTCAGATGGAGAAACACAGAAGATGCAGCGCTAGAAATGATGAACATGAGTCCAGCGATCTTAAACTACACAGTAAAGTTTAATCAGACTGTAGCTGCTGTACAGTATAATGATACTAACTCTAGTTTCTTCAGCTTGCATTGTGTGTTCATCAGTAGATAACTGAGGCTTTCCACTCCAGAGTCTCCTAGATCATTCTCACTCAGGTTCAGTTCTCTCAGGTGTGATGGGTTTGATTTCAGAGCTGAAGTCAGGATCAGACTCTGTTTATCTGTAATACTGCATCTACACAGACTGAAGACAGAAAGAGAAAAGACAATCAATCAGATCCATGATGCATCATGAGCAAATACCATACAGTCACTGATAAACCAGCAAAATTATATGAAACAAATGAAGAGAGGAGTGTTTGAGGACACTAGTTATAATCCAAGTCTGGATTAGTCCTCACTCAACAAGTGTATTTTATTAATGTAAATTCATATATAGGACTGATGTAGACACAATAGAAAAATAACACTAAATTCATATTTGTAATGCAAGAAAACCATATACAAGAATAAATTATTTTAAGTAATTTTAGAGTGTTCAATCTCTAAATACACATTTTGCATAATAAAAGATTTAGTGAAAAGTAGCATTAGTTCAGTATAAATGTGACTCAGAATAATCTACTGTCATCTGTTAGACTGTTTTTATTCTGTTTTCACTTATGTCTTGTTTCACAGCAAAGATTTGTCAGATTTCAGTAAGTTTGATGCTGTTTCTACAGATACAAACCCATGAACCAGGGGCGGATCTACCGGGGTGGCACGGGGTGGCAAATGCCACCCTAAGAAAAAGCTGTGCCACCCCACCTTCTGTAACAGGGCGAACAAGACGTGAGGCTTGCGGATCAATGTGCAAGGTTTTATTAATAAACATAGTCAAAAACACAGGCAGGGTCGAACAAATGGCAAACAGGTATACAGAGGGCAAGACAGATGAGTACTCAAGTAAACGGGTGTGGTCTTTGATCGGCGAACAATATCCAGAGGGCTTGACAAGAGGGGTAATCCAGGTACACGAGCAATGCTCCAGGCAGGGGCAAACAGAGTCCAAAATGAAGGCAAAGGGTTAATATAAGATACAAGGCAGAAGATCAGGAACAAGGCAACACAAAAAGACTAGACTTAAACTAAAACTAGAAACGGAAACTAGGAAATGCTCTGTAAAGCAGCTAACACTTGGAGAGTGATAAATGCAGAACAATACAGAAGACTAAACAGAAAACACACACAGAATGGCTTGGTAAAGTAGCTAACACTAGGAGAGTGCTAAACGCTAAACAATACTCGGCAGAAGTCCATGGTTTAAGTAGGGTGTGTGATTGTGTGATAATTCTCAGGTGTGAGCAGAGGTGGGTAGTAACGAGTTAAATTTACTTCGTTACATTTACTTGAGTACATTTTTTGGGTAACTAATACTTTTAGAGTATATTTTAAAATGGGTACTTTTGCTCTTACTCAAGTAAATTTTAAGAGAAAAAAACGGTACTTTTACTTCATTACTGTGGGCGACTCTCCTCTCGTTACTTTATCTTAATGAAATACTAGTTAAAAATGCTTCAGTTTATTCCAAATGTGCCATCTACTTTTCTCTGGGCAATGAACGATGCCCATTCGCGAATGATTCATTCTTTTGAGTCGATTCAGGCTTTATCAAACCAGTTGGCAAACCAGTGAATCGGTTCGCAAATCAGTTTGAATGATTCGTTCAGTTCCCTGCCGCACGCACTGACTGAGTCGTCTGAAGCGGTTCACTCAGATAACATCAAGAGCGATGAAGCGATGAAGACGTGGCTTTGGATCTACAGTCAATTGAAAGCAGCAGTCGAACAGCAGAAGAGAACAGCAGTTTGTAAGTGTTTTGTCTTGTTTTCTCATTAGATTTCAGCTCAGTTGTCGTTGCTAGGAAACATTGTTTTGCATACTCTGTTTTACCTGGTAAACGCGTTCGCAAGTCGCATTTGTTCTCGTGCATATTGCGGGAGTTCCCAGTTTCGGTTTGCTAAGTAGGAAGGTGTGGTCTAAGCCAGTGAAAGCACTTATTTAGCTGATTCAGAGACACTTGTTAGAAGAAGCAGTCGAACAGCAGAAGAGAACAGCAGTTTGTAAGTGTTTTGTCTTGTTTTCTCATTAGATTTCAGCTCAGTTGTCGTTGCTAGGAAACATTGTTTTGCATACTGTGTTTTACCTGGTAAACACGTTCGCAAGTCGCGTTTGTTCTCGTGCATATCGCGGGAGTTCCCAGTTTCGGTTTGCTAAGTAGGAAGGCGTGGTCAGCTGACTTCAGGAACGAGTAATTAGGCAAGTATAAAACTGGTTTGTACACCGCGGCAGCGGTCGCGGCAGCTCTCGTGTGAAGACCGACGAGTGTAAAGACGATCGACTCTACCTTGCACGACTCCACCGAGCAAGGACACCGACAAGGCACTTGAGTATTGCTTTCTCCCCTTTCTTTACTTTTTGTCTAACTTGTTCTCATCTACTTGTTTAGTCAATTGTACTCACTATGTGCTTTCAAATCTGTACTATTACTACTAACACTCGGAGAGCACGCACTGTACGTTGGAGGCAGGCCAATCCTAATAATCTACGAATGGTCCCTCTGTCCTCTACTACTTTACTCTATGTTCCAATTGGTCTTTGGAACTGCCAGTCTGCTGTAAACAAAGCGGATTTTATTCCTTCTATTGCTACCCATTCCGGTCTCAACATCATGGCCCTAACTGAGACTTGGATCAAACCTGAGGACACTGCCACTCCTGCAGCCCTCTCCACTAATTTCACTTTTTCCCACACCCCTCGCACGATTGGGAGGGGTGGAGGCACTGGTCTCCTTATTTCAAATTAATGGAAATTTGATCTTCTACCATCTCCTACAGGCAACAGTTCATTTGAATCTCATGCAATTTCTATTACCCACCCTGCTAAAATCCACTTTGTAGTTGTGTATCGTCCCCCAGGTCAACTGGGTAACTTCTTGGAGGAGTTGGATGTGTTACTGTCAAACTTTCCTGAGGATGGTACTCCTCTGGTACTGCTCGGCGATTTCAACATCCACCTAGAGAAACCCCAGGCTACTGACTTCAACACTCTTCTCACTTCATTTGACCTCAAACGAGTGTCTACTACGGCTACTCACAAATCAGGTAACCAACTGGACCTCATCTACACACGCTACTGCTCCACTGACAACACATTAGTAACTCCACTGCACACCTCAGACCACTTCCTCATCACTTCTAACCTCACACTAACTCCTGACATAGCACACGCTCCTCCGCAGGTCACCTTTCGGCGTAACCTACGCTCGCTCTCTCCCTCTCGCCTATCCTCAATGGTTTCATCTGCACTACCTTCACCCTCTCAGTTTTCAGCACTCGACACAAACAGTGCTACTGACACTCTTTGCTTCACTCTAACATCTTGCTTAGACAACTTTTGCCCCCTTTCATCCAGACCAGCACACGCTACCCCCTCTGCCCCCTGGTTTTCCGATGTTCTCCGTGAACATCGTGCTAAACTAAGGGCTGCAGAGAGGAAATGGCACAAATCCAAAAACTCTACCGACCTTAGTGTCTATCAGTCACACCTCTCTTCCTTCTCTGCAAATGTCTCCACTGCTAAAATGACATACTTCCACAACAAAATTAACAACTGTTCCGACTCTCGCGCACTCTTCAAAACTTTCTCTTCTCTTCTCTGTCCTCCTCCCCCTCCTCCTTCGTCAACTCTTACAGCTGATGACTTTGCAACTTTCTTCACAAATAAAACAAAAACCATCAGTGACCAATTCATCACACCACAAACTAATAATAACTTCATAACGACAAATACACAATCTCTCACCTCCTTTTCTCCTCTCTCTGAGACAGAGGTTTCCAAACTCATCCTTTCCAATCATCCCACTACTTGTCCACTAGATCCTATCCCCACTCACCTCCTTCAAGCCATTTCTTCTTCAATCATACCTGCGCTTACTCACATTATCAACACCTCGCTTCACACTGGTTCATTTCCCACAGCATTTAAGCAGGCTCAGGTGTGCCCACTGCTTAAAAAACCTGCTCTAAATCCAGCACTTTTAGAAAACTACAGACCGGTATCCCTTCTTCCATTCATTGCAAAGACACTTGAGCAAGTTGTGTTCAACCAACTCTCTCTGTTTCTTGCACAGAACAACATTCTGGACAACAACCAATCTGGCTTCAGAAGTGGTCACTCAACTGAGACTGCCCTACTCTCGGTTACAGAGGCCCTGAGACTGGCAAGAGCAGCTTCCAAATCCTCTGTACTCATCTTGCTGGATCTGTCTGCTGCCTTTGACACAGTTAACCACCAGATCCTCATGTCCATCCTCAGAAAGATGGGCATCTCAGGAACCGCCCTCCTGTGGTTCGAGTCTTACCTCTCAGATAGGTCCTTCAGGGTGTCTTGGAGGGGTGAGGTTTCAAAGTCACAACTTCTTGCTACTTTAGTACCTCAAGGCTCAGTGCTTGGACCACTTCTCTTCTCCATCTACATGTCGTCATTAGGATCGGTCATTCAGAAGCATGGCTTTTCCTACCACTGCTATGCTGATGACACTCAACTCTACTTCTCATTCCAACCAGATGATCCGACGGTAACTGCTCACATTGCAGCCTGTCTGAGTGACATTTCTAGCTGGATGATGGACCATCACCTTCAGCTCAATCTTGCTAAGACAGAACTGCTCGTGTTCTCTGCCAACCCATCACTTCACCACAACTTCTCTATACAGCTGGGTTCATCAACCATAACTCCTTCCAAGACAGCCAGGAACCTTGGAGTTGTGATCGATGATCAGTTAAGCTTCACAGACCATATTGCTACAACGGCCCGGTCCTGCAGATTTGCCTTATACGACATTAGGAAGATTAGGCCATTCCTGTCAGAGCAAGCCACACAACTCCTTGTCCAAGCTCTTGTTCTCTCCAGACTGGACTATTGTAATGCTCTCTTGGAGGGCCTTCCCGCATGTACTATCAAGCCTCTGCAACTGATCCAGAATGCAGCAGCCAGAGTGGTCTTTAATGAGCCAAAAAAAAGCTCACGTTACCCCTCTCTTCATCAGGTTACACTGGCTACCAATAGCCGCTCGCATCAAATTCAAGGTACTGATGTTTGCCTACAAGACCACAACTGGCACTGCACCAATATACCTAAACTCGCTAGTTCAAACTTATGCGCCCTCCAGAAGCTTGCGTTCTGCAAGTGAACGACGTCTTGTGGTGCCATCCCAAAGAGGTACCAAATCACTCTCATGGACCTTTTCCTGGACTGTGCCCAGCTGGTGGAATGACCTCCCGATCTCAATTCGAACAGCTGAGTCTTTAGCCATTTTCAAAAAACATCTAAAGACACATCTTTTTCCACCAGCACCTGACTAACTAATACTAACACTTACCTATTCTATTTAAAAAAAAAATAAAAAAAATTCCTAGCTACGTGTACTGTGCTAGTCTAACTGAGACTTGTCATGGCACTTGTATACTGTTGCTCTCTCGATGGTCTGATTACTTCTATTGTTCTCCTCATTTGTACGTCGCTTTGGATAAAAGCGTCTGCTAAGTGATTAAATGTAAATGTAAAGCAAATCTGCAAAGGCTTGTTTGCTAGAGCTATATGAAGATCTTTTATTAGATGAACACCGCGTGTGCTGTCTACTGTTCCACAGGTATAGGCCACGATACCACTATGACATTACCAGTTTGTTGTACATGTACCTTATACATTAAATACAATGTATAATTTATACATTAAACAAGTGCAAAACGAGGATATCTCAGATGAAGCTTCAGTCAACCTATTCTACTGCTTACTTGAGCTCAAGGATCATTCATTATATGAGGAAATCCAGAGATACCTCAGTTCAGATGAACTTGCAGGAAGAGACCTCTCATCTTCAATGTGCACTCTGCTGACCACAGTACTGCTGATGTCAGAGAAGGTGCTGGATGAGTTCAACCCAAAGAGGTTCACTTCAGAACAATCAGACTACAAGAGACTCATTCCAGCAATGAGATGCTGCAGAAAAGCCCTGTGAGTAATTTCACTGACTGCTGTTTGATCAAATGTTTTATTCTACATCTCTAAACAATTAAATTTCAAAATATTATCTATAATGTCTTGCTGTTCTGATTATGAAGGGTACAATATGTTATTGCAGAAACACTGAACATCAGAAAATTATCAGCATAACGTTCTGTTTTGGCAGATTTGACGGCTGTGGTTTTGATGAAACATGCTGTGAAACTGTATCTTCAGCTCTCCAATCATCAGACTCTCATCTGACAGAGCTGGATCTGGGTGGCAATCACCTGCGGGATTCAGGAGTGAAGCAGCTGCATGATGGACTGAAGAGTTCACACTGTCAACTGAACATACTGAGGTTTGACATTCACTGAATCGCTATGTTACAATATGTGGATGAATTGGTGTTTCATAACTATAGCTAGCAGATTTTCCCATTTATATTGTAGAAGGAATGTATCAGTGATTTTTCTCCAAGGACACAAGGCAGGCAATGTCTACTCAAAAACCTGATGAGAAAACAATCAGGGTTTCCAAGCATCCTGGAAAATTTGGAATTTTGTAATGCAGTTTTCCACCCATACGGAAATGTAATATATGTGAATATTAGTGCTGTCAATCGATTAAAAAATGTAATCGCGTTAATCACAGTCATGGACTGTGATTAATCATGATTAATCACAAATGTAAAATATTAGGATTTACAGTGCCCTCCACTAATATTGGCACCCTTGATAAATATGAGCAAAGGTAGCTGTGAAAATAAATCGGCATTGTTTATCCTTTTGATCTTTCCCTCACAAAATTTACAAAATTCTAACCTATCATTGAAGTAAAACAATTGAAAGTGGGGAGAAAATCTCATGATGAAATAAATGTTTTTCTCCAATGGATGTTGGCCACAATTATTGGCACCCCTAGAAATTCTTGTGAGTAAAATATCTCTGAAGTATATTCCATTCATATTTAATTTTTTTAGCACACCAGGGTGACTAGGAGCATGAAATTGTCCAGCCACGACTTCCTGTTCCACAGGATTATAAATATGAGGAACACATAGACCAAATTCCCTTAATCATCCATCACAATGAGAAAAACCAAAGAATATATGTCTGATGTGCAGTAAAAGATAATTGAGCTTCACAAATTAGTGAAGTGGCTTTAAGAAAAGAGCTAGAGCAGTGAAAAATCCCATTTCCACCATCAGGGCAATAATTAAGAATTTTCAATCAACAGAAAATGTTACGAAACTGCCTGGAAGAGGACGTGTGTCTATATCGTCCTAATGCACGGTGAGGAGGAGAGTTTGAGTGGCCAAAGACTCTCCAAGGATCACAGCTGGAGAATTGCAGAATATAGTTGAGTCTCGGGGTCAGAAAACATTAGAAAAAAATAGTCAAACAGTCCCTACATCACCACATGTTGTTTGGGAGGGTTTCAAGAAAAATTCTCCTAGCTCATCCAAAAACAAACTCCAGCATATTCAGTTATCAGACATGACTGTAACTTCAAATGGGACTGGCTTCTATGATCAGATGAAACTAAAAAATGAGCTTTTTAGCAGCAAACACTCAAGATGGGTTTGGTGCACACAGGGATAAAAAAGTACCCCATGTGTACAATGAAATATACTGCTGTATTTTTTATGTTGTGGGCCTATTTTTCTGCTGGAGGTCCTGAACATCTTGTTTAGACGCATGGCATCATGGATTCTATTAAATACCAACATATAAAAAATCAATAAGTGACTGACCCTGTTAGAAATCTTATAATGGGCCATGTTTGGATCTTCCAACCGTACAATAATCCAAATACAAACCTCAAAAACAACACAAAAATGGGTCACTGAGCACAAAACCAAGCTTCTGCTATGGCCATTCCCGTCCTCTGACCTGAACCCTATAGAAAATGAGTGAGGTGAACTGAAGAGGAGAAGCACCATCATGGAGCTGTGAATCTGAAGGATCTGGAGAGATTCTGTATGAAGGAATGGTCTCTGATCTCTTATCAGGTGTTCTCCAAACTCTTCAGGCATTATAGGAGAAAACTCAGAGCTGTTACCCTGGGAAAACGACATTGCAATAATTGGGTGCCAATAATTGTGGCCAACATGAACTAGAGAAAGTATTTCTTACACAATGAGATTTCCCCCCATTTTCAATTGTTTTACTTCAATGATAGGTTGGAATTTTGTGAATTTTTGGAATGAAAGATAAAAAGGATAAACAATGCAGATTTATTTTCACAGCCGCCTTTGCTCATATTTATCAAGGGTGCCAATATTAGTGGAGTGCACTGTACCTGTAAATGTGTTGAAATAAAAAAATGCATGACAAACTAGTTTAAGGAAACATAACCTTTCACACCTCCGCCAGGTATGAGACATAATCCTTATTATTCTTTTGTTTTTATTCAGCCATTATCAGTCTTTATACTGGCAATAAAACGTTTACCAAGCCACATCGCTTCAATCCCAGGATACATTTACCCAACTATTATCAAAAGTATTTCTAAATAAATACAACAAAACATTTTCTTGCGATAATACGTGAAGTATTATGACAAAATGCATTATGAAGAAGAATTGGACCTGTTCTGCAGGTGCATTAGAGCTAATATTAGCATCATGCTCCATAAGACAATTTATGAGATTAATAGTACACTTTTACTCAGAACTCACTTCAAACCAGCATCGAGTGTTTATAATAACCTCCTTTTGCGATCACATGTGGAATTTGGTCGTTTACTGTTGTTAAAATATGCTTTTTATAACCTTTTATATCGCTGCAAAAATGAGCATTTCAGATGTAAGTTACACATTCATCTCAAGAAAAACACATAGAAACCATATCCTATCCTAATCGTGTGTTTATTATCTTCTATAATCTATAGTGGCTGTTGTCATGTTTATTTCTGCTGTGTTGTATGCTCTGGCTGAAACTTGTGATGTTACAAGCGCCTCTCCGTTCTGAAGTTGCCAGGTATACATTCAAAGTATGATACACATTAGTAAAAGGATCTATTTTAATTTTTATTTGTCTATATACACTTTGGGCGGCCGCGGTAGATTATAAAAGTAGCCCGAAAACCTGCAACCCACGGCTCTGTAATTTTTCCCGCGACTGTATTTTCAAAATAGCCCACGAACACTTGTGCCGCAGCCGATACCCTGGCAACACTGTTTACTGCCTCATCACACACTGATAGATAACCTTCCGCGCTGCGAAGACGGGAAGAAGTTGGGGTCAAACCTTACCAAACGATTAATTTTCGTTAAAAAATATTAACGCGTATTTTTTTTTAGATTCATCACATTCGTTAACGCGTTAAAGTTGACACCCCTAGTGAATATATAAAATATCCATATATGAAATACATGTTTTATATATGCCCTATCCATATATGAATCATATTAGAAAATGGAACAATTTCATATATTGACATATAAGTCTACCCCATACAAAAATATGTTTATGCAAGTATAATACATTTATTGCTATATATGGAATGTATATAATTATTAATATATGTGAGATATATGTCTTTTTAATTGTGTTATATACAAATTAGACATATGCATAACAAATTATTTACATACATGTGACGTCACTTATATATGCCATAATCGTTTAATTATGAAATATATGGTTTCATATATTTGATCTTTTAATACGTGATCTTTAAAATTATCTTTGTTAACACTTTAGAATAGGGAACACTTATTCACTATTAACTATGACTTTTCCCTCAATAAATTCCTAATTTGCTGCTTATTAATAGTTAGTAAGGTAGTTGTTAAGTTTAGGTATTGGGTAGGATTAGGGATGTAGAATAAGGTCATGTAGAATTAGGCATTAATATGAGCTTAATTATTACTAATAAATGACTAATATTCTAGTAATATGCATGCTAATAAGCAACTAGTTAAGAGACCCTAAAATAAAGTGTTACCTGATCTTTTAATACAGGTTGTAGACACATGCATCTACAAAGTTGCAGTGCATTGCACATTTCATGCCTTAAGCCTTAAATGTTAAATAGTACAATAAGCTAGAGAAAGCAACACATCTTTATTTAATCTGTCTTTATTTAAATAGAAAAAATCTTATTGAGCTGCACAATAAAAAAAGGGGAAAAAAAATTACATATATAACTGATCAAAACACTGAACAGGCTTATTGCCATCCCCAGTAGGCCCCTGGTGAAGACATTTCTGCATCCCTGCATCTGTAAGAAATTAGTAAAAGTTAGGTTTTTATAATATAATTAAAATAAATTGATTTACTAGGCTCAGAATTTAATTTAAACTTAAACATATCATATTGAAAATCAAATTGTCTGAACCCTATACAGTATGTATTTCAGGAAGTGCTCAATGTTTAAAAGCAACTTTTTTAACTTTGGTAGTGTTGGGTGGTACAGTAAACTAAACTTGATTTTAGTCAACATGGTGCTAAATATATATTTAATTTTCTGAAGTCTTGCAATCCAACACTGTACCAAAGTTTAAATTTTGCTTTTAAGTTAGAACTGTGCCTATAGCTTAAAGTGTTTAACTACTTTTAAGATGACGACAAATATATTGAGTATTGAAACATAGTTGGTAAAGATTAAAGATTATTTAAAAGACTGCAGAATACTAAGTTTCCCTATCAGTCAGTCACGTTCGACGTAACGTCAGTGTGACTGACTAATGGGATCTCGCTCGAGAGCCCAATCATCTTCGAGTGTTAACAAAACAAGCCAATGGCAGTTGGCGTGCGTGTTTCGCCACGCGCACCCCGCCCCGCAGCGCGGGTATAAAAGGAGAGCACGTGCAAACGCACATCAGCTTTTCGCTTCGGAGCCAAGCCTTTCAGTGCGAGTCTCTGAGAGTGTCTACAGACAGCTACAGTGTTGGTGTTACGGCGCGTCAGCGGAGGTTGCGATCCAGTGCTGCTGCTTCTCTGACAGCGTGCTGCAGCTCTCCAACTGCTTTGACCTTCCCTGTGCGCTTCAGCACTTTTCTAAAAGAGCAAATTCTAAAAGAGCTCCACGAGCGACGGGCGTCTTTTTAAAGATGGCTTCCCGCTCGTGTGTTTCTGGATGTGGTCGTTTCCTGGCTTCATCTGATGGTCACGATCGCTGTGTCTCGTGCTTGGGCTTTCAGCACGCTGAGGCAGCGCTCGTGGATGACTCATGTTCTCTGTGTGGGAACATGACCATCGCGATGCTGCACTCCAGATACCTCCTCGTCAAGCGGGGGGGTATCCCCCTTGCCATGCCCCGTTCTAGTTCCTCCGGTTCTCGGAGGGCTACTTCGGCTCATGGTCAGGGTGACTTTAGGATCACAGTGAGAGCTTCCCCGTCGAGTGCGTCTCCGCGGGCCTCTCACTCCTCTAGCGCATCGCACCGTCTGGGGTTTCCGGACGAGCTTGTGGATTCCTCGGACAGGGCGGGGCCCAGCATCTCGTTCGGAGCTCCAGCAGATGACAGGATGTCGATCACTGCATCGGGGGATGAGCTAGGTTCTGGAGATGATGATTCGGCTGCGCTGCCTCCATCAGGGAGAGTGGCGTTGCCCGAGTCAGATCCAGAACTGACTGCTATGCTTTCCCGGGCCGCTGAGAGCGTCGGGCTGCACTGGAGGCCTCCTCCTTCTCCCGAACGCTCGAGGCTGGACGATTGGTTCCTGGGGGCGCAGGCCGATCGTAGGCAACCGCCTCCGGTGCCATTCTTCCCGGAAGTTCATGAGGAGGTGACTAGGTCTTGGAGGGCACCTTTTTCTGCCCGAAACAGGCCTAGTGCCTCCTCCGTCCTCACCACCCTCGACGGTGGGGCGGCCCAAGGGTATGTGGAGATCCCCCCAGTTGAGCACGCCATTGCAATGCAGCTCTGCCCGCAGGGCGCTGCCGCCTGGAGGGGTAATCCACGCCTTCCGTCCAGGGCCTGTAAGTTCTCGTCCGCTCTGACGGCCAAGGCTTACAGTGCTGCTGGACAGGCCGCTTCCGCCCTGCACGCCATGGCCCTCCTGCAAGTCCACCAGGCCAAGGCGTTAAAGCAGTTGCACGAGGGTGGTGCTGACGCAGCTGGATTGCAGGAACTGCGCACAGCGACGGACCTCGCCCTACGGGCGACGAAAGTCACGGCGCGGGCCCTGGGTCAGACGATGTCCACGTTGGTGGTCCAGGAGTGCCACCTATGGCTGACCTTGGCGGATATGAGGGAGTCTGACAAACACCGTTTCTTAGACGCCCCGATCTCCCAGGCCGGCCTATTCGGCGAAGCGGTGGAGGGCTTTGCCCAACAGTTCTCCGCCGCACAGCAGCAGACGGAGGCGTTTCGACATATCCTGCCCCGGCGGTCCGCTGCTGTCTCCACCCCACCGCCGGCTGCAGCCCCTCCGTCTGCTCGTCGCCGAACGCGCCCTCCTGCGGCCTCCACCTCCGCTCCAGCAGCCTTCACAACGGCCACAGCGTGGAGCTGGCCGCAGGAAAGCGGCGCAGCCCGTCTCTGCCCCTGCCAAACCTGCGAAACGCCAGGGCAAGCGGCGGTCCTGAGACGGGCGACTCGGAGTCTCTGGATCCTGCTCTTCAGGAGATGGTGACCGCACCACTCCTTCCCCCGGAGGAGGGCCGGGTGGAGAATCTTTTGTTCCCTTTTTATTCTGTTCCCAAAACCTCAAAAAAAGAGCAGTTTCCTTTTTCTCCGGGTCCCAAGAGGGCGAGGACGGCAGTGCACGAGACCCAGTCTCCACACTCCCGTCCCCCTCTCCTTTCGCCTATGAGCAGCAGGGTCCGGTCCGAGGACGCGATGCCTTCTCCCGCACCCCTGCTCAGCCTTGGAGCCAGGTAAGTGTCGCACTGCGCACTCAGACCCCACTTCGGAACGCACTGCCTTCCGAGTCGGGCCCCTGCACTCCACTTCGCTGCCCCACCGCGGGTATGTCTGTGGCTTCCCTGGTCCCGCTTGTACGGTCTCTGGGGGCCTGGCTAGCGCTCCCCAGGCCGTCTCGCTGGCTCATGAGAACCATCAGACTTGGCTACGCGATTCAGTTCGCCCGGCGTCCTCCCAAGTTCAGGGGCGTTCGGTTCACCTCTGTGTTGAGCAAGGATGCCCCTCTCTTGCGTGCGGAAGTCGCGGTCCTGCTGGCGAAGGACGCGATAGAGCCGGTCCCTCCAGCCGAGATGAAGTCGGGGTTTTACAGCCCGTACTTCATCGTACCCAAGAAAGGCGGTGGGTTACGACCAATCTTGGACCTGCGCGTCCTGAACCGGGCCCTTCACAAGCTCCCGTTCAGGATGCTGACGCAGAGACGCATTTTTCAATGCATCCGTCCGTTCGATTGGTTTGCAGCAATCGACCTGAAGGACGCGTACTTTCATGTCTCGATCCTCCCTCGACACAGACCGTTTCTCCACTTTGCGTTCGAAGGGCGAGCATATCAGTACAAAGTCGTCCCCTTCGGGCTATCCCTGTCGCCTCGTGTCTTCACCAAGGTCGTGGAGGCAGCCCTTGTTCCATTAAGGGAAGCAGGCATTCGCGTTCTCAACTACCTCGACGACTGGCTCATATTGGCCCAGTCTCGAGCACTGTAGTGCGAACACAGGGACACGGTGCTCAGCCACCTCAGCCGGTTGGGGCTTCGGGTCAACTGGGAAAAGAGCAAACTCTCCCCTGTGCAGAGGATCTCTGCAGAGGATCCGAGTTGGACTCGGTCAACCTCACAGCACGTCTCTCAGTGGAGCGTGCTCAGTCGATGCTGAACTGCCTGGAGTCTTTCCAGCGCAAGAGGGCGGTTCCACTGAAACACTTTCAGAGGCTCCTGGGGCATATGGCATCCGCAGCCGCTGTCACGCCGCTCGGATTGCTTCATATGAGACCGCTTCAGCATTGGCTTCACGACCGGGTCCCGAGATGGGCATGGCGACGCGGCACGTACCGGGTCTCAGTTACCCCGTCCTGCCGTCAGACCTTCGGCCCGTGGTCGGATCTTGCTTTTCTTCGGGCAGGAGTTCCCCTAGGACAAGTATCCAGGCATGTTGTTGTGTCAACAGATGCCTCTGCCATGGGCTGGGGAGCCATGTGCAACGGGCATGCAGCTGCAGGGCTCTGGACAGGGTCCCGGTTGCAGTGGCATATCAATTGCCTCGAGTTGCTAGCAGTATGGCTTGCTCTGCGCCGCTTTAAAGGGCTGCTACACGACAAGCATGTACTGGTCCGTACGGAAAACACTGCGACCGTTGCGTACATCAACCACCAGGGTGGTCTACGCTCCCGTCGCCTGTCGCAACTCGCCCGCCATCTCCTCCTTTGGAGTCAGAAGCATCTGAGGTCGCTTCGCGCCGTTCATATCCCTGGCGAGCTCAATCGTGCAGCCGACGAGCTCTCACGTCAGCCCGCCCTTCCTGGAGAATGGCAACTCCACCCCAAGGTAGTCCAGCTGATTTGGAGACGCTTCGGGGACGCTCAAGTAGACCTGTTTGCCTCCCTGGACACGTTCCACTGCCAGCTGTTTTACTCCCTGTCCGAGGGGACCCTCGGCACGGACGTGCTGGCACACAGCTGGCCTCGGGGCCTACGCAAATATGCGTTTCCCCCAGTGAGCCTTCTCGCACAGATCCTGTGCAAGGTCAGGGAGGACAAGGAGCAGGTCCTCTTGGTGGCGCCGTACTGGCCCAATCGGACTTGGTTCCCAGAACTGATGCTCCTCGCGACAGCCCCTCCTTGGCAAATTCCTCTGAGGAGGGATCTCCTTTCTCAGAGAGGGGGCACCCTCTGGCACCCGCGTCCAGACTTGTGGAATCTCCACGTATGGTCCTTGGACGGGACGCGGAGGTTCTAGATGGGCTACCTCCATCGGTAGTAAATACCATCACTTCAGCTAGAGCCCCGTCTACAAGACACGCTTACAGGCTGAAGTGGAACCTGTTCGTCGATTGGTGTTCTTCCCGCCGGGAAGACCCCCGGAGATGCCCGATCGCGGTCGTGCTCTCTTTCCTGCAAGATGGGTTGGAGCGAAGGCTGTCTCCCTCCACCCTCAAAGTGTATGTCGCCGCTATTGCCGTACATCACGATGCAGTAGACGGTAAGTCTGTGGGGAAGCACGACTTGGTCGTCAGGTTCCTCAGAGGGGCGAGGAGGTTAAATCCTCCGCGCCCTCATCTGGTACCCTCTTGGGATCTCCCCTCGGTCCTGATGGCCTTGAAGGAGGAGCCCTTCGAGCCTCTGCAGTCAGTAGAACTTAAGTTTCTGTCGTTAAAGACAGTGCTCCTCACTGTATTGGCCTTGGTCAAGAGACCTGCAGGCATTTTCGGTCGACGATTCATGCCTAGAATTCGGGCCGGCTCACTCTCACGTTGTCCTGAGACCCCGGCCTGGATATGTGCCCAAAGTTCCCACCACGCCCTTTAGGGATCAGGTGGTGAACTTGCAAGCGCTGCCCCGGGAGGAGGCAGACCCAGCCATTGCTCTGCTCTGTCCCGTCCGTGCCTTGCACGTTTACGTGGACCGCACGCAGAGCTTCAGGACCTCAGACCAGCTCTTTGTCTGCTTCGGAGGACAGCAGAAGGGAAAGGCTGTCTCCAAACAGAGACTTGCCCACTGGATAGTGGAGGCTATAGTCTTGGCCTATCAGGCCCGGCGCTTACCGTGCCCCCTTGGTGTGAGAGCACACTCTACAAGAGGTGTTGCTTCCTCTTGGGCATTGGCGCGGGGCGCCTCGATAGCAGACATTTGTAGAGCTGCCGGCTGGGCGGCACCTAACACGTTTGCGAGATTTTACAATCTCCGTGTAGAGCCCGTGTCCTCCCGTGTACTTGGCTCAGGTGGCCAGTAACACTGGGACACTGCTCGGTGTCAATCACGCTTGCTGCGCCATTCCCCTCTACGGACCGGATACGTGCGCTTTTGTTGCTTCTCAGTTCAGTTCCCCACGGCGAACCCTGTTGAAGTTCCTCCCGCACCCTCGGCAGTCAGGCGTGGCGGAGCGCCAGACGCCAGGTCCAGCACTCGTGTGTTTGCCCAAGGTCAGCCCTTGTGCTGGGCTAGGTGCCCGTGTGTAGTGACTCCCCTTTGGGGTGGTCCCACATGTGTATTCTTCCACGGTACGGCTCCCCTCACGGTGAGCCTGTGTCTTTCCCTGGCAGAGACCTTCTGCCGTCTCTGCTGTGTAGTTATCTCACCCCAGGCTGGCTGAGTCTACCTCAGAGACTTCCATATGTAGTACTGCCCCTGACCAGTCCATATGTGTAATCCCCACATGGTACCTCCTTATGCAGGATGTGGCTTCCGTAGCGTTCCCCTACTTGGAGTACGCTTTCCCAGTGTTATCCATACCCACTGTACGGAACAGCAGTGTCGGTCATCTCTGCCTAAGCCCTGTCCTATCTTCCATCCCAACTGGTGTGGGGGGACTTGCCGGCTTCCGCAGGGCACTGGAGGGGGTCAGCAATAGTGCCGTTTTCCAAAGGGATCCCATTAGTCAGTCACACTGACGTTACGTCGAACGTGACTGACTGATAGGGAACGTCTCGGTTACATGTGTAACCCTCGTTCCCTGAAGGAGGGAACGGAGACGTAACGTCAGTGTGACTGACTAATGGGATCTCGCTCGAGACCCCAATCATCTTCGAGTGTTAACAAAACAAGCCAATGGCAGTTGGCGTGCGTGTTTCGCCACGCGCACCCCGCCCCGCAGCGCGGGTATAAAAGGAGAGCGCGTGCAAACGCACATCAGTTTTTCGCTGAGGAGCCGAGACTGTGTGCCCCGGCCGTACAGCGGTGGTACAGCAACTATGGCGACGGGACGTTACGTCTCCGTTCCCTCCTTTCTGTAATAATTATAAGTTGAAGTCGTAAAATATTAACAGATACCACTTGAGCTTAACTCCACCTTCTTAAAGGGATAGTTCACCCAAAAATGAAAATTATATCATTAATTACTCACCCTCATGTCGTTCCAAACCCGTAAGACCTTCGTTCATCTTCAGAACACAAATTAAGATATTACTACGTTTCTGTGCCTTGATCGTGGTAGGACCCTTGGTGTCTATGGAGGGTCAGAGAGCTCTCAGATTTCATCAAAAATATCTTAATTTGTGTTCAGAATATGAACGAAGGTCTTGCGGGTTTGGAACGACATGAGGTTGAGTAATTAATGTCAGAATTTTTGGGTGAACTACCCCTTTAAGGACAAAGCAGAACAACAACAAAGCACAGCCTACATGCCCATGCAAATAATATGCCTCTACAGACATGAAGAATCAGAGCCGATCCCCCATTACACATAATACGCAAGCTGCGTAGGGCCCCCGAAACACCAGGGGGCCCCCTTGCTCTCAAAGATGTTTTAATTTTAGTTTCGTTTTTGAGTTTGGCCAGCGGTTATGAAAACGTATGATCATTTCTTTTAATGCGGTGCGCTGTCACCCTCTCTATGTAAAAATGTAATGTGAATGTCGGACAGTCTCTTGACAAATGCTCGAGACAAAAAAAAAAAAAAAGGGTTGAAAGCTACCGAGCCGTGGAAGAGACACTTCCGCGAGAGTGATTCGAGACAGAGTGAAACACGGACAAATGCCCCCTATTAATATGTGAGTATTACATATTAGTGTGTCGAACCCCAAGCCCCCCCCCCCATACCCCCCACACACACACACGGTTTTGCGTAGGGCCTCCATAGGTCTAGGATCGGCACTTTGAAGAATTATACCATAGTAACCAAAGTGTTCAATGACAGATTTCACAGCTAAATATGTAACCTTTTCTGGGTAGATGCTCCATCATTCACATCACTGCCATCCACAATCTGCAGGTTCAGCCTCCATTTCTATTTTCTGAGAATTTCTGGATTTTCATGGGACAACTGCCTCTCTGTGGGACACAAACAGGAATAGCACAATTATCAGCAAAGATATGAACAAAATTGACTACCATAGGTTAACCATATTTTTAAAACCCCAAAGTCAGATCATTCAGCGTACTGTACCTTTATGCAATATGCACATGTATGTGCTTATGCACCCACCATAGGCATGTCACTGACATGACAATATACAATGTACTACAAGGTGCAATATAACCAAGTACTGTACTGTATGAATTCAAGGTGCTTGTATTTGAGTAATTCCATTTTGTGCAGCTTTATAATTCTAGTCTAGTCTACATCTCAGAGATAAACATTATAATTTTGCTCCATTACTTTTAAGTACAACGTACCAGCTAAAAGGGGCCCTTTTGTAGTATAGGTGAACATAAACATAAGATTAGGTTGTTAAATACTTCATGAAATTGAACATCTTTATCCACTCCTTATAGTCTCCTGGTCCACATGGCTTTGATCCAATATACATTTATCCACTTAAAGGGTCTTTCTAGAAAACAAAACATTTTCTTACAACCTTACGTGAATTCTTCTGATATAATACATCATGAAATGCAATAGCAGTAGGGTAACAGGTGCATTAGAGCTAAAATTAGCATCAAGCTAAGACTTTTTATAAAATGAATAGTAAGCTTTTACTCAAATCTCACTTAAAACCAGCATCGAGTGTTTGTAATAACTTACTTATTTGTAGCTTTTTATACTAAGCTATTGCTCTCTGCCATTTGCGCGTTTGTGTTTGAATTTTGGCGCATGTGCAACAGCAGCATTTTGAGGTTCAAGCACAATCGCGCATGTGGTATAATGAATTGAGTTTTAGTACAATGAAGATAATTGCAATGATGAGAGCGCATATGGACAAAAAGTTAATGAAGTCTTTTTTTTTCCCCATGACTCTATAATACATTCCTTATTCTACAACAAGTAGCTTATCCATTAATTGACATAAATTTAGGCTTAGCATATTGGCATTTTTTGAACATGTTATATATACATCTCCACTTTTTCCCCAGAAAACTGAATTGAAACAATGAATAAAATTAAGCAAAAAGTAATTTTGTCATATGATTTACAATAAACAGTATCTTTAAGGCATATATGGCTAATAAACTTGAATATATAAATTCAATATATATTGTTAACAAATGTTCAAAACATATATAGCCTAGTACCATATAACATTTTGATATATATTTGATATACAGTATATATTGTTAACATATATGGTCATAACATGCAACACTGTAAAAATTAATCATAAACATACTTTAAATATATGTTTATATACAAATTTTAATATGGGAATTTCAAATATGTTATAAACATATATCTACATATACCCCGAAGATGGATATACAGTATGTGATAATAATATATTGCCTTATATGTAACATATATGGCAACGTCACTACTGATATAGGGACATGTATGCCATATACAGTATTACATTTCCATATGGGCAATTATGAGAAATGAAATAATACCTAATTTCCTTAAGTGATTCTTTTGAACAGTTTGTTTCAATTTACAATTTCATGTCAATTTAAAACCCTTTCTTTATGCATTTATTATAGTAGCTCTATTTTTGCTTCCTCAATCAAATCCACATTTATATTACTTTCTTATATTATATTACTTGCCTCATTTCAGTAGGACAGATTCAGTGTGTTGATAACATGAACTGCTGTGACCAGATCACTGAGTTGAACTGGATCAAATTGTTCATGAGTCAGTTTGATTTGCTGCAAACTTAACACTCAGGAGTTGATCCTGAGGGATTTTTTGGACCTTGGAGATTATTTGACATGCCCTGGCATTTGTGCTTATTTCTGTTACTAATACCATTTTAATGTCTTTTTAATGTCTACCATTTTAATGTTTATGTTGTATTTAGGACAAACATGCAGTCGAGATTATAAACCTGATAAACACATTAATATGGCTGTTTGTTTTGTTCTCTTCACAGGCTATATGGCTGTAATCTCACATCTCAGTCTTGTGAGAGTTTGTCATCAGTTTTACAATCCTCAAACTCCCGTCTGAGAGAGCTGGACCTGAGTAACAATGACCTGCAGGATTCAGGAGTGAAGCTGCTTTCTGATGGACTGAAGAATCCAAACTGTCAGCTGGAGATCCTGAGGTAAATTGTTTTCCATAAAATTAACAACATGCTACCATATTTAGTTTGAGAGTGAAGCATGACATCGTATTCATTAACACACAAGGAAATAAATCGCGTCTCAGAGTGACTTTGCAGTAAATGCTACTTCACACAAACTCTATTTCATGCAAGCGCTGTGAGTTTGGGTCAACGTGGATCAACATGGATTTGAAAATGCACCAAACATCTTCCCAAATCTGTAATGAGAATTGTGAATATGATGAAGCAACAAGAAGCTTTAACGTTTCCCATGGTTTTACAAAATATTATAAATTATTTTATATTTTTTATACTTTATAAAATTAATAAAAGCTCTATGGTTTAATCATTGAAAGCAAAGATATTAAGACAGACATAAATATTAGTATTGTAATTTTACTTTGAATGTATGTATGTAATACATTTGAACTATTTGCCAATAGTATTTTTACTTTAAAAATATGTATGCATTCACTCTTAATTGGTAAGTGCCTAATTTGCACTCTTACTCTATATAAAGTTGAATATTTTGGGTCACTGGATATTATTTTACTCTTTGCTGTTTCTGTGAACAGTAAAACCCTGTCTTTTTGATTTGATGGTTATTTTAATCATTTTTACCTTGGAGAGCACTCTTAGACCACTGAGGCCTAAAAAAATAACTTTTTTGGTCATTCGAACATCAAACTGATCGGTGCATAATGGAGTGCAGCAGAGCAGCATGAAGAATATCAAATTTTGAGGTGACAAACAGCTTTATTTTATTTTTTGACATGATCCAGGATTGTTAAGTTCTTCAAAGCTCATCATGATATTGCTGTCATAGCAACAGGTCCATTAGATCAAACCTGCTCAGCAGTGGCTTATTTCACGTCAACAGGATTAGATTGTATCATTTATACAACAGTTTGTTCTGGTTCTTGAATCTGATTGGCTGAGAGCCTTTTCCAGCAGTGCAGTATTCCAGTAGTATCAGTGGCCAGTTGCATAAACTGCTTAGAATAGGTCTTAAAAAGTTAGTCATCTCATTTGTTTTCTTCAAGATTGGTCATAACTATTTAAAGTCAGTTACAAAAAGGTAGATTGGTCTATTTTGAATTTGAAAAGTAAGACTGATTACTCTTGGCTAATTGCTAGTTGGTCAAACTAGTTCTTAAGACACAGTCTTAACATAGTGGCTATGTATATGCAACTGGCCCCAGAACTATAACTGCTTCACCATTTGTATCACTCCACTTGTTGCCAGATCTATAATAACAGCATTTGTCTCAGTGAGTGTCAATGGTGGAAGAGCGAACCCACTATAATTTTACAATATTATTACTGTTATTGTGTCACGAAATGTAGTTTTAAGAGATTTTATGTGAGAATGTAGTTGTTTAGACCAGATGTTTTCAAACCTGTCCTGGAGGCTCCCCCTGACCTGCACATTTTGTATGTCTCCCTTATCAGACACATCCAATAAAGGTATTTCAGTTTCTACTGATGAGCTGAATCAGGTGTAAAATTACATGCATTTACATTTATTTATTTAGCAGACACTTTTATCCAAAGCGATTTACAATTGAGGAATAAAACAAGCGATTCATTCAAATTAGCAATCACTAATATTGCCCATTCATAATAAAAAAACATGATTTTCATAGACACACACAGGCTTTGTATGTATTATCATACAGTACAAAAATTAAATTTTATGTCTGAGAAACTAAATCATTATAGTTAAGCACATTATAAACATCTACATTTGAGCAGATATTTGCAAACAGAGTATTTCACAGTAAACTCTGGTCTAAACATTCATAGACTAACATGCATCATGTTACAGTGTAAACATTAATGCCTCAGAATTAAAAAACATTTTAAAAAATTGATTCAGCCAGATCAGACTGGATTTATTTATTGAAGATATGCAATAAATAATATAAGAAGAGCTTTAAATTTACAGCAGATTGGAAAAGACAGTGAAACACCCTCAATGCTTCTTAGCTTAGATGCTGAGGCTACGTTTACATGACAACGATTTAGTCAAAAACAGAAAAGTTTTTCCCTTGCATTTTTAAAAAGTTTCACGTATACACGACAATGTTTTCAAAATGATTTGCGTTTACACATATCTGCGAAAACTGCCAAAAACGCTGTATTACATATGCCAGGCCAGTAGTTGGCACTGTCACCTTGTTACACCTACCTGTAGGGAAGTGGCGATTAGCTCTTTGTGGGCAGGAGTTCCGTCAGTAAAATCACCACCACACCGACTGTTTCTCTACTCCTCCTCATTCATAGCGATAGCAGCTTGCGCACAGATGTAAACAAACAAGCAATATGGCGAAAGCAGCGAGTAATTTTGTCTGGACGGATGATGAAAATCAACACGTACCTAACACGTACTACACACGTGCATGACGTCACCGTTTTCAAAGATTCCCGTTTTGGGTGTTTACATGGAAACGATAAGGGTGTCGTTTTCAAAAACTTGCACTTTTAAACCCGTTTTCAAAATTATGCATTTTCAGTCCCATAAAAAGGCATAAAAGGTTTCCCGTTTTTGGCTGAAAACATTGTCGTGTAAACAGCCCCTGAGAAAGCATTTGATAGAGTGGACTGGGTGTTTCTGGAACAGACTCTTAGTCTTATTATATATGATTTCATGACACTTTTGTTAAATGAGTAAAGGTTTTTTAATTAAAAAACTCTAAATCAAGAGTTCGAGTTAATGGTAAATGTTCTGAGTTTAGGTAGGGGAATTTAGGTTGGGGAACTCATGTGATGCAATGTCCCCAGTCTTATTTGCACTTAGTATTGAGCCACTAGCGGAATTAATAAGGAGCAACACCAGAATACAGGGGATAAAGGATAAAGGAGGAAAGTGTCATAAGATATCGTTATACGCAGATGACGTATTATTATTCATTGAAAACCCTCTTACATCTCTCTCGGCCCTCTTAGAATGCATTAGAGACTATGGATTAGTTTCTGGATACAAAGTAAATGCTAATAAATCTGAGGTAATGATATCAGGACACTGGCCCACTCAGTTAGACATTGAGGTATCTTTTTGATTGTCTAGTCAGGGTTTTAGATATTTGGGAGTCATCCTTACACCCATGGCATCATGTTTATACATGGCTAACTACACAGCTTTTTGAAATTTATAAAAAAAAAAATGTGTATGGCTCACGCGATTGGCCCAAGGAAGGTATCCAATGGTGGCTGAAGGTATCTTGAGTGTTCGGTCTTTTCGGTGTGCAAAGTTATTAAATTTAAGTTAAATTCTAATCTGATTCCATTTTATTATGACCTCAAATTTAGATTGAAATACAAATTGGTTGTTTGTTCTTTTTGACATTTGATTTTTCTAGTTAACTCTTTACATTATATTTACTCGTTCATTCGGAATCTATGTTGCTCAGGGTGCCTCACGTCGGCCGTTTTATGTGGGCCCCACGGTCACAAAACCTCCAGTCTGATCATTAGTTAGAGGTTATTACTAACTATTTAATAGACCGCCTCATGCTTGTCATTTTTAAATAGTGGTTTTGTTTAGCCCCCTACAGTCACCTATGTAACAACTTAGTTAAAACTCAAACAATAATAAGAGGTTATGGCTAGCACTATGAAATATACTTCAATAGTGTTTTTATCTAGCCCCCTATAGTTAGTCTAACTATATAACAACTTGAATAAAGCTTAGAGAATAATCAGAGGTTATGGCTAGTACTATGAAATATGCTAATACTCCCATAGTGTTTTATCTAGACCCCCTATAGTTGATCTAACTACATAACTTAACTAAAGCTAAAACAATAACCTGAGGTTTTGGCTAGTACTATGAAATATGCTAATACTTCCATAGTGTTTTATCTAGACCCCTATAGTTATTCTAACCACATAACAACTTGAATAAAGCTGAGACAGTAACCAGAGGTTATGGCTATACTATGAAATATGCCCGAACCATGCTAGTACTTCAGTAGTATATAATCTAGCCCCCCTTAGTTAATGCAACTGCATAACAACTTAACTAAATTCAAGCAGTTAGTCAGAAATCTAGAATCTCACCTGATGTGCCCCAATGCTCCATCTAACCTGAGATCTAGTATGTACTCAACCCTGGACGCAGATTTGTGGTAACATACACCTTCACTTAATTTACTTGAGAGAATATTTTCAGAGTAAGTCAGAATAAAATCAAATGTAACAATTTATTATCAGTCAGGTAAATATGTATTTTGCCAATTATAGAGCCCATTCAAAAATATCAAATCAATACAAGACATCAAATTTCTCAAAGATAATTCTAAAAGGAAAAGATGCATACCTGACTTTAGTAAACTACATAGTATGAAGTGTGTGAACATACTTCATACCATGGGCTCATTCTGGCTACAGAAGGCCCCGATCCTCTTGCAACATTTCCTTAGGTACTTCAGACCAAGATAAACATCCTCCAAAATGGAGGCAGGAACTAACAATTAGAATTTGCATTGATCAAGGCCTAGATGTGTTAACACCATTTGGACACAGATGGTAATTTGCATGAAAGACGCTGGGAAATGGCACACCCTCTACAGTGAGCAAAATATCTCTAAACTCTTAGGATCTGTATTACCTTTTAGTTTACTTCTTGTAAAAATGATAATTATCATATGAAAAGCGCACGCTGTCCGTGGGTGTGATCGCATTACAGATAATGAGCTCAGACAGGAAAAACTGTACCTCGCATTAGTTTCATACGGATTACTTTAACAGAATATTTATTTTTCGATAAGACTTACTTCATTTAAAAGTAGACACTTCAAGCATTCCATAGATATATTCCTCATGTCTGTGTGTCAAGTATTTGCTGAGTTTCAGTTCATTTTACTAACACATTTCAGAATGATATTCACGGAGACTGAGATGGCTGGAAGCACACCATGTATACATCATGTATATTTTCTTTATTTCACAAAAGCACACTGTTTTGTTGATATTGTGAGTGTACACAAATAAAAGTAGACCCTTTACAGATTCAAACGATGTATTGCACTTATATTATGGAGCATTTTAAGTTCTTTCTGCTGTCATCAGGAAAAATGCAAGTGTCAGCGCCATTGTCGACCCCAGGAGGTTAACCCTGGGGTGTCTAGTGACAATGTAGAAATGAAGAGTTCAGATGCAAAAGCCTCTAAGTGCCATCTGAAATTTTCATCTAAAATGAGCATTTTTATCAGGCTCCTATGTTTAGGTTCAGTAAATGTATTCTAATGGCAATGTATAGGTCCTTTTGCAATTAAAATGAAACAACTGAACATAAAAATGCTCATTTTAGAAGAAAATTTCAGACGGCACTTAGAGGCTTTTGCATCTGAACTCTTCAAATACTTTGTGCCTGTTTTTAAGTGTACTTTAATGGAATATAACTGTTTCTGATTACTTTACTTTTGTGATTGAAACTACAGAAAATAACAGCACAAATGACTGTATTAGTGATGTCTGACAGCCAAACTAATGTGACGTGGACTGTTGCTGTGTGTGTCTGTAGGTTGTCCGGCTGTATGGTGACGGAGGAAGGCTATGGTTATTTGTCTTCAGCTCTGAGTTCAAACCCCTCACACCTGAAAGAGCTGGATCTGAGCTACAATCACCCAGGAGATTCAGGAGTCAAGCTGCTCTCTGAAAAACTCAAGAATCCAAACTACAGACTGGACAAACTCAAGTATGTTGAGCAGCAAGGTTTTAGGTTTTAGTATTTGATTTTGAACTACTCAGTGTCTCTATGTAGATAGAAGTCTATGGGTTTCTAAAGGACACAGCAATATAACAGATTTAGAGAGCATTAGTCTGAGCCCTGCCACACCACCACAAACACCAAGAGCAGTATTAACTGAAACAAAATAAATAAGAAGCAACTATTTAAACTCTTTTTTTAAAAGTTATATTTATGGGCTTTTATGCCTTTAATGAAAGACGACAGTGGAGAGCAATGTACCTTACATTGAAATGATGTTGATTTAATTTGGTTAAATGACAACACACAATCAACAACTACTTCCTACTTGTTTTTTAAAATCTAAAGTACTAAATATATATATATATCCATATATAACTCCATGTGATCGTTTTCTCAAGATATTTTCATAATATACACAGTTTTATTTTGTACCGGAATAAAGTTTTATCTTTAGTGGAACACAAAAGGAGATTTAAGGCCGAACATTAAGAGACTAACAGCCTCAGTCACTATTTACTATCAATGCATCTTCTTTTCAATAAAATAAATGAATTGTGACTGAGACAGAATACTCTCCTCAATGTTCTTTTTAACATTTTCTATATGCTTTCTGGCATAAACAACAAATATCTTTGGCCAGCTGTTTATCAGTTAGTTCAGCCAGAAGACAAAAAAATATACAAAATCTAAACCTCGACCAAAAGTTTTCTATAATATTTAAATACATAACCAAATGCAAAATCTAATAAAAGTAATGATGGCATCCAGTGGTTACACTGATCCACTTTCCTGCGAAGTTTATTACATTTTATTTTATTTTTGTGCTTTCCATCAGATAGCATTAATCTGCCTCAGTGTATTTCAAATGACTCTGTGTGTGTTTTATAGTGTGGATCATGGCGGAGAATCCAGAATTAAAGCAGGACTACACAAATGTATGTACACACACACACAAAGTTTTTGTGCTTTAGAAGGACTCTGATGTCCAAACCAGTAGTAAAACAGGTGGTTTAAAGGGGTCATGAATTGAGAAATCAAATGTTCCTCGATCTTTTGACATAAGAGGTCACTGTACTTTAAAAAAAAATGAACTCAGAACTTTCTCACGAGTCTAAAAACAGCTTATATTGAAAGAAAGCTGCTAAAACAACTAGCTTTATCTTTAATAAAGTTTCAGACCACGTCAGTAAGTATCCGGTCATTTGTTTGCTTCATTTTACCGTGGATTTGTTTTAAACAAGACACAGTTTGATGCAGGAATTTCAGAGAGAATTAAACTTAAAGACAGTAATGTCGCAACACACAAGTGAGAGTAACTGTGTTTTTATTACTATTCCTTTGTCTGTTATTACAGATCGTTTGATATTTATGGAGTATTTATACGTTTTAATTAGGGATGCACCAAAATGAAAATTCTTGGCCAAAGCCGAACAAAATGAAACACTGGGCCGAATACCGAACACGGTTTTTTGCATTTCTTCCTCCATGTAGGCCTATTTTGCCATTTTTTTTTCTGCTATTGCATAAATTAAATAGCCAAAATGTGCTTTTTACTGTTTTGTCCTGCTTTTTAAATAAAAAAATAAATTACAAAACAACAATTTAAAAATATTTACAATGAACATTTTTTAACATTCTATCAGACATTATACCAACAATGCACAATTTAACTTAAAATTAATAAGTTACTGAATTAATATTGTTTGGCCATTTTTGGGACCCCCTTCTTGAATCAGGCATGTATTTTTTACTGTACAAATAAATGCAGCCTTGCTGAGCAGAAGAGACTTCTTTTAAATCATTACAATATATTACAGATCCCAATTTGAACACTATTTGTGAATGTTATAATAAATGTATAGAGCTGTTGTAGGGTAATTATTATTATCATTATTATTGTCTTATTTTTTTATTTTATTTTACAGAACAACAGTAAAATAACAATACTAACATTTATTAATGTTGATGGAGTTGTTGCTTTTTCTTAGATTTTATATTGGCAGAAACCCGCAGGAAGATCTGTGCTTCTTTTTGTTGACAACAGCATGCAGATATTTAAATGATTCTCATTACGAATTTGGGAAGATGTTTGTCGCACGTATCAAATTGTCACATGTCCTTAAAAAAAATGATAAAAATGTTATTGAGCAAATGAGGAGTAACAGTGTATTAGCGCAGATTTTCCTCGCTTTGGACTTTGAACCCTGGAGCTCGTGCAGCGCTGTTTGAACATGTAATCCGTGCGTGTATTAGAAAACATAACATTCTGCAGTTTATTTACTAATCCTTTGAGGCCATTTTGCGATTTCAATCATCACAGTAACCAGCATCAACCACCTCTTCTTCTCATCAGAGACATGAGATGCAGCACTAAGCAGTCTCTTGCTGTTGGTGCTTCGTGGTTGTAATGAATTTTGCGTCTTTGACAGTTTTAAATACTTTCACACTGCAGACGTGTTTGCTGCATTAGTGCGCGCCTCTATTTGATTGCGTCACGTCATTGTTCGGTACAATTTATTCGGTCTTTTCGCTAATTCGGCCGAACACCAAAAGAGGTCTTTTTGCTATTTTTGGCCGAACAATTTTGGTTGCCGAGCATCCCTAGTTTTAATCACAGCAGGGTCCATCTATGAAGGATGTAGTAATGCAGAATTTTACATTATTTACATGAATACTTTGTTTACATGAAACAGCGTAATTTAACCGTTGCGCACCCCGTCCGAGTGCGCACAAGTCAAGTTGGTGGTTCTGTGCATGTGTTGAGCTCGTCCATCCGCACTCTTCAGTGGCTGAGTATACACTGAATGCTGAGCGGACGCGGCTGTGTGCGAGACGGAACGGAACGGAACGCGGAAAGTGAAGAAGCCTTTAGGCTTCTCCTCCTCAATGGAAATGTTTTAAAAACAGACTCTGAAACTAAGCCCACATCAAAATTGAACTGCAGGGTGATAATCGTTATTTACAAATTAGGCTGTCAAGAGTGCAAAAAGAGACCTCTTTTAGACATCTTCTTGAACAGCTTCGAGCTATGAATGAACATGACGAAACTGCACCGGCAGCATTTCATTTTCTTTACAGCACATTAACAAAAAACCATTGATGCTTATTCTTCATCATCGTTATTATAAAAATATGCAGTTAATAAGTTATCAGTCTAAAACTGGGCTTGTTATGGCGCGCGCGGTCCGGAGCGCTGTATGTAGCCTGCCTATCCGTTTAATTTAACTTTACTCCAAAAATATGAACTTACCTGAAAATACTTTTATCTTTAACATGTTTGTTTATGTCCAACACAAACTACATTTGATTTTCACTTTGACTGATTTTTAGACTGATAACTTCCGCACCGATGCGGCAAACTTGTCACAGTAGGACGCGCGGTCCTAATAGCGATGTATGACTGCTGTATCCGAATATGATCTAGCTGTTTTAAATATGTTTATATTTAACATGTTAGTTTTTCAGTATGTTTGAAAGTATATTATTTTGGTTATTGGTACTTCCAGGCTCTCTCTCTCTCTCTCTCTCTCTCTCTCACGCACACGCGGTTTAAAATCACCAAATAGTTATGAAATAGCCCATGCACGATAATATCGTGTATCGGTGATCTCACAGGCTGGCGATATGACGATATGAAAAATGACCATATCGCCCAACACTACCTGGAACATAGAAGGAGATGTTTAGCAGAATATCAGGGCCAGTCTTAACCTCGGATAGTGACACCATTCACATTTACACAATGAACATCAGACTAAAGCTCTATTCGGACAGGACTAGTTTTCTAAACTACATTTGAGTTTCGATTCTTATCACCTGACGTATGCGATTTTCATGTACCAGTTCGGACGGGACTAACATCTCCGTGTTTATTACAGAGGTGGGAGGGGCTGTTTTGGACATCTGGGCGTTTCAAAGATCACGCGCTCTGTATGCGTGCATTGCGTATAGTCATTCGGATTGATTACCATAATCACACAAATACCATGGTGAAGCTAAATGGCTAGTATAGCAAAACCATGTTAAAGGGGTGGTTGACTGTTTTTTTTCTAGGCTTGATTGTGTTTATGGGGTGCAGTCTAGCATGTGTTCATGCTTGTTTTTTAAAAAAACGCATTATTTTTCACATAATTTACCTTTATTCCACACCTCTCTGTCCCTTCTCTGACAAACGCCTCGATTTATTTCCTGGTTTATGAAGCCCCTCCCTCGATGGGCTGAGATTGGTTAGCTGGCTCAGTGTGTTGTGATTGGCTAAACGCCTGAACGTCCCGCCCCTCTCCTCAATGGCATGTGCTGCGGTTGAATTGTAAACAGTGGCGTTGTCTATAATGCTTATCAGTTTGAGCCCGATTGAGACCCAGAGGATATTAGTGAGGAGGATCGTGCAGAACCTGTGCAAGCACGGCTCTTAATGGTATGTTTGGTTGTTGTTGTCTCATACTTTTAAATACACTGCTATTTGTAAGTGCTACTGCTTCTGTTAGCTTTTAATATACGGTTTTATCCTGATTAAAGCTTTAATACAGCACAGCAACCGCACGCGTGTCCATTTATAATGCTTCTCATTGCTGTGTGAAAATAAGTCTATAATTGGAACAGTTTGTTGGAGCTTATTTGACGATCTGAATGAGAGAGAGAGAGAGAGAAAGAGATAGAGAGAGAGAGAGAGAGAGGCAGAGCAGGGCGACACGAGTAACAGTATTAAGAATCGTTGCTTTAATGATTTTGAAACTTGTGAATCCATTAGAATCGTTAGAAGACAGAATCGCGATTCATATGAATAGATTTTTACGTGCACCCCTAGTTTTCTCTTCCTCTTCTCTAAAGCAGCGCAGCATGGCCTCGCCCCCTTTGCTGCTTGTTCCCGGGGGCAGGGTTTATCTGGGTTTGTGATGTAACAGACCCGGGAAGTAACTCGTTGTAGTCCCTTACCAGTCGTTTTTGTAGGCATTAAACTGCCAGAATTTTAAAAGACGATATCTCCGTTTGCATTGAACTTTCAGCGTCGTAACTCTGCAGATATTGTTTATGCTCAAACAGCAACATTACACACTAACTAATGTTAAAAAAGTGAAATCGCAATCAACCACCCCTTTAATGTGTGGTTACTTTACTTTTACTTTAGTGATTTATTTGTAGTAAACCCGTGTTTAATTTTCATAAAGGTAATTAAAACATTATGTAATTGAGTGCAGAAATGAACACAGATAATTTTACCTGACGCTGATATTAAAATAGCCAGTCTTAACAGTGATCTGAACGTGATCTGGCTCTTGATTTTATTATTGTTTTTATATTATTATTACTTCTTTGCCGGGAGGCAAATATATCAAATGTGCGCGTGGTGAGAGCGTCTACGGTAATTCACGTTGGCCAAAACACACAAGAAGAATCAGAATCAGAATCAGAAAGAGCTTTATTGCCAAGTGTGTTTGCACACACAAGGAATTTGTCTTGGTGTTAGGAGCTTCCAGTACAGAAACAATACAGTACAAACAGACAACAGTGCAAACAGAGACAACATATAATTAAGGTAATAAAGAACGTCTCAGGTTACGTATGTAACCATGGTTCCCTGAGAGTAGGGAACGAGACACTGCGTCCTCTAGGGGTCGCTATGGGGAACGTCGTCAGCGTGACCCGTGTCTGAAGCATACATATAAAAACACCACCTGTTGGCCGGCGACAGCCTATGACGTCACTACCGGCGCGACCACAGTATAAAGTGGTGCCGGGAAAATACGTCATCCACTTCTTCGTCTGAAGCTTGCGTCCGAAGCAGAGCATGTGAGCGGAGCGGAGCGTGGAGCGAGCGCGGAGCGGAGCGTGTGAAATATAGTCGGAGCGCGGAGCGGGTTTTTATCCAAAGGCCGGAGCGATCGCTCTGTCTCGCTCCGGTTCCGCTCCGATACCGCTCACACACGAGTCTAAGGCATGCACAAATCCACCCAGAATTCACCTGTGCCTTCAACAATTAACAAAACTGTCAGCCTACACTTCAAAAATCGTTCGTTGTGAAGGAGAGATGGAGTTCGTGAAATATTTCCAAAAGCAAACCGACAGGTCATACAGGTGCACAATTCCTGTCAAAAAACTAGATGATAACGATGTTGAACATGAACAGGAATGTGGTGATACGATTTCAATAAGTAAGGATTCGTATTTTAATCTAAAAAGACACATCATGCGGAAACATGACAGTGTGCTGCGCGAACATGGGGAGGCCAGAGCAAAACGTGAGCATTTTGAATATGGTTGAAATAGGAAATATTGGCTAATAATCAATTAAATAAGTTTTGTCATACGAATATTTTAATGTAGCCTACTTAACACTGTCCGTGATTTTTTTATTTCATAGAGAAAGAGATATAAATATATGTTCTATTTTGACTGATGTTGCTGTGAGTTCTTTATAGGATATATAGGCTGCGTGGCGGACGCGTCGCGGAGCGGGTTTGCTGCGTGTTGATTTTCCTTTCCGCGCCTATGTTAACAGATTAGAGCAGCCACACTGCCTGCGGAAAATGTCGAGAGCGCATTTTTGTAGCGCGAAAGTAGATTAATATAATGCGCGAGCGCGAATCTCCCTGCTCGCGCGCGGATTTTCTTTGCTCTCGCACAAAACCGGACGCGCGCGCTCGGATATACGCTGCTCTCGCGCAGAGAGAGTGCGCGCACTTAAAACGTGTCTCTCCTCTTGCTCAAGTGTGCGTGTGCGCGCTCAAACTTTGTCCTGTGCACTCGCACATCTCTCCATGCTCTTGGGCTAGATATTAATTATTTTCACACCTGGATTAAACGTCAAAAGTTATCAGCCAATCAGATTTTTCTATGACTGACCAGATGAAAATACTAGGCCTACGTGAAGAGGGAACTGATCCTGGAATTTCTCTACAATTTAATAATATTTAGTCATATCAAATGTATATTAGAAATGGCTAGGAATCGGGTGCTTGGATGATTTATTAAAAATAAAAATAAAAACTAGTTTGTCTAATTGTTTGGTCAAACCCTCTGAGCGATTTATCTAAACAAACAAACAAAAAAGTATATAATTCCTAAAGTTAATGTGGCCATATGTATTGTGTACTTGGGTTCAAATAAATAAATATATAGTACAGGTGCTGGTCATATAATTAGAATATCATCAAAAAGTTGATTTATTTCACTAATTCCATTCAAAAAGTGAAACTTGTATAATGTATACATTCATTCCACACAGACTGATATATTTCAAGTGTTTATTTCTTTTAATTTTGATGATTAGAAGTGACAACTAATGAAAACCCCAAATTCAGTATCTCAGAAAATTAGAATATTGTGAAAAGGTTCAATATTGAAGACACCTGGTGCCACACTCTAATCAGCTAATTAACTCAAAACACCTGCAAAGGCCTTTAAATGGTCTCTCAGTCTAGTTCTGTAGGCTACACAATCATGGGGAAGACTGCTGACTTGACAGTTGTCCAAAAGACGACCATTGACACCTTGCACAAGGAGGGCAAGACACAAAAGGTCATTGCAAAAGAGGCTGGCTGTTCACAGAGCTCTGTGTCCAAGCACATTAATAGAGAGGTGAAGGGAAGGAAAAGATGTGGTAGAAAAAAGTGTACAAGCAATAGGGATAACCGCACCCTGGAGAGGATTGTGAAACAAAACCCATTCAAAAATGTGGGGGAGATTCACAAAGAGTGGACTGCAGCTGGAGTCAGTGCTTCAAGAACCACTACGCACAGACGTATGCAAGACATGGGTTTCAGGGTCCATGTCAAGCCACTCTTGAACAACAGACAGCGTCAGAAGCGTCTCGTCTGGGCTAAAGACAAAAAGGACTGGACTGCTGCTGAGTGGTCCAAAGTAATGTTCTCTGATGAAAGTAAATTTTGCATTTCCTTTGGAAATCAGGGTCCCAGAGTCTGGAGGAAGAGAGGAGAGGCACAGAATCCACGTTGCTTGAGGTCCAGTGTAAAGTTTCCACAGTCAGTGATGGTTTGGGGTGCCTTGTCATCTGCTGGTGTTGGTCCACTGTGTTTTCTGAGGTCCAAGGTCAACACAGCCGTATACCAGGAAGTTTTAGAGCACTTCATGCTTCCTGCTGCTGACCAGCTTTATGGAGATGCAGATTTCATTTTCCAACAGGACTTGGCACCTGCACACAGTGCCAAAGCTACCAGTACCTGGTTTAAGGACCATGGTATCCCTGTTCTTAATTGGCCAGCAAACTCGCCTGACCTTAACCCCATAGAAAATCTATGGGGTATTGTGAAGAGGAAGATGCGATATGCCAGACCCAACAAATCAGAAGAGCTGAAGGCCACTATCAGAGCAACCTGGGCTCTCATAACACCTGAGCAGTGCCACAGACTGATCGACTCCATGCCACGCCGCATTGCTGCAGTAATTCAGGCAAAAGGAGCCCCAACTAAGTATTGAGTGCTGTACATGCTCATACTTTTCATGTTCATACTTTTCAGTTGGCCAAGATTTCTAAAAATCCTTTCTTTGTATTGGTCTTAAGTAATATTCTAATTTTCTGAGATACTGAATTTGGGGTTTTCATTAGTTGTCAGTTATAATCATCAAAATTAAAAGAAATAAACACTTGAAATATATCAGTCTGTGTGGAATGAATGTATACATTATACAAGTTTCACTTTTTGAATGGAATTAGTGAAATAAATCAACTTTTTGATGATATTCTAATTATATGACCAGCACCTGTACTATATATTTATTTATTTGAACCCAAGTACACAATACATATGGCCACATTAACTTTAGGAATTATATACTTTTTTGTTTGTTTGTTTAGATAAATCGCTCAGAGGGTTTGACCAAACAATTAGACAAACTAGTTTTTATTTTTATTTTTAATAAATCATCCAAGCACCCGATTCCTAGCCATTTCTAATATACATTTGATATGACTAAATATTATTAAATTGTAGAGAAATTCCAGGATCAGTTCCCTCTTCACGTAGGCCTAGTATTTTCATCTGGTCAGTCATAGAAAAATCTGATTGGCTGATAACTTTTGAGTTTAATCCAGGTGTGAAGATAATTAATATCTAGCGCAAGAGCAGGGAGAGATGTGCGAGTGCACAGGACAAAGTTTGAGCAAAGTTTGACTCTCTCTCTGCGCGAGAGCAGCATATATCCGAGCGCGCGCGTCCGGTTTTGTGCAAGAGCAAAGGAAATCCGTGCGCGAGCAGGGAGATTCGCGCTCGCGCATTATATTAATCTACATTCGCGCTACCAAAATGCGCTCTCGACATTTGGCAGTAAAATAATGCCATAGTTACGCAACAAACCCGCTCCAGGTCCGCCACGCAGACAGTGTGTCCCAAGGCTTCGGTTGAAAACGGCAGGTGTTAGGCATGCAGAGGAATTTTAAATGTGAGCGAGCGTGGAGCGATTTCACCGGAGCGGGATGAAATTGTAGGTGAGTGGGGAGCGGAATTGAGCGGAGCGCTCTGCTGTGACTTTGAGCGGGGGAGCGAACACCCACGTGAGCGGGGAGCGGGAATTCTCACCGCTCAGCTCCGCTCACATGCTCTGGTCCGAAGCATGGCACCGCGCCTAGAGGACGCAGTGTCTCGTTCCCTACTCTCAGGGAACCATGTTTACATACGTAACCTGAGACGTTCCCTTTCGAGGAAACTTCGAACTGCGTCCTCTAGGGGTCGCTCTGGGGAACGGAATACCCACGCCACCATGCTGAGGGGAGTGTAAGCCAAGCACAAAAGGCGAGCACTAAGTACCAACTCTACCCGGCTACGGGAGTTGCCCCTGGGACGGTTAGACGGCTGTCAGTGACATTATCCCCTACGGCCAAAGACCCGAGCTGCATTACCTGAACTTACCTGTTCAGGGCCGGGACTCCTGGACCCAGGGTAGAGCTCGAAGGCTTAGAATCATAAGAAAGATTCCTTTAAGGGGATACGGCCAAGTGCCTAGGATAGTAGCTAGGTCCTGGCCTGTCACCCAGGGGCTACCGCTTGCTCTGCATGAGCTCAATGAGGGAACTGTCTCAACAGACCCTTGGTAGCAACACCCTGTTCAAGTCAGTATCACTATGATACATAGGCAGAGTGGGCCCAAGGCGAAACCGGGGCCTGCCAACTCAAAGAAAGGGCACGAAGCCGCAGCGCGTAATCTCTACCATACAGGATTTTTAGAAAGAATGCAAAACCACCTGATGTGCGATCTTAACACAATGTGGATTTTTAGAAAAGTGCCCAGAGACTAGCGTGCACACTTACATAACATGGATTTTCTTTCCGTTCTAGGGAATCACAGAGGCTGTCATTACACAGCGAGCAGCTTAACAGGGAGGCCGAGAGAGGCCTAACAGCCTGAAGTTTGCTGATTCCGAGCTCTGGGGAGTGGAGAACCTAACTCTCAGCATGAGAGGGAACTCAGACGCTTCAGAAGGGAGTGGCATGCTCATATGTGACCCTCTACAGAGAGGGGAGCAATGCTAGCTCGACCAACCAGGAGAGCATAAGGCTGCTGTGACAGCTCTGGAGAGCGGAGAACTCAACTCTCAGCATGAGAGACTCAGACGCTCAGAAGGGAGTGGCATGCTCATAGGTGACCCACTATGGTGAGGGGAGCAATGCTAGCTCGACCGACAAGGAGAGCAACCTAACAGGGAGGCAGAGAGAGGCCTAGCAACCTGAGGTCGCTGAATCACAGCGCTAGTGATCTAATTTGCCTTTCAAGCCCAGAGCATTGGGAGAAATAGGTAGAGTGGGGCCCAAGGCGAAAGCGGGGCCTGACCAACTCAAAGAAAGGCACGAAGCCGCAGCGCGTAACCCTTACCGTACAGGATTTTAGAAAGAACGCAAAACACTTGATGTGCGATCTTACCACAACGTGGATTTTTAGAAAGTGCACAGAGACTTAGCGTGCGCACTTACCATAACATGGATTTAAACTGTTCTAGGGAGCCGCAAAGTGAGCAACTTAACAGGGAGGCCTAAAGAGGCCTAACAACCTGAAGCTGCTGACTGACAGCTCTGGAGAGCGGAGTCACAGTGCTCGGAAGGGAATAGCGTTGCTCATAGGTGACCCTCTATGGTGAGGGGAGCGATGCTAGCTCGACCATAAGGAGAGCACCTCCAAATCACAGAGCTCTGGGAAGCGGAGGACCCAACTCTCAGAATGAGAGGGAACTCAGACGCTCGGAAGGGAGCGGCATGCTAAAAGGTGACCCTCTAAGTGAGGGGAACAATGCTAGCTCGACCATAGGAGAGCAACCTAGCAGGGAGACATAAAGAAGCCTAACCCTGAGGCTACTGTGACAGCTCAGAAGGGAGCGGCATGCTCATAGGTGACCCTCTATAGTGAGGGGAGCAATACTAGCTCGACCTGCCAAGAGTGAGGCTGCTGTGACCGCACCGGAGAGCGGAGAACCCAACTAACATTACAGGGAACTCAGACGCTCAGAAGGGAGAGCTCGACCGACAAGGAGAGCAACCTAACAGGGAGGCAGAGAGAGGCCTATCAACCTGAGGCCGCTGCATCACAGCCTTCGGAAGGGAGTGGCATGTTCATAGGTGACCCTCTCGATGAGGGGAGCAATACTGGCTCGACCGACCCGGAGAGCACCTGAGGCCGCTGAATCACAGCCCTTGAAAGGGAGAGGCATGTTCATAGGTGACCCTCTATGGTGAGGGGAACAATGCTAGCTCGACCGTACCGGGAGAGCAACGTCTAAATCACAGAGCTCCGGGCATCGGAGAGCTCCACTCTCAGCATGAGAGGGAACTCAACCGCTCCGAAGGGAGCGGCATGCTCATAGGTGACCCTCTATGGTGAGGGGAGCAATGCTAGCTCGACCAACCAGGAGAGCCTAAGGCTGCTGTGACAGCTCCAGAGAGCGGAGAACTCAACTCTCCGCATGAGAGACTCAGACGCTCAGAAGGGGGCGGCATGCTCATAGGTGACCCTCTATGGCCCTCAGGGAGACGTCTCCGCAGCATCCGATCCCGCACTAGCCGACTGAGGGACAGCTTTTTCCCCTCAGGCTATCAGGCTTATGAACACTAAGAACTAATTCACCCTACATCACACTCCTACTCGCACATCATGCCATGCACTGCACTTTACCGCCGTTCACCGGACTACACGCACACACTGCAATAATACAACCTATCTGCTATCACTGCATACCATACAATGCACATCCACGACTAGGGCTGCACGATATATTGCATGCGATAGTCATGCGCATCTCGTCAGTAAAGACGGTTCTGTGATTAGCCGTAAATCTCCATCACCTGTTTTCAAATGAAGCGGCAGTTAATACACAGAGCCGCAGTTCACCGACAAGCTACGCAATTCGCGCTCAGAATCGCAGATGAATCGCATGCGATAGTGAACGTGATATTGCGTAGCTTGTCAGCGATCTACGGCTCCGTGTATTAAATGCCGCTCCATTTGAAAACAGGTGATGGAGATTTACGGCTAATCACAGAACCGTCTTTACTGATGAGATGCGCATGACTATCGCATGCAAAATATCGTGCAGCCCTATCCACGACATTGCATATGTATAATCTGTTGCACCTTTGCACAACCATCTATTGCACAACTAATCTGTTGTATATGTATAATCTGTTGCACCTTAACATATTACTATGTATAGATGTGTACATAATGTAAAATGTGTACATACAGTGTATTGGTAACTAAGTATGTCTGTATAGTACACTGTGTATATTGAGTATGTGAATGTGTATTATGCACATTGTCTTCTGTACAGTCTGTAAATATGTACTGTCTATATGTAAATTTGTTTTTTGTTTTTTTTGCACTGTCTGGAGCACGCTCTCAAGAATTTCACTCACCAAGGCACTCGTGCTGTGGTGATGTGACAATAAAAGTGATTTGATTTGATTTGGTGAAGGCAGCAATGCTAGCTCGACCGACAAGGAGAGTAACCTACCTGAGGCCGCTGAATCACAGCGCTCGGCAGGGAGCAGTGTGCTCATAAACGACCCTCTACGATGAGGGGCTTTATGCTCTATACATAGGTAGAGTGGGGCCCAAGGTGAAAACCGGGGCCTGACCAACTCAAAGAAAGGGCACGAAGCCGCAGCTCGTAGCTCCTACCGTGCAGGATTTTTAGAAAAGAACGCAAAGCACTTGATGTGCGATCTTACCACAACGTGGGTTTTAGAAAAGTGCACAGAGACTTAGCGTACACACTTACCATATGCTGTCAGAGCTCTGGGGAGCGGAGAACTTAACTCTCAGCATGAGAGGGAACTCAATCGCTCAGAAGGGAGCGGCATGCTCATAGGTGATCCTCTATGGTGAGGGGAGCAATGCTGGCTCGACCAACCAGGAGAGCATGAGGCTACTGCGACAGCTCCGGAGAGCGGGGAACTCAACTCTCCGCACGAGAGGGAACCCAGACGCTCAGAAGGGAGCGGCATGCTCATAGGTGACCCTCTATGGTGAGGGGAGCAATGCTAGCCACTACCTGAAACCTCAGTAGCCCTCCAGTAGCCACAATCCTAGCAGGGGAACACTCTAGGCAAGGGCTCAGGGAGATGCTACTTAAAACCCCCGAGAGGGGAGCAGTCCCTGAGCTAGTATATAGATATCCTCAGATAGCCATGCACCTTCCTCAAAAGGCGGTGTCCCCCTTTGTCCAGAATGATATTTTAAAAAGACCCGCAGGTCCTGGAATTGCAGTGCTGGGGACCTGCTGACCAAGGAGGCTCCACAGTGACCTACGACTAGGCCACACGATCCAGGGGTCTCATCCCAGGCTGGATCTAGTATCAACGAGTGAGGTCATCACTGCACTGAGTCGAAACAAAAACCGACAGGTTTCCCAGAAATACTACAAAGAATGGTTACACAATACCAGTTTTTCCGTAGAACTGGATCATACTCTCCCATCCATGGTTCCTGCGCATGAGACCAATCCCGGAGGCAAAGTCTGAAGAGTCGAGTCCAGACCATCAGTAAGGTAGTTTCTATGAAACATAGAACTTAACCAAAACATCATAAGTCCAGCATAGAAACTGCAATGCGTTTCAAGCGCAGATTCTAGGTTTCAACCTAACCCCTCCGTGCCTCGGCAACCGTGGGTCTTGACCCGCGGGAAGCAGACAGACGAGAGTAGAGCTTTCTCATAGAGAAAAAACTCACAGTGCACTCAGATTGCTCCCTCGAGAACATTGCTCCTCGCCCAAACAAAAGACGCAAAGATTGTGTGTGTCATCAGGTGTCAAATAACGTTATGACACGGATGCACACATCTCTTAAAAGCCTTGCTAGTGCTCGCCATAGTAACAGTAGAAATTCGTTCTTACCAGTAGAATGCACGCTTCAAACAGAACAGTCATTGAAGACGAAGAAGAGGATGACGTATTTTCCCGGCGCCCCTTTATACTGTGGTCGCGCCGGTAGTGACGTCATAGGCTGTCGCCGGCCAACAGGTGGTGTTTTTATATGTATGCTACAGACACGGGTCACGCTGACGACGTTCCCCATAGCGACCCCTAGAGGACGCAGTTTGAAGTTCCCTCGAAAGGGAACATTAATAATGAAGAGAATAGGCAATAATTAAGAATAACAATAGTAATAAAAAATAAAAATATACAGAAAGAAAAATGTCCATAGACAGAACTGTGAATGTGCATGTGTCCTATGTACAGATGAAGGTTTGATGAGTTATTTACAGATGTACAGTACCGGGGTGTGTTATGTGTTGTTCAGGTGGGATACGGCCTGGGGGAAAAAAATCTTCTTGTGTCTTGCTGTTTTTGTGCTCAGTGATCTGTAGCGCCGGCCAGAGGGCAACAGTACAAAGAGAGAGTGAACTAGGTGTGAGGGGTCCAGAGTGACTTTCTTAGCCCTTTTCCTCACTCTGGAGGTGTAAAGTTCTTGGAGGCTGGGCAGAGGGGCACCGATTATCCTCGCAGCAGTCCTGACTGTCCGTTGTAGTCTTCTGATGTCTGTTTTGGTAGCTGAACCAAACCAAACAGTTATAGAAGAACATAGGACAGACTCGATGATGGCAGAGTAGAACTGTTTCAGCAGCTCCTGAGGCAGGTTGAACTTCCTCAGCTGGCGGAGGAAATACAGCCTCTGCTGGGCCTTTTTCACAATAGAGTCAATGTGATTGTCCCACTTCAGGTCCTGAGAGATGGTAGTTCCCAGTAACCTGAATGACTCCACTGCAGTCACAGTGCTGTTCATGATGGTGAGTGGGGGGAGAGCTGGGGGGTTCCTTCTGAAGTCCACTATCATCTCCACAGTTTCACAAGGAAATCATCTCCACATCACACAAGGAAACGCATTGTGAAAAAAAAACATAAAAAATAAAAAAATCACTGGCAATCACAGACATCGCATTCGGATGGGATTAGGTTGTGTGAGAAAAACACAGAGGTGGCAGATTCGGATGGGATTTAAATGAAGTACATCTGTGAAACACAAATTTCTCTAACGACCCCCTGTAAAACTAGTCCTGTTCGAATAGGGCTTAAGACTGGCCCTGATATTCTGCTAAACATCTCCTTCTCTGTTCCACTGAAGAAACTCAGTCATATGGGTTTGGACAACATGAGGCTGATGAAATGATGACAGAATTGTCATTTTTGACAAACTATTCCGTTAAAAGTTAAACTTCAAGATTTCTAGAGTCAGATCGTAGTATGTACTGCTGCCATACATCAGTTTCACACGATGGAAAATAAGAAAATAATGTTTAATCCATAATCTTATTAAGTAACAAAATCCTGAACGAGTGATGTTTTCCTACTCTGTAAGGAAAACATCATAGTGTACGGTAAATGATAGGCATTTCAATCTCAGCGAACGATCAAATCCAAACACACTCCATCTGTTAAACAGTGCCCAATTGGTGTCTACATATCATCCCAGCACACCATATCCTAGATCAAGTTCATATTGGTCGGATTACCAGCGTTTTTCAAATTACGTTTTTAACACAATCATCATTGCGACGTGACCGGATGCCAGAAGTCACAGCTTTAGTCAAATAGCACATCATTGAAGTCCGTAAACATAATCTCAAGATCTATACATTGCTTTATATTGTGCATAGGCTCATTTGAATCAGGATTAATTGCTCTAAATATCGATATGCAATCTATGCTTTACTAACGTTTCACCAATTTATAAACCAAAACATTGCACAAAGCTTACTGTGTATACTGTTTATATTTGCGTACATGGTTTATATAGCTTGAGCTCTAAAATTAAATTTTCTTTGTTGTATTCTGCTAGTTGAGATCTTAATGATACTGTACATATCAAGACTACCTTTATGTATCATGTTTTTTCAGATCGAACTAAAATGCAAATTTCTCTTTTCATGCCATAAAAATGGAGCACCTTAATTTGTTAGCAAATTTTAAAGCCATTGTTAAGAGTGAACAAACACTCTTTGTCCAAGACTGCTGTCTTTGCTCCCACTGCTGTTTTACCTTACCTTGCCCAAAACACACCCATCGTCACTCAAAGTCAAAGTCAAAGTCTGCTTTATTGTCAATTCTGCCACATGTACCGTACATACATACAGAGAATTGAAATTGCGTTACTCTCTTACTCCCTGGTGCATACAGATAACACTAAACACTAACAGTAGAACGCAAAAATACAGATAAGTACAAATCATATATACATATACATATACATATATATATACATATATACATATATATATACATATATACATATACATTATATATATATATATATATATATATATATATATATATATATATATATATACTGTATATACACACACCCATACATACACACATACATACACTAATGCAACTATTACAAATAAGGACATGTAGAAATAATAATAATAAATAGATAAAGTGGCATAAGGCACATGGTAGATAGAGTGCAAACCAGTGAAATAACCAAACAGTGCAGAATATGAATGGTGTAGTGCAAAGAGCTTATTAAGTCTTATTAAGTCTCCTCTCCATTTTACCCTTTCTTAGTTTTTTTTTCAAAGTGGCACCTAGCATGAGGCTGCCTCCACAACAAGGAACCGCTCTGGCTGTTCCTTTACATAGCTCTCTCTTTTCTTCCTATAACCTTTCTCTCAGAAGAGCCATAGCGTGAAGCTGCCTTCCGCAGAAGTGCCTGCCTCTTCTCTCCCCTTACTAGCTATCCACCACCTACATCAGCTGAACATCCATCTTGCACCCTCTTTACAGCCACCCAAATAGCAACCCCAACCCACATCGCCGCTATGAAACCTCCGCCGGTCTGGGTGTTTTCACACATACTCATTTTAAGGAGTCTGAACATGTTCCACTAGATTTGGCTCGTATGTCAGCACCTAAAAATATTGCAGACTTTCGTAAGTCAAGTCCATCTTGGGAGGTGGTCTGAGTATGGTTCGTTGTCAGCTATCAATATGGTTCTGTAAACTGTGCATCATGAACTCAAATTTCTCCAGGCTTACTTAATGTTTGTGAATTCCAGTTTAGCTGGTAATCAGATGCTACTGTTTAAAGTGATTTGCCATGGCTGCTTCTTCTGGCAGATTTCTACAAAGTATGTTCACGACATACATTTTTGTGTTAAGCTCACAACATGATATTTAATGATATTATTAAACCACCGTATGAATATTTATATGTGGATGTCACAATTGCTTCGAGCAATAAATTATTTAAGGGAAATAATATAAAATGTGATCTATAATAATTAGAAATTTTATTTCAGTCCATAGTAAGAATCAGAATCAGAATCAGAATCAGAATGAGCTTTATTGGCCAGGTATGTTTACACATACGAGGAATTTGTTATAGTGACAAAGCTCCACAGTGCAACAGAATGACAGCAACGGGACAGGACACAGACAACAAAAGAACACTATACAAATATACAAATATACAAATAGGCAATGTAAAAAAAAAAAAAAAAAAAAAAAAAAAGCAAAAACACTATGCAATACAGACAATCGTGTGTACAGGTCTGGCGTGCAAATTTAAAATGGAAAAAATTTAAATAAAAAATATTATATATGTATGTGCGGTGAATAAATAGTTGTAAAATAGTGTTGTGTGTTCCACGTTAATGTCAGGTGTTCATGAGATGGATTGCTTGGGGGAAGAAACTGTTCCTGTGTCTGGTCGTTCTGGTGCTCAGAGCTCTGTAGCGTCGACCAGACGGCAGCAGTTCAAAGAGGGAGTGTGCTGGGTGTGAGGGGTCCAGAGTGATTTTGCCAGCCCTTTTGCTCACTCTGGATAAGTACAGTTCTTGGAGAGTAGGGAGGGTTGTACCAACGATTCGCTCAGCAGTCCGGACTACCCTCCGTAGTCTTCTGAGGTCAGATTGGGTAGCTGAGCTGAACCAGACAGTTATTGATGTGCAGAGGACGGATTCAATGATGGCAGAGTAGAACTGTTTCAGCAGCTCCTGTGGTAGGTTGAACTTCCTCAGCTGGCGAAGGAAGTACAACCTCTGCTGGGCCTTTTTCACAATGGAGTCTATGTGAATGACCCACTTCAGGTCCTGGGAGATGGTGGTGCCCAGGAACCTGAATGACTCCACTGCAGTCACCGTGCTGTTCATGATGGTGAGTGGGGGGAGAGCAGGGGGGTTTCTCCTGAAGTCCACAATCATCTCCACTGTTTTGAGCGTGTTAAGCTCCAGGTTGTTAAGACTGCACCAGACAGCCAGCTCCTTAACCTCCTGTCTGTAGGCAGACTCGTCACCGTCCTGAATGAGGCCGATCAGTGTGGTGTCGTCTGCAAACTTCAGGAGCTTGACAGAGGGGTCTTTAGAGGTGCAGTCGTTGGTGTAGAGGGAGAAGAGCAGTGGGGAGAGAACGCAGCCCTGAGGGGCTCCAGAGCTGGTGGTGCGGGTGCTGGATGTGTATTTTCCCAGCCTCACAAGCTGCTGCCTGTCTGTCAGGAAGCTGTTGATCCACTGACAGACGGAGGTAGGGACGGAGAGCTGTGTCAGTTTATTCTGAAGGGTGTCCGGGATGATGGTGTTAAAAGCAGAGCTGAAGTCTACAAACAGGATCCTCACATAAGTCCCTGGTCTGTCCAGATGCTGCAGGGTGAAGTGCAATCCCATGTTGACTGCATCATCCACAGACCTGTTTGCTCTGTAGGCAAACTGCAGGGGGTCCAGTAAGGGTCCAGTGGAGGCCTTCAGATAAGTCAAAACCAGTCTTTCAAATGATTTCATGACCACAGACGTTAGAGCCACAGGTCTGTAGTCATTAAGTCCAGTAATTTTGGGTTTCTTTGGGACAGGGATGATGGTGGAGCGTTTGAAGCATGAGGGAACTTCGCACAGCTCCAGTGATCTGTTGAAAATCTGTGTGAAAATGGGGGCTAGCTGGTCAGCACAGGATTTAAGGCAGGCTGGTGACACACCGTCTGGGCCTGGTGCTTTCCTTCTTTTGTTCTTTATGAAGACCTGCCGCACGTCATCTTCACTTATTTTCAGTGCAGGTGTGGGGGAGAGGGGGGTTGCTGGAGGTGTTAATGGTTGTGTGGAGAGGTGTTCAGGGCGGGTGTGGGGTGTTTTTTCAAACCTGCAGCAAAAGACATTCAAATCGTCTGCTAATTGTTGATTCTCCACAGTACTGGGGGATGGTGTCTTGTAATTTGTAAGGTCTTTCATACCTTTCCACACTGAAGAAGAATCACTGGAAGAGAACTGAATCCTTAGCTTGTCAGAATAATTCCTCTTAGCCACCCTGATCTCCTTTTCCAGTGTGTATTTGGCCTGTTTATACAAGACTTTATCCCCCATTCTGTAAGCATCTTCTTTGGCCTGACGGAGCTGTCTGAGTTTTGCTGTGAACCATGGTTTGTCGTTATTGTAGGTTAAACGAGTCCTGGTAGGAATACACATATCTTCACAGAAACTGATATATGATGTTACAGTCTCTGTGAGTTCTTCCAAATCGGTGGCAGCAGCTTCAAAAACAGTCCAATCAGTGAGGTCAAAACAAGCTTTTAAATCTTGCTCCGCTTCAGCAGTCCATCTTTTAACAGTTCTTAATACAGGTTTTTCAGATTTGAGTTTCTGCCTGTAGGTTGGTATAAGATGAACTAAACAATGATCAGAGAGTCCTAAAGCTGCTCGAGGGACAGAGTGATATGCATCCTTTATCGCTGTGTAACAGTGGTCCAATATATTACTGTCTCTGGTGGGACATGTGATGTGCTGTCTGTATTTTGGCAGTTCGCGTGAGAGATTTGCTTTATTAAAGTCACCGAGAATGATTAAAACAGAATCCGGGTGATGTTGCTCAGTCTCTGTGATCTGATCAGCAAGTTTCTGTAAAGCTGATCTGGCGTTCGCGTGCGGTGGAATGTAAACACTCACGAGAATAAACGAACAGAACTCCCGCGGCGAATAGAACGGCTTGCAGTTAATGAAGAGCGTTTCTAGATCATAACAGCACATCTTCTTTAACACAGTTACATCTGTACACCACCTCTCATTGATGTAGAAGCACGTCCCGCCGCCGCGCGATTTCCCCGTTGATTCTGCCTCGCGATCTGCTCTGATCAGCTGGAAGTTGGGAAGATGTAACGCGCTGTCCGGTATGGTATCCTTCAGCCAGGTTTCCGTAAAACACAGAGCAGCAGAGTTTGAGAAATCCTTATTTATCCGGGAGAGCAGGAGAAGTTCGTTCGTTTTGTTGGGTAGAGAGCGGAGATTCGCGAGATGGATGCTAGGCAACGGCGTTCTTAATCCGCGCTCACGAAGTCAGCAAGTAAAATCAGTTCTATCGCATCTATCTCAAATGTTTCCGCAGTGGGCCATGTGTAAACCATCTTCTTTCGCATGTTTCTAAAGATGGTCGGCCTGGTTCAGGTTAACTAAAACTCAGCCACGTGTTATAAAATTCGGCCTGTGAAGAAGGATACTTTAAATGGCTTTCATCATCACTTGATATCTCACGTTACTTTACCGCATTACATTACTTTATTTCTTCATTCTACAGCAGTTTTTATGATTAAGCCGTGTTACTTAACTGCCGCAGCAGGCATTTCTCCCTCCACTCATCGTGTCCACCACCCAGTGATTGGGACTCCAAAGCATTTTCTTCCATCAGGACTACTTCACTGTAGTATATCGTTTCAACAAATGCAGATCAAGTTCTGCCAAACAAATGCGGTTCTTCAAGTGTTTAATCTGGTCATCTGTTTGCATTATAACTAAAGCAGAACTTATAACTGGGTTTAAAATTCAAACTGCTGTCTTTTTCACTTTCTCCCTTTCAGAAATTTAGGTGATTGGCTCCATACGAAATCTGATGTTCCAGTAAATCATTCCAATTTTTCTAAAATCTAATCTTTGATCAACAATGCCACCCAGCAAAACGTCAGTAAGTCACTGCTGCAGTAGTAACATTTTCCACGGTTCTCAAATCAGCCCTGCTATTTCTTACTGCCACAGCAGTGATTTTCCCTGACAAATCACTTGTTAATACAACATTGTCACAGCAATGAAATCCCCCTACAATCATTTTACTGCCGCAGCAGTGATTTCTTTTTTGTTATCAACAATTATTTTTTTATTTTTTTTTAATTTTCACACACAACACAACATAATATCCAAAGTAAAACAAAACAAAACAGCAGACACATACTCAACATCTCAAGGTTCAATCAAAAGGGAGGGAGAGAGGGAAGGACAACAAGAACACAAAAGTCACTCCTTAATATAGTCACGTATATTCAACAAAAAACACTGCCAAGCCTCAATGGTTGAAGGCCTGGCCCCACCGACTCGCGCCGTTGTACATTCACATGAGACAATTTGCAGGAGGCTACGGTCCAATATGCCTCTCTAAACATGTGCGGTGTAAACCAGTTCTGAATTATTGTCTTCTTCACAGCTGTAAAACCAGCAAACAACATTCTATTTTGCATTGAACTAATACAGAGACCAGAATCATTATTAAGAAGACACAAACTTGGGTTAACAGACCAATCAATTCGCAGTAATGATGATAAAACCAGGTTTACATGTGTCCATAGACTGATGACGACAGGACATTCCCAAAACATATGCAGAAAAGTGCCCGATGATGTAGTGTTACATATATGGCAGTTCAAATTTGACTGCAGTTTCATTTTAAATCTTTTGTAAGGAGTTATGTATGCTCTATGAATGACTTTGAAGTGAATAAGACGATGAGCCAGATTTTTAGATGTTAAGCTGAGATTAGACCACACTCTCTCCCAGTCGACAGATAAATTAAGGTCAGATAATTCCCTATTCTAAATAGTTTTAATAGAAAGATGTTTTGTAATACAATCAATAATTTTATTATATATTAAGGAAACAGATGGCCGACCAGCAGATGGTGCAATCCAGTCCCACATAGGATGAGAGGAAATGGAAGAAGACCAAGGAACGCCATACGTTTTGAGAGCAGAACGTAATTGAAGAAAAACAAAATATGCAGATGCTGGTAGACAAAATTTGGCTCTCAATGCCTGAAATGAACAGAGGCCCTGGTTATCATATATATCACCGCATGTGTTTACACCTAAAGGGGACCAAGAGGGTTGGACAAATGGACGATTTCCACATACAAAGTTAAAATTGTGCCATAAAGGTGTACTGCTACAGAATTTGAAGGGTCCACCTATCCGACGTTCAACCGTTTTCCAGATTTTAATAGAGTTAGCCACAACCGGACCAAATTTATAATTATCCCCTTTTTTTCCTGTGCCAGTAAATAAAATATCTTGAAGTCTATTTGGTTTAACCTTGTCAGCTTCAATCACCCTCCATGAAACTGTAGATTGAGGATCAACCCAATTATGAAGGGCCTTAAGCTGGAACGACCAATAATATAATTCAAAATTTGGTACAGCCAGTCCTCCTGCGCTATTAGGATGTTGTAATGTGGTAAGTTTAATTCTGGGACATTTATCATTCCAGATAAACTTAGAAATTATGGAGTTGATCTCCTTAAAGTAACCTGGAGGGGGAGAAAGTGGTAGCATAGAGAAAAAAAATTAAATCGAGGTAACAAATTCATCTTAACAGTGGATATTCTTCCTTGGAGAGAGACTTTAAGATTCTTCCATCTTTGAATGTCATTTTTGACCTTAACTAAAATGTTATTAAAATTGTCCCTGGCAATCTTATGAATGTTTTTATATATGGTAATGCCCAAATAGATGAAAGATTCCTTAATAGGGATAAATGGGGGAATAGAAAAATTAACCTTAACATTGTTAATTGGCATTAAAGCAGATTTGCCCCAATTTATTTTATATCCTGATAGGCTACTAAAATTATCAAATTTCTTAATTACACTAGAGACTGAAACATCAAAGTGGTCTAAATATAGAATAATATCATCAGCGTATAATGAAATACTATGATTATGGTCATGAATCTTAATCGATACTTCAGATTTCCTGATGGCTTGTGCTAAGGGTTCAAGAGATAGACAAAACAATAAGGGGGAAAGTGGACACCCCTGCCTCGTTCCCCGCTGTAAAGGGAATGAGGGGGAAATAATATTACCAGTTATGACTGATGCTGCAGGTGAGTGGTATAATGTCTTAATCATAGAAACGAAGTGTTCACCGAAGCCGAAACTTTGCAGAACTGCCCACATATAATTCCACTCTAGCCTGTCAAAGGCTTTTTCTGCATCTAGTGAAAAGACTGCACAAGGTGTTGGGTGGAAGTCCGCAAAGTCAAGAATATGAAGGAGTCGACGCATATTGTCAGATGCATTGCGCCCCTTCATGAAACCAGTTTGGTCCTCCTTGATCAGACTGTGAATTACCTTCTCCAAACGAGAAGCAAAAACTTTAGCATAGATTTTTAGATCACATGGGATAAGAGAAATCGGTCTGTAGCTGGAACAATCTAATGGATCTTTCCCTTTTTTAAGAAGTAATGAAATCAGTGATGTTTTTTGATCTCTATGAAATACCCCATATTCAATTGCAAAATTAAATGAGTTAAGCATAAGTATCCCTACCAAATCCCAAATTTCTAAATATAATTCAGGGGGAGACCATCTAGACCCGGCGATTTGCCCTTTTGAAGGCTTTTTAGAGAGACGTGAAGTTCCTCCAAACTTAATGGGGCCTCCAAAGATTCTTTATCCAAATAACACGTAAACACTGATGTGCATTTTAGATACCAAACCTCCTATATGAAAAATCCCTTTAGAAATAAGGTAAAATAGATAAAAGTATAAATGTCTGCTGTAAAAAACAAAAACAATATAAAAATGTGAACAACCGACAACCATAAACAGAGAAAAACTCAGACCGCACATTACCGAGAACATAGGTCTGACTGAGCAACAAAAAATAGTGATGGTTCGTGACCAATCCACTCCAACGCAAGACATGTCTCCCGAAAGGCTCACACAGCCAAAAAGTTTTATTTTTTTTTATTAATTAAACCTACTCTCCATTAGTCCCCTCCAAAAAAGAAAAATGGAGTGTCAGTCTTACCAGCAAAGAGATCGTTGTACCGGATAAATAAGGACAATATCCCAGTAGGAGAGAAGAAAACGCAAACAATAGGTTTAGCAAGCATCCATGTTCATCCTGCTATCATCCCCTTCTGGGCAGCTAGGGCCAAGTCCATCCTGGCCGTCACGCCCCTCCCGTCGAACTGGAGAAAGCGGTCGCTGCTCCCCCGTCGTCCCCCCGCAGAGCTGCGGCATACGACTTCTGCTGAGACATGGCGCTGATAAAATCCTCCGCTTTCTGAGGGGAATCGTAGCTTTTCTGTTCCCCTTTGTGCCGTAGCTTAATTACCGCTGGATAGATGAGGAAGGGCTGGAGACCAAGTGCTGTCATCTTCTTCAAAACCGGACCAAATGCCTTTCTCCTGATCGCTGTAGCCGGACTAAAGTCAGGAAAAAACAGCAGTGTGACATTGTTCTGTGCGCACTTCACCGGATATGCCTGCCGAGCACCTTTCAGGATATCTGATCTGTCATGCCATCTCAGTACACGGAAGATGAGAGTGCGCGGCCGATCGGAGCCCCTCCCTCCGTCATACACGCGATGCGCCCAATCAATCTCAATCTCACGGCCCCTCAAGGAAGGAATCCACTTGGAAAGATTAGCTCGGAGGAAACTAGCTGCATCTGGACCTTCCATCCCTTCTGGGAGCCCCACCAGTCTAACGTTGTTCCTCCTAGACCGGTCCTCCATATCTGTCATCTTCTCGGTGAGTCGCTCCAGCTGATCCTTTAAATCCGTAACTGTTCTCTTATCTTCACGCGCCGCTGCCTGAACAGAATCAACGCGGTCACGTGTCTGCTTAGCTATGGCCTCAAACTCCTCTCTTAGCTCTTTAACAGACATTTTGGTCGCTTGTATGTCCTCACGCAGTTCGCGCAATGCTGGAATCAGCACAGAGTCCATCGCATCTCGTACCACCGATTTCACAACCGAATTCAAAGTGCTTTGGTGTTCTTTAAATGCTAGTTCAATGCGGTTAGCAATAGCATTGTCCAGGTCTTCACTGGAGATGGCTGAATCTCTGAATTTTTTCTTCATTGGCGATTGCTCAATCTCTCTTTTCCGATCTCCTTTGTCTGCCTTAGTACTCATGATGGGTCTAATGCAGAGTGGTTCAAATTTTACTGACAGGATCGTAAAATATTTGGCAAAGTGAGCAGAGCGAAAAACTAAGCCTGCATCACCGTCGAGGGGTCACGTGATCCTCCTAGCAGTGATTTCTAACACGTCATACTAACTTCCATTTCTCACTACTGCAGCAGTGAATTTGTGCAGCACTCACAATACCCGGACTAAAACTTCATATATATTTTCTTCCAATTGCAAGAGCAGTGATTTCTCCATTTTATTTTTATATCACTTCCACGGCAGTGATTTCTCACTGTTCTCCCACATGATCCCTCTTGTTTGTTAGTCCGTCACTTACCTTAATATTTCCCCAATGTTCAGCTCACAGAAGTTCTAAGATTCAATTTCCCACCAATCCCCTTTTCACAGATGACCACAACAGCCCCATATCTAGACATTGGTTTTAAAAACACCTAATCAGTCTAAACCAGATCAGGCATTCCAGCAAACCATTATTCCAGCCATTCTTTCTGCATAGATACTGCAACTCAAAATGCCACGCACCTGTTCTTAGTTAATCATTAAACTCCACTCACTCTCAGTTTTGCAGAAATAGCAGGGATCCCCCTTCCACACCCTCTAGCTCCCATTACGTCACCTAACCCAATCTCTGCAAGCAAGGAATTAACCCTTTTTTAAGTTTAGGATGAAGTCAAGTAGTGCCGAAAGAGATGAGTTTTCAGTTGTTGCTTGAAGATTGACAGGGATCCAGCATTCCGGATAGGGGTGGGAAGATTATTCCACCAGCCAGGAATGGTGATTGAGAATGTTCTGGAGAGTGATTTTGAGCCTCTCTGTGATGGTACCACAAGGCGTCGCTCACTAGCAGATCTCAGACTTCTGGAGGGGATGTAGATTCGTAATAGTGAGTGGAAGTAGGAGGGTGCTGAGCCTGTGGTCGTTCTGTATGCTTGGGATGCAATAATAAGCTTTATTAATCCTTTGTCTCGCAGCCCTCGCAGCAAACTCCTAACCTAATGTGGCAAGGAGTGGTCAGGTAGAAGTTACCAGTAACAACAAAAATCCTATAATCGACTATGCCACCTGGAATACACTGTGGCACTATGGCTCAGTCCTCTCTAACACAGGAGTTAGAGAGCCACATGTCACAAAGGGGCGGTACCAAGGATGATGCATCCCAAGCAACCAAACACTTTCCTCTTTTATAGTCACAACACAGGCACTAATAGGCTCATGAAACAATCATAATGAACTACAAACACTGATTGGTTCACCTGTTTGGATGATGCCAGCCAATCATACTGAGGCTATACCTCACTCTGCTACACTAAGAAGGAACGAGGATTGTATTCTTTCTAGACTAAGGCTGGGGCATACAGAACTTAATTCAACATTGCATACAATGTTGGAAAGCATCCGACAGGGCTGTGTGATTGGTGCGGAGTTAGAGAAACAGTGGAACATATTTAGTGTAATAGATATACAGAGGAAAGAGGTAAATAACTGAAAAACTACACAAGAATGGAGAACAGATTTAACATTAACAGATCTTTTGAATCCAGTTGAAGGTCATAGTCTACTAATACAATTTCTAAAAAGTACTCGTTTAATTCAGAGAATATAGATTATTATTATTATTCCTCTTCTCTGGGTCATTAGGGACTTTTTATTTTTGAAATTTTTCTTCTTTAATCTTTCTTCTATAATCTTATTAATAGCTCACTCCCACAGCAGAGAGTTGCCCAGCAATTTCGCTCCACGTTAATCATTTTTATATATTTCTCTGCTGCAGAGTTCTTCCTCATCACTCCTGCTGTAGCCCCATGCTCAAAAACAAACAACCAGTACTTCACTGCCACAGCAGTGATCTTCTCTCCGCTACTGCAGGAGCCTTTTTTTCCCTCTCAAAGTTTTTTTTGGGTGGAAATGATCAAATTCTTTAAAATTTGTCTACCACCAAATTGCTCGCAACCGGTCGTCAGCTTGCTGTCTTTCATAAGCCTTTTTTGGGGAGTTATTACTCCAAGCTCGAGCAGAGCCTCGGGTTCGAGCCTCCTTCGTGGACAGCAAGCCAAGTTTGTTTACCATTATCTGGCAGGGCTGAATGGGCAGGTGAACTCGTGAAATGCTGTAAATGTTATGTGACCATGAAATATTCTGCATATTCTGTGACTGTTGTGTTCACAAATACACATTAAACTGTCAGCACATGCAGAGATGGAGTTTCACTGCATTCACTGTGACATGAAACACAGAAAACACCAGATCACGAGCCGATTGAGGAAAGTAAGCGCTTCGCTTTAAAACATGCAGCCTTTTGTGATTTGTTAAGGGCACTGCTTTCGTTTTCGTTTTTTTTTTTTTTGTTTGACGGAGACTTTGCCAAAGTCTAAATAATGAAATCAAAACGTGTGAATAACTGCTTGACTCCTTCGCGTTACAATTCTACACTACAATGTTGCGAGCATGTATACAGCAATGTTGCCATAGTATAAATGGAACGTTTGTTTGGAAATGTTATTTGTGTTCTGTCTTGTGACAAAGTCTCCTGGTTCAATTTTGTGTCAAAATTGCAGTAACTGCAAAATCCAAGCTAATACCAAGAAAAATATAGGCAGCAGATAAAACTCCTCTCCTCTCTTCAAACACAAAAAATATTAGCCTTTATAGACATAGTGTTTCTTGAGTAAAGAAAATGCTGTACTTATTTCAAACATCAGTTAATGCATTGCAAACAAGCAGAAATCTGTCTCCAAACTGCTTCATTCTGAATGGAGGCGGGGTGGAGTTACGAGGTTTCGCTGACAGTTTGAGGATTTGATGTCACTTTGCTGAGGAGGTGCAGCTAACTTTTAGCTAACTTTGTCTAACAATATAACTTTACTGGAGCCAGCTAACTTTTGAAGGAGTAATTCCTGTCACTACAATTGGATTACTGCCTGAAACATGGAGAGCTGTCCGAATCAACAAACATCAACACGATTATAAATCAGATTGTCAGAGTGGATCTTGCATTCTGTGGAGCAGTAGGCTAAAATGCCTGTTTAAGGAGAGCTCAAATTAAATTCCCCGGAGGGTGGATTTATTAAACAAAAGGCTTAATCGCCATGATTCGTGCTCCGGTGCAGGGGTGCTCTTTGAAAGGGGGTTCCAGGGCAACGCTGATGAGAACTCGGGATGCTCGTCACACTTGTTAGCGGCTGGCTAGTTAATGTTTACAGATTATAAAGCTGCCATTTGCCTTGCTAGGAGTTAATATGTTCCTATCTTCCTTACCTGTCTTTGGATATTTGATACAAACTATCATTTGGCGGCGGGATTGTAGGCTAGCTGGATGGCTTGCTGGTTCTGTGTGAGTGTAACATACTGTATCCCAAGTGAAAAACAAGTGCACTTCCATAATGTACTTAAAGTGCTCTATTTTTGCGCACTAATTTTGTACTTAATATACTAAAAATTAGGGGTCAGGGGTCACCAAGTTCGGTCCTGGAGGGCTGGTGTCCCTGCAGAGTTTAGCTCCAACCCTAATCAAACACACCTGAAGCAGTTAATCAAGCTCTTACTAGGTATACTTGAAACTTCCAGGCAGGTGTGTTGAGGCAAGTTGGAGCTAAACTCTGCAGGACACTGGCCCTCCAGGATCAAGTTTGATGACCCCTGTCTTAAGATAAACTTAAGATCATCTAAGTGTACTCAACTGCTATTTTGAGACACCATGATTATGAAATAAAATGCACTTAACATTTACATTTACATTTATGCATTTAGCAGACGCTTTTATCCAAAGCGACTTACATTGCATTCAAGTTACAGTTTTACATTTCATCAGCTCTCCCTGGGAATCGAACCCATGATCTTGGCATTGCTAGCGCCATGCTCTACCATTTGAGCTACAGGAAAGATATTAACATATTATCTTTGTATTTAAAAAATATACACTTGAGTGTACTAGTGAATGAAAGATGGGTTCAAGTGTACTACAAGTGGTAACTAAATAAATATTTTTAAATACAAAGATAGTAATCTATCCCCCTCCCACCTTTCGGCAAATCGAATCACTCCTCCGTTCTGCTTCTGCCTGCTTATAGGCAGAAACTGAAACGTGAAGCTCCCGCCCTCAGGACAATTCAATGCTGGTCGGACCAATCGGACGCTATACTACAGGACTGTTTTGATCACGTGGACTGGGACATGTTCCGGGCAGCATCTGATGACGACATAGAGGAGTACTCAGATTCTGTAACGTGTTTCATACGGAAGTGTATAGAAGATGTAATTCAAACGACAATATAAAAACAAAGTTGAAGAACAATTCAACAACAACAACCCAAGAAGCATGTGGCAGGGCATCAACAACATCACAGGTTTTAAAGGGAATAAACCAGCCACTGTGAACATTGCGGCCTCTCTACCGGATGAGCTGAATACTTTTTATGCTCGTTTCGAGGCTCATAACACCGCCCACACAGAGAGCGCTCCCACAGCTGCTGCAGAAGAGGTGAGTCCACTCTCCCTTTCTGTCGCGGATGTAACTTGATCCTTCAAACGGGTGAACATCCGCAAAGCTGTGGGCCCGGATGGCATCCCAGGTCGTGTGCTCAAAGCATGCGCTTACCAACTAGCCGGGGTTTTTACAGACATCTTCAATCTGTCCCTCTCTCTGTCTGTGGTTCCCTCATACTTCAAAAAATCCACCATTGTGCCCATACCTAAGAAAAATCAAATCACATGCTTGAACGACTGGAGGCCCGTTGCTCTGACACCCATCTTCAGCAAGTGTTTTGAGAAGCTCATCAGAGACCACATCTGCTCTGTGCTGCCTGCCTCACTGGACCCACTACAATTTGCATACCGCAGAAACCGTTCCACAGACGACGCTATCGCCCTCACCCTGCACACTGCTCTCTCCCACCTGGAAAATAAGAACACCTATGTGAGGATGCTGTTCGTGGATTATAGTTCAGCATTTAAACTATTTGTTTGTGTGCGAGTGAAGTGTGTGTGTGAGCGAGTGACGTGTGTGTGTGTGTGTGTGCGAGTGAAGTGTGTGTGTGTGTGTGTGTGTGTGCGAGTGAAGTGTGTGTGTGTGTGTGAGTGAAGTGTGTGTGCGAGTGACGTGTGTGTGTATGTGTGTGAGTGACGTGTGTGTGTGTGCAAGTGACGTGTGTGTTTGAGTGAAGTGTGTGTGTGTGTGTGTGTGTGTGTGTGTGTGTGTGCGAGTGATGTGTGTGTGTGTGTGTGTGAGAGTGAAGTGTGTGTGTGTGTGTGTGTGTTGGTTAGTGAACATCAATTAAAGCAGTGCATTAATATGGAACGGTGATTAAACTGACAGTTTTACTGCATACCTGCCAGCCAATCAGAATCTAGTATTCAGACAGACCATAGTGTATATATACTGTATATATAAAAGACTTGCTGCTGCTGTAAGAGGTGATGATTGGACGGCAGTCTCACACACAGCTGGAGAGAGAGAGAGAGAGAGAGAGAGTCAGTTCAGTAGATGGGGATTATTAGGAGGTCATGACTAACACTAACACAGTGCTTTTGGTAATATATTGCATAATCGTCACCGTCTGTTTGATTACATGTAATTTAACTAACTGCATGATTTTTACTGTACATTTCTGCCACTAATAACCTACTCCTAGATATATTGTAGAAACTTACATTTTCTGTAAAGCTGCTTTGCATCGATTTGTATTGTGAAAAGCGCTATACAGATAAACTTGAACTGAACTGAATAGAATAAGGGCCAGTGGAGGGGATTTGGCCAGTTACACCCCCACTCTTTATGAGAAGTGCCATGAGATGTTTAATGAGCACAGAGAGAGTCAGGACCTCGTTTAACATCTCATCTGAAGGACGGTGCTTGTTTACAGTAGGGCTGCAACGATTAGTCGACATTATTGACAACGTCGACAATAAAAAATTGTCGACAAATATTTTTGTTGTCGAGTAGTCGTTTGATCTATTATGACCTAATGTAAGAGCCTGCAATACTGCGGTTTGACCAGTGTGGCGCTGTAGCGCAAGACTCTAGTTCAGCCCTCCTGGATGCAGATCAAGAGAAGAACACACACAGCACTTCAGAGCAAATGCATCCAAACTTGAGCGGTGTTTGGATGAATATGTAAATATATATTGCGCGCTTTCCTCTCAGTAACGAAATAAACAAAAACTGACAGCAGTGTGAAAGCAACAGTTAAAAATGCATCTGATTACAACGATGTGGATGTTTGCATGAGCTCTGCAGTTCAGTAACGTAACATTACTCCAGTAGAGTTCGGTCACATTATGTTTATTTATATAGTACTTTATGCAATAGATAGCCTTAATTGAAGCAGCTTTACGGTATTAAACATGAAAAACATGAAGGTCAGTGTCGCTTTCAGTTAGAATTACAACTTGATTTTCTGTTATAAAGCAGCTCTCCAGTGTGAGCTAGCTAATGACAAAATATTTTTATTAGTGGGAAAAAATAATAATTTCATTAAAGTGACAGTTTGGTTTGCAGAGATCAAAGCTTGATCTAGCTCAGGGCTGTTTTGATTATCATAACCCTATAAGGTATTTTAAGACATTATGTTGTGAATAAAATAGTTTATCCAAAGCGTCTTATCACTTCCCTTTATTTTGTTTCTTATCTATATGACTTACAAAAGGAGATGTTAGGCAGAATGATGTCATTCAGTTACTTTTTCATGTAGCTAATTAAATGGTGAGAGAGAGTCTCTGTCTGTCATCTCATCTTGTGTGCCAAATACATCTATTTTTATAATGAATTGGTAACATTACAATAAGGTATCATTTGTTAACATTAGTTAATGTATTAATTAACATGAATGAACAATACATTTATTACATTTAAGTATTAATCTTTGTTAATGTTGGTTAATAAAAATACAGTTGTTCATGTTCACAATGCATTTATCAATGTAAAAAAACAACTTATGATTTTAATAATGCATTAGTAAATGCTGAAATTAACATTAAGATTAACAAATGCTATAGAAGTATTGTTCATTATTAATTCATGTTAGGCAAGGCAAGTTTATTTATATAGCACATTTCATACACAAAAAAAATTCAAAATCACAAAAAGTGCTTTACATAAAAGGAAGTGAAATAGACATTAAAAATAATAACCACAACAATAAAAACAAGGAATTAAAAAAATAATAATCACAACAATAAAAACAAGGAAATTATATAAAAATTTATTTAAAATTAATTTAAAACCGTTACGAATAGAAAATGATTATACATAAAATACAGAGCAGTCATGTTAACTAATGAACCTTAATGTAAAGTGTTACCAATTAATTGTGTAATAATTGTAATTACATAATATGCTTTTCTAAAGCTGAAGTGACCTTTATTTATGTTAGAATATGTATAACTTAATATTCTAACTAATTGCAAAAACTGAATAATCAATCAAAGTCTACTGATTAACCAGTGAAATAATCGACGGTTAGTCGATTAATCGTTCTAATAATCGTTAGATTAATCGATTATCAAAATAATCATTTGTTGCAGCCCTAGTTTACAGTATAGTGTCCTCGTCACTATACAGGTGCATCTCAGAACATTAGAATATGGTGAAAAAGTTCATTTCAAAAAGTGAAACTTTCATATATTTTAGATTCATTACATGTAAAATAAAAAGAGACTTAATGTAACTAATATAGGTTATAACATATTACATGCACGCACAGTTTTAAGGCATGTAGTTTTAATCGCCTTTTTGGTAACTTCATGCCTTGACTGACCACGACATTGCATGCACGTAGTTTATATGAACTGATGATACAGGCTACAGCGCGCTGGTTTCCGCGCTCGTTCGTCTCGCACCTGCTGCTGAAGTGAAGCTGGAGCGCGTCTGAAACGTCTCCTGTTTGATGTTTTCGTAAAGACGTTCTGCCACTGAATAAATGCACTTCTTGTCAAGAAAAAACAGACAGAAACAGCAGTTATGAGTGGGGTGGCCAACCCTAGGCTCCGCCCCTGCATTAACGGCGTTAGATAATTTTAAGGGGCGGTCACACTGCACTTTTCGTTCCATTGACTTCCATTCATACGTCACAGCATGACCTCGTATCTGAATTAAAAGAACAAATTTAAAACTGCAGCGCTGCAGGAAAGTGTAGTAGATTGTTTTGTGTTGAATTAAAATTTTTGAAAAAAAGCTGCACAGCGTGACCGTGCCTTTAATCTGAAAAATGAATGGCCTGCGTTAACGCGCTAATTTTGTCAGCACTAGTACAAACTCAACATTAGGCCGAGGAGGTTTAGGCCTCGTTTACACTGTCAGTTAAATGTGACCCAATTCCGATTTTTTGCTCATATGTGACACAGGTCGGATCTGTTCTATGACGGTGTAAACAAGAAAAAAACGCATGCAGTCGGATATAGCGAGATCGGATTCGGGCCTCATTCATATGTGGAAATAAATCGGATATAAATCGGATATGTGCCAATGCGACTGTCATGTAAACAGGCAGATCGGATTTTCTGAGGCATCGCGTTCTGTACATCATTAAAACTTGACAATTTGGTACTTCTCCACGGTTTAATGACGTTATATGGGACCCATGCATGCTGGCAAAATGAGTGTAAATGCGCTCGGGCTATTTTGAGCTAACGTTACAGGCAAAAAAAAAAAAAAAACGTGCAAAATATAGATTTTGAGGTTTTCACAAAAATTAGTTCTTTAAGCCCTCGTTTAGCTATCCCAATGCTCCACATAGTAATTAAACATCTAAAAGTATCTTTAATTGTATATTTTCTGAGAGGATGAACTTTTCTCCGCTCGCTTCCGCACTGACTGTCATCTGAAGAGCGTGCATAACGGCACTTCTGACGGCGCGCGATCCCGATAAATACACAGAATTACAGTATTTCAGTATTCATGCAAACATAATCTGTTCTGTCTTAAGTGAACGCTTGGGGAACTGATGGGGAAAAACATCTGATGTGTAACTTCATATGATTCGTGCATTACAGTAGGCCGTCTGTCTCAATGTTATCTATAAATAAAAGAAAAGAGGGAATCACTCGTAGCACTTCATTGAACTGCTTTTTGTAGTTTTAATAATCAATTTATTTGTAATGAACACACTGAAGTGATTTTTACATTTGACGATTTGTTTTTCGCCGGCTATATGAATGCTTTTGTTTAGATGTAAAATGATAAAGGTAATGCATTATTTGTTTCTTTCTAGACTATTTGTTCCTATACTGTTTTTTTTGTTGTTGTTTTTTGCATCTGTTCTTATTTATAATAGGAAAGATAAAATAAAAAACAGCTATATTGTGATTATTAATATAGTAACCTAATTATTAATAAGAAAAGAACTGGAGGAAAACTTTAATCTTTCTCATAATCAACCTTGCTGATATCGACTTTAAACGGGTGTAGCAGTCATTTTTTTGTCCAAAAAAAAAATCATACATATTTTTTTAAGGTCTTTTAATGGAGAATGTGAAAATAAAAACAAAAATAACTAATTTTTCAAATGTGTTGGACTGGTTTTGTCAGCACAGGTCACATTATTCTCGTGTGGAGGCGCTAAATGACAACAACGCATGCGGGATGTTTCAGATGGTATGGCAAGTGTAAACACATGAATCGGATATGGATCACAATTGAAAGAACGTGTAAACGGACAGCCAAAAAAATCGGATATAGGCAATAAATCGGAATTGAACATCAAGACCTGCAGTGTAAACGAGGCCTTAGTCTCTTGGAGATGCAGAGAACAGGCTTTCTTCAGATCTCCTCCAGGCTTGTGTTGTTCTGTTTGCAATTAGCTGAAAAGGAAAAACATGTATAATCAGTCCACAGTTTGATGATAAGCTGTCGATTCCTTATAATCTAGCGATGATAAACTTACTCTTTGTAAATGATTAGTGAAATTAAAGAGATGCTTTAGCTCCATAATCCTGACCGTCTGACACTGTCTTGTCAAAGTGTGTCATAACACAATTTACTTTATGATGTAAAATACAATATAAGTTAAAACTTAATAAGAATTAATTTAAACTTTGATTTATTATAAAGTCTCTGCTTTCACAGATAACTAGTGATATCACTAGCTATTAATCGTCTGACACTGGTGGCTAATTAAGCTGCCAAAATAATGTTGAAAATGACCAAAAAACATCAAGAAACAAGTGTGAAAGATAATACCCCGAGATCTGTGTTTATTAATGTGTGCCGGGCTGCAGATGGTCAAGCTGCCGCTGAGTCCGGTGTGTTTTCTTCTGTCCCGATGTGAGAGTTATGGAGAGATGCATGCACCAATATGGCGGCCAGTGAGGCGTCTAGGTATTTATGATGTCTATGCGTGCGACCGCACGATCAGACACAGCTGCGTCGGTGTCGCGAGAGTTTTTTGGCACACGTCAGCATGACATCAGAGCAAGACGTAACTCGGGACACTTTCTAACCGGCTTTGTTTTTATAAAAGAATTTGAGCAATACCTTTCATTAATCCTGTTCTCTAAGAACAAAAAAGCCTTTTCCTTTTTTTAATAACATGTACATTTCAATTAATTTTTTTCAGTTTGTAATGTATTAAACACCCCCCTTTCTTTTCTGTTCTTTATCTGTTTCTACTTTTTGTTATTATTGTTATCATTTTTATGTTGATGGTTGTATTATTCTTTGTTTTATTCTTGATTTTTGAGCATTAATAAAAATAAAAAAACACTCCCTAACCGGCATGCATCTCGCGGTGATCGACAAGCTTATTGTTTCCCATCCCACGGGACTTAAAGGGATTTAAATGTAAATCCCACTAAAAATATCCCACCCCGGAAAAATGTCCGCCTTTACTGCTGAGTCCCTTTCACCCCAAAATGGCGGAAGCGCAGGTCTACTGTTAGCATCACACGCTAGCTGCTCTCTGACTTTATAACACACACAAACCAGACAAACTGAGCCACAAACTCTCAGAGAAGAGATTCAACAGCAGAATAACTCACCTTTCATATAATAATCACTTCAAACACCTCCACATCACAGAGAACAGGCGCAGAGCTCACTTCCGGTCCAAACAGGAAGTTACGTCACCCTCACGACACCCGTCAAAGTAAAAGTCCCAAACATTGTATTTGGATTTACATGTTAAAATTTTTGTAATGTTCAATCATTCTTCAATAAAAAAAAAGTCCCAAACATATGACTGCTGTACATTCACGAAAATATAATAATAATAATGATAATAATAATTTAAAGGAATATCATACAACAACTGTATTTGTTTCATTAATTTATACAGTTCTGTTGTGCAGTATATTTGACAAAATATAACAATGATATTTTTTTTTTTTATTAATTATGTTTTAATTTGAATACATTTTAAAGAATTTCAAAAGTGTCTATTACTTCATTTCATTAGATATATTATTTAATGTTAAACTGGTATTGAATGAAATGTAGAACAGAGTTTATAGAGGAATGAAATGAAGATATTCAGCCGTGTGTCTGAGATCTCTGAACATTTCAGCTCTCTTATATAATATTCTCATTAAACACTGTTAAAACACACATATATATATACGTATATGAGAATATAGATCAGAGTGTGTTCTGTGACACAGGTTTAGTGCAGGTTATTATATTAAAGATCATGTGTTTGTGTGTCTGATTTATGAATTGATTCATAATTCCTGATTGTGATGTGTTTTATCTCCATCAGATTCCCATCAGCTCACTCTGGATCTTAACACAGTGAATAACTGGCTCCTTCTGTCTGAGAACAACAGAGTGATTACTGACACTCTCACATATCACAAGTATCATGATCATCCAGACAGATTTGATGATGAGTGTCAGGTGTTGTGTAGAGAGAGTGTGTGTGGACGCTGTTACTGGGAGCTGGAGTGGAGTGGAGATTTTGTGTATATATCAGTGTCATATAAGAGCATCAGCAGGAAGGGACGGGGTTTTGAGTGTGTGTTTGGATCTAATGATCAGTCCTGGAGTTTGTTCTGCTCTCCCTCCAGATACTCATTCACACACAATAACATAACGACTGATCTCCCTGTAAAGTCCATCATCAGTAGAATAGGAGTGTATGTGGATGAGAGAGCAGGAACTCTGTCCTTCTACAGCATCTCTGACACAATGAGCCTCATCCACACAGTCCAGACCACATTCAATCAGCCGCTCTATCCTGGGTTTATGGTTTATTCTGGATCATCAGTGAAACTGTGTTGATGAATCAGAGAGATTCTACCCACAATGCTTTGAGCTGCAGATCAATAATAACAGATGTTATAGAGTCTCTTCATCACATTAATATGAACATCAATCAGAATAAATGTGTGTCAAAGATCAGTCATTCATTCAGAAAATATGCATATGATTTTTCTGGATTGTTTATAATAAAACAGATTGTAATTGATGAATATGTAATCTATATTTCTAGTGTCTCACTGTAAAGATGCTTTGAATCAGTCTGTACTGTACAATAAAGCTGATGAATGTCTGAATGATTTATGAATCATGAATATAATCGATTCCTCACGAGACAAAATATAACATTAATCACAGCATTTAATCAAATATAGTTATTATAACTACAGTAAAGACATATTACATTATTACCAGATCTCCTTCAGAGAAGAACATTACAGAATATTTATTTTAAAATATTTCATAATATTTACTAAATATTTACTTTTTTCATCTGAGTTTGAAAGTGTTTTAATGACAATAGATTAATCAGAAAAATCATATTTTTAATTACTTAAACATGTAAAAATGTGTTAAAATATGTAAAAGCTTTGCTGATTGATTTGAACAAGTGTAAATATATAATACAGATATTACTTTAGCTGAAGTATTTGTGTCAATTACTTTATTGATTTAACTATTTTTTCAATTATAGAAAACAAAGAAATGTGTTACAATTACAATAATCCTACTCTACTGTAAAATAAAAACTATTATGAATAATAACAACAATAATAATAATAGTAAACAACCATTTTTTATTTTATTCTTTTATTATTATTATATAAATTATAACAAATAAAAATAATTATTAAAATAAAACAACAATAAAAATATGCCACAATTACAATAATCCTATTGTACTGTAAAATAAAAAAAACTATTTAATAATAATAATAATAATGACTGAAAATAATTATTATGACCAAAATATGAATTTTATTTTATATTAATTTTATTATTTTCAGCATAAAGGAAATGTTACAATTGCAATAATCCAACTGTACTAAAAACAATAGGGATTTATAAATAATATCCTAAATATTTGAGTTATTTATTAGTTATTTAGTTAGTTGGTTAGTTAGTTATTTTTATTATAAAAAATTACCCCAAAACCATAAAAGTAAATATTACTATACAACAAAAACTCAGTATTCAGTAGTAGTAATAATAATAATAATATAATTGTATTTTATTATTATTTAAAGTACAACAAAATAAAGACCTTTGTTACAATTACAATAATCATATTCCACTGTAAAAAAATAAAATAAGAAAAACAGTTTTTATTATTATTATTATTATTATAAAGAAGAGGAAGAATTGTATTATTTAAATCAGAACCATAAAAATTATAAGATAATATTACAGTAATTGTACTGAAAAATAAAAAGTGAGTAATAGTACAATGTTTTTAATTGTTATTTAAATAATAAAATAAAATTATAATAAGCAAAACAAAAACAATAAAATAAAAGTATAAAATACGATAATAATAATAATAATAATACTATAATTTTATTTTATTATCATTTAAAGTACAACAAAATAAAGACATTTGTTACATTTACAATAATCCTATTCTACTGTAAAAACTAAACAAAACTAAAATTATCATTATTATTTTTATTATTATGAAGAATAGTATTATTTAAATCAGAACAAAAAAATCATAAGTTAATATTGCAGTAATTGTATTGTAAAATAAAGTGTGTAATAGTAAAATGTTTTTAAATGTTATTTAAACAATAAAATAAAATTATAATAAATATTTTTTTATAAATAAAAGTATAAAATGCGAGTATAATAATAATAATAGTAAGAACAATATATTTTATTAATATTTAAATGATAACAAATCAACAAAGAAAGGTCACAATTGCAATTATAATATACTATAAAATAAAAAATGAGTATTTAAAAATAATAATCAAAATATTTATTTTATTTTGATGTATTTATAAATTATAACAATTAAACAAGTTCATCAAAAAATCATATTGAACTAAAATAAAATGTCAGTATTTATTAGTAAAAATAATAATACATTTTATTTTATTTTATTATTAAAATAACAATTAAAAAAATTACTATTGATAGTTACTTTTGCAGTAATTGTACTTTAAAACTAAAAGTGAGACAACAATAATAATAATAATCAAAATGTGAATTTTATTTTATATTAATTTTATTATTTTCAGTATATCAAAAAGGAAATGTTATAATTGCAATAATCCTACGTTACTAAAAAAAACAACTATGGGTATTTAAAAATAATAATATCCTACATGTTTTAGTTATTTATTTATTGTTTATTATAACAAAAATTATTTAAAATTACCCATAACCATAAAAAGTTACTATAAAATAAAAACTCAATGATAATAATAATAATAATAACAAAAATAATAATAATTTTATTTTATTATAAAGTATAACAAATTAATAAAGATTTGTTACACAAATTTTTAATATGTAATATTTGTTACAATAGTAATAATAACAACAACAACAATAATAATAACCAAAATATGCATTTTATTATTTTAAGTATATCAAAAGAGGAAATGTTATAATTGCAATAATCCTACTGTACAAAAAAAGGTATTTAAAAATAGTAATGTCCTAAATATTTTAGTTATTTATTTATTGTTATTTATAACAATTACCCAAAACCATAAAAAGTAAATGTTGCAATAATCCTATTGTTCTGTAAATTATATTCTCAATTATAAGAATATAATTGTATTATTATTATTAATTTTATTATAAAGAAGAAGAATTGTATTATATAAATAAGAACAATAAAAAACACAAGATAAAATTGCAGTAATTGTACTGAAAAAAATAAAAAGTGAGTAATAGTAAAATGTTTTTAATTGTTATTTAAATAATAAAATATAATTATAAAATATGAGTATAATAATAATAATAATAATAATAGCAACAACAATAGATTTTATTAATATAACAGATCAATAAAGGTCACGGTTGCAATTATCCTATTATACTATAAAATAAAAAAGAGTATTTAAAAAATAAGAATAATTAAAATATTTTTTAATTTATTTATAAATTATAACAGCTAAACATATTCATCAAAAATGCAACTATCACAACAATTGTCAGGGTTCTGTTGTGTGTCATGTGTTCCTGCCTCTTGTGTCCATATTTGGTTTGTTTCCTGTCCTTGTTTCATGTCATTATGAGTTAAGTATGTTCCAGCTGTGTTTATGTGATTATGTGTTAATTACCCTGTGTATTTAGTTCCTGTCTTTTGAGTTTGATTTCGTCTGGTCTACTCGTTACTTCCCCGGTGTATACTGTCTCTGAGTCCTGCCTTGATGTCATTAAAGACTATTATTTGAGTTTAAGTCCTCGTCTGCGTGTTCCTGTTCCTCCCTCGTGTGTGCACCGTGACAACAATCTTATTGCACTGTAAAATAAAAAGTGAGTATAACACAGAAATATTAATTTTATTTTATTATTATTTAAAATGTAACAATTAAACAAATCCATAAAGTTACTATTGCAATAATCCTATTGTACTGTAAAATAAAAGTGGGTATTTTAATAATAATAATAATGAGCAAAATATGAATTTTTATTTATTATTATTTAAAGTATGAGAAGTTCATAAAGAAATATTATAATTGCAATAAAACTATTGTACTGTAAAATAAAAGTGGGTATTTTAATAATAATAATAATGAGCAAAATATGAATTTTTATTTATTATTATTTAAAGTATAAGAAGTTCATAAAGAAATATTATAATTGCAATAAAACTATTGTACTGTAAAATAAAAATTGAATATTCAATAATAGTAATAACCAAAATATTAATATTATATTGTAATTATTTAAATTAATGAATCATTAAAGGAATTTTATGTTTGCAATAAACCTATTGCACTGTAATAACTTTTATTATTTATAATAAGTTGTAACGAACGGGAGCGTGATAACAGAGATCCAAGTGCAAGCTTTTATTAAAACCAAACAGGCAGCGTTCAACAACAGCAACACAGTAATATTCAGAGAAAAGCAGAAGAGTAATACATAACCAGCGATGGTCAGGGGTGTATATGGTAGACCTAACCCATGGGCAAAAAAAATTAAACATAAAAACATATTTCAATCAGGTTAAGCTCCAAGTGTAAAGGTTCATGGTTGTAGGCTACATGACTTTACAAACATTTGACATATTCAACAAATATCAGTGTGCAGCGGTCTTTTCCACATAGTCTAATGATATTTTCACATAATTAAATTTTCTCTAATCCAACATACATTTCTTAATTAGGGTAATGAAATACACATTTGACTTCTATTCAGGCAGAGACTCGTTAAATATGGAGATAACCTGCACCAGCAGCACTGACAGATGAAGAGGAGATGGCCACAATACCAAGATTAAAATACAACTGGGAAAATAATTATTTTGTAGGAAACAAAGATGACCAAATAAATTGTGATAAACTGTATAATAATTTGTGTTTGTTTAACATCTGTGGTGGTGATTACAGCATATATCTTGACCATACAGTAATTTGATTCATTTTCAGAAGGTGTGATGATGGGAATGTGTGTCATCACTACATCCGACACACACTGCAAATCCTGAAGGAAATTATGATTATTAGGTTACTTCCAGTGTTCACAGCAAGATGTTGTCAAGTGAACGTCGTTTAAAAGTGGTAGCACTCAAATGAATACGCATGTGGATATGGCAAAATAGAATAGAATAGAATCCTCTCCTGATGTAAATGTAACTCCCTGCAAATCCTCAGCCTCCTCATCTACAGGATCCCGTGTAAAAAGACATGCCATTTTTGTCACATTTACAGTGTCTGCATGATGAAAATGATCAGTATTGAGCACTCGGTGGATCTAGAAAGACATTCACACACAATCTATTGATCAAAGTCTCTCTAGGACTTCATTATTAGGGACGACACCAGTGTTTCATGAACACCTGATCCTGCTGTATGGTGTCACCAGAAGCGTTTCTCGACTTCAGAAACTCAAAAAAGTTCATCTTGACCACGGCCAGCAGACATATCACCCTGCAGCCCGAGACTGGTCACCCACTGAAGCTAAGCAGGGATGAGCTGGTCAGTATCTGGATGGGAGACCTCCTGAGATAACTAGGTTGCTGCTGGAAGAGGTGTTAGTGAGGACAGCAGGGGGCGCTCACCCTGTGCGGGTCCTAACACCCCAGTATTATAGTGACAGGGACACTATACTGTCAAAAGAGCACCGTCTTTCAGATGAGACGTTAAACCGAGGTCCTGACTCTCTGTGGTCATTAAAAATCCCAGGATGTCCTTCTAAAAAGAGTAGAGGTGTAACCCAGTGTCCTGGCCAGATTCACCCATTGGCCTCCTAATCATCCCCATACACTGATTGGCTTCATCACTGTCTCCTCTCCACCTGTAGCTGGTGTGTGGTGGGCGTTCAGGCACAATATGGCTGCCGTCTCATCATCCAGGTGATGCTGCACACTGGTGGTTGATGAGGAGATTCCCCCCCTTTCATGTAAAGCGCTTTGGGTACCCAGAAAAGCACTATATAAATGTAACAAATTAATTAAATTGTGCATGTTCAATGAGATCCAAAAGCGGCAAACCATTGAACCATGTTAACGTTATTACCTGATCTCGGATCGGTTTTATAAATTTGTAGAGATTTTAATGAGACATTTGTGTAATTATAAGGATGGGTAGTGGTTAATAGTCTCTTATTGGCCTGTTTAGACAAGCTCTTTATAAAACTAACAAAACAAGCCCCGCAAATTGATAAAAGAACATATATTTGACTCTGGAGCCAGTCTTAAGTCGCTGGGGTATATTTGTAGCAATAGCAAAAAAATTTTTTGACCCATTGTATGGGTCAAAATTATCGATTTTTCTTTTATGCCAAAAATCATTAGGATATAAAGATCATGTTCCATGAAGATATTTAGTAAATTTCCTACTGTAAATATATCAAAACTTATTTTTTGATTAGTAATATGCATTGCTAAGAACTTCATTTGAACAACTTTAAAGGTGATTTTCTCAATATTTAGATTTTTTTGCACCCTCAGATTCCAGATTTTCAAATAGTTGTATCTCAGCCAAATATTGTCTTATCATAACAAACCATACATCAATGGAAAGCTATTTATTCAGCTTTCAAATGATGCATAAATCTCAATTTCGAAAAATTTACACTTATGACTGGTTTTGTGCTCCAGGGTCACATATTATACAGACACTTCATATTTAATAGTATTCACTGATGTTAATCGCCTTTAATGTTATATTAATACAAAACATTTGCAGTGGGTTTGTAAGGGCTGTGTTATGTATGTTTGGTCTGAGTTTGTGTTGCATTTACACTGGTTTAACCAGCAGGTGTCACCAGTGTGTGGCGTCTCGAAGCTTCTTTACAGTGCAAAGCAATTAGTTTAGTTCACCCATCACTAATCAATCCCTCGATTTGCATACACAGAGGTTTGTAGAACTGGTCCATCTTGTTCATGGTGATGATGACAGGCTAAGCATATTTTTCTGGGAAGGTTTGAGTCATAAAACCAGAGTGCGACTGCCCAAATGGCAATTTCATAGAATTAGACCGACCTAAACCATCGTGTGAGTGAGGAGTGATTCTACACCAGAGCCCAGCCACCGCACATTAATTGTTAAACAAGTACAATTCAGCTATCAGCAGCTCTACAGAAGGCAGTATGAGTTGTTATTTAGCTCTCATTATTTCAGTATCATTGTTGTAAAATTCATCATCTATATAGAATAACTCAATTAAGTGTCTTCTAAACTCAAAGGTGATAGTGGTCAGGAACCTAAACTCCATCAGGTCAAAACTTTGGGAGAAACCAGGCTTAGGCTTAGCTCTTCTCTGGCCTAAATAAACGATATTGATATTGAATGATATTCAGGCTGCATCACAAGTTAGATCTGTTGAGTGATTTTATTTAAAAAAAATAAAATAATAAATAAGGCTTTCTGCTTGAAGACTGTAGAATGTCATGCTGGCATTAAATAGAGAAATGTGGAAATAAGGGAGTTATAGTCTGTCCAGCAGAAATATTTTGGGGAAAGCGTGTGTGCTCATCATGAGGCACTATGGGTGCTTCTCATCCCAGTGAAGATTCATCATTCATAATCCAGTCCTTCATAGGTTTCAAAGCTAGAGATCCTGCTCAGCATTGAATGCTAGAATGAGATCGTCTATTAAATGCACTCGGCTACGTCATAAATGTTTCCATCCTCACAGTCAGCACAAATTTACTATTAAAATTCTATTGAATATTCACTTGTAGATGATTGAAGGATGAAAAGAAGGATGAGAAACAGATGAGAAGGGTCTGGCTGCAGATTTGCGCTTGCTCTACAAGAGACATCATTAGCCCTTGACACAAAAACATTGAAGAGATATTGCAAAATATTTGAGTATTGTAGCAAGACCAAGCTGCTTTTGTTTTTTTAAGATTTTTGTTGCTGCATATATGTCTTTATTGTGGGATTATAATAAATGCAGCATTGATAAAAGCTAACGAATGAGAAATTTAAGCAGCAATGCAAATATTTTCCACCAGAGGGAGAAACATGATTAATCCTTTTAGATCTAAACATGTTTCAATCTTGACAAATGGTTCTATAGATTGACTTGTAGTAAAGATAGATAGATAGATAGATAGATAGATATAAATTAATTATGGTTTCCTTAAGATTAATAAAATCAGTTTGCAAAGAAATATCCACAATGCTTATTAGATCACTTTTAACTTTTTATATATCCTTTTTTTTTTTTTTTTTTTTTTTTTTCGGCCTTTTTATATATCCTAATGATACTGAAAATATATTTAAGTTGCCAGACATGACTGAATGTACTGCTGTCTAATTAAAACAAATAAACAAATTTATTTATAAAGTACATAGAATAATACTTCCATAAAGTCTTGTATAATATTTAAAAAGACATGACCATTGTATCACTGCATAGTCTATATTGCAAAGCAATTAAAATAATATCTCTAAAATCAAGAATGATCCCTTTTTGACTGTATGACTGTATTTTTAATATACAGTAGGAAAGTAAGTGTGTTAACAACTCATTCAAAAAGAGCAAATGCATGTCCTGTGTCTGAGTAAAAACAAAGATGAAATGATACTTTAAATATGAAACTAAAAGCACCACTAGGTGGCATCAGTCTTAGTGAGTGAGTTGTTCAACCATTCAACCGTTTCCTTCAAATGGCTGATTCGTTCTGGAAGAAAACAAGACACTGATATCTTCTTTATGAATGGGTCACTGAATTAATGGCCTTCTTAATTAAAAACCCCTGATTCATTCAGTAATAAATCAATGTGTGTTGCTCGGAGATGCACAAGTAACAGTTCTGCTGAAAAAGGCCCAGGCTGTATTTCCATCACCTGACACAGGAGCTGCTCCCTCAGTTCTACTCAGCTGTCACTGAGTCTGTCTTGTGCACTTCAATAACTGTCTGGTTTGGCTCAGCTACTAAATCAGACATCAGAAGACATCAGAATTGCAACTCACCATAGGCGGAAATCCCGGGGGTTCGGGGGGGACAAGACCCCCCCCTATCTGAGGGTTGTCCCCCCTAAAAATATGATTTAAATAACCACGCTGTGTATTGTAAATAATGTTTTATACTTAAAATAATTGTGTAAGTAGTAAAACAACACAAACGCAAACAGGGCAAAAATGCGTTTTAAGTTTAGAAACATTTTGAGTCTCCCCCTCCCTTGCCTCATAGTGCTTTGATCCAAATGCTTTCCTCTTTTATATCCCACACACAATCCGGTGAGAGAGAGAATCTCAGTAGTTGTGGAACTACAGTAAGGCTGTCAATTGGCTATTTTATTCACTTAAACATCGGATGAAGTGATTATTTTGTCTTTGCGAGAGCAGCATGTTTCTGGGAGCGTGTGCTATGAAGAGATTCCCGCTCGCGCATTATTTTAAGGCAGGGGCTATTTGCACAAATAACTACTCTATTTACACTGTGTTAAATTAGCAGGCTTTTCTGCTATTTATACTACTTATTGCAAATAGTGGCAATTATCTGCACCTCAGCATTGTAGTACATTATAAAACAGTATGCAATAATAAGTTATTGAGTGTAAATTTTGTAATGATTTTATCCCTTTTACATTTACATTTACATTTACATTTAGTCATTTGGCAGACGCTTTTATCCAAAGCGACTTACAATTGGGGAGTACATAAAGCCATTCATCTTGAAGAGGCAATCAGACAGAGGAAGTGCTCGTAACACCAAGTCTCAGTCATTGTTCAAATAAGTACAAGCTAGCAAGGGAAGGAGAGAAAGATAAAGGGAATTTTTTTTTTTTTTTTTTTTTTTTTTTTTTTTTTTTTTAAATCAAGTGTAGGATGAAGTCAAGTAGGACCGAAAGAGATGAGTTTTCAGTTGTTGCTTGAAGCTTGATAGGGATCCATTCAATACATTGTTTAATTTAGCTCTTTGGTTTAAGCTTTATTTTAGCTTTAGGGAATCTTACTATTTGACATCGATATGATCAATTGATATTAAATCAAAACGTCCAACTTATACCTTATTTAACAATAGTCCAGCGAGTTGTTAGATTTCAGTATATCTGATAAATTCTGTTTATTCTCGTGGCCACGATATAATAATACAGAATTATTTAAATAACCTTATGACAGTTATGAGCATAGGTAACGTAATCTGGGCAAAGTTTGATTTGAATATTGCACAACAGAACACACAGCACTTCTCTATAAATCAAACAAGAGTTTATTTGCTATTTTACTACAATACATGAACTAAGCTAAATAACATAAAACAAAATACATACACACAGGCAATAAATTGTTGCAATTGAGAATGATCAAAATATAGCACTGTTTTGCTATTTCCACACGATTTTACCCATGTCGATCATCAAGAGGAGAACTCTAGTGTCTTTACTTTAGAGATAAATACCACACGATTCAGCCACTTTATAGAGATTTTGTTTGATACTTGCTTTTAAGTTGAAATGACGCTGGGTGGCTTGAAAGAATTCCGCGCATCGTTGCGTGACGTCACTCTGGGGATGTCCTTAGGTTGTTGGCTCTGGGCTGTGATGACACTCTTGAGTTCCTTTCGCGTAGCTTAAGACTTTCAAGGGTTTCTTCAGAGATTTGACTAGATGTTGGTTCAATGTTCAAACTCGGCCAGATGTTAAAGGCTAGAGCTCCTTTGGAGCAGCTCCAAGTTTCAAGAAGCGCGATTTTCAAGCAGAGAGCAGAGAGCAGCGAGAGAGCGAGGGGGTCCGTCTTCTAGCTGGACTGACGTCAGGGCGTCCACCAGCACTCTTCCAATGAAATGGTTCTTGAAGGGTGGAGCTCCGCCTACACGGCTCATTTTCCATGCAGTAAATTTATCTGCTTAGTTATTTTGTCACATGAAGAAAATATCCTGGCAGATTTCTATATGTGTTATAATCATACATTATGGGCTAAGGGTAATTTTCATTCACACCAAATTATTGCCACTGAAATGAGCTTTCATTAAAACCCAAACAGCAGATATCTGGCATTCTCCAAAGTACATATCTCAGTTATATATATTACATGGCTAAGGCATAGATTAAACTATCCTAAATTCTAAATAATCACACCACGCATGTAAAATTAAACAATAGTGATCGGGAAAATTAGACATCAAAAGATTCCAACAATACCATAGATTCCAATAACACAGCAAGCTTATAAATTACATAAAATACACATTGATATATTTTGTAAAATATATTGTATCTCAAGCAGGTTGGTTGAGTTCTCAGGTTCGGGTTCTTGGTCGGTTTTATCACGCCGGAAAATGCGTGGGACGCCTGATGTGCATTTGTTGAAAGACTCTTGAACGGCGTTCACTCGCTTGTGTAGGAGGAAGGCCAGTGTCAATGTCACAACGTACCCTACAATAGTAGAGATGCAAAGCGCTGTGTCAGCGGCAGACCAAGACCGAATAATAGGCGCGCCAGCGGGCGGAAGGCGAGCGATAGCTTCTAAAGCTGTAACAACAGGAGTCAAGTCAATAAGTTGCGTTCCTTCCTCCTTGATCCTTTCTTCCAATTCTGGATCGAGGACGAAGGAGTGCTGTTTGAAGAAGGGCGAGATTTCAATTTCAGCCTGATACTCGTCGTCGGTAAGGTGATACAATGCCAACTCGTCGATATGGAGGATCGAACCCTTAGGGACAGTGATCCATAAAGTTTGGTTGGGCAAGATAATGCGTGTGGCTGTGTCGTGTTGATCGTATGTGAGGGTAGCTGTTCGTGCTGGGGTGTTGACCAGCCATCGGTTTCCGATGATTTCGGCTTGCGTTACCTCAACTTGAGAACGTGGTGTCGCTTCGGCGGGGCAGCTAGTGTCGGGTCTAATGGATTCTAAGCCGCAGATGCCCTCAGTATTATCGCGGACGAAGGGTTTACTCGGGCAAAGGAAGTGAATGTCCTTAGTGAGCGTACACATCCTTAGGTTTGGGGCCAAGTACAACTGCTCGTTGTTATCGTGATACGCAACGACTTCAGGAGTGTGGATTTTGACATAGGTGTTCCCTTGCCAAAATCCCACATTCACAACGTCTTTGAGCCGGTAAATGTTATTCGAGTCGATAATGGGCAAACTGAGGAGAAAGGCCAAGTCGCCTGCTTCCGGGTCTACGTACAATGGAATAGCGCTACCCAGGGAAAAGCCGAGATGGGTTTGGATGGGACTAGCAGGGCCCACGGTGGCCGAAGATAGGATGTTTTGGACAAGGTTAAGAGGTATCAAGTAGTGTGGAATCCTACCCATGGCTAAGTTATCAATCGAGGAACTTACTTCACGTAGCATGTCGGTCATAAGGGTAGTTAGGAGTTGTGTTTGGGCAACATCGTTTTGCACGACCGAAAATAGTTTATTAACCTGTTAACCCGCACCAGGACGCCAGCGCACTGAAAGCTCTTTGTTTGCACACGTCATTGTTTTCAAACAGATAAAGTAAAACAGGACAAAATGAATCTTGACAAACTATATATCATTTTGAAGGTCTAAGCCTCCAGCATCGACGACAGATCGCTGTTTTTCGATAGAAAGCTTATACGGAATGTATTTGCTAAATTTGTGTAAGCAGTACACATCAAAACATGTATAAAAAAACCGCAGTACATACCATATTCATCCTGATACCGACTCTCAAACGTATCCACTGCTGTAAATCCTGGTTTAGTTTGAAAGATAAGGGTCCACTGAACAACATTCCATCGAGCACTTTTAGTCCAAAGAAACAACAACGTTGTAATTTGGATTGTTATTCCTTTGTTTACGTCTCATCTCTTCAGGGAGAGTTATTGTTTGTGTCTGTTATGGAACAAATTACGCTCAAAAACAGCATCTTGGTGGTAAAAAAACAGCTTGATTTTGTAGCAGACAATGTCCCAAACAGAATGAAATCATCCCAAAAAAAAAAAGTCAAAGCTACACGGAAGATTGTTTATTTGAATTCTGGCACTCTCTCGCGACGGCGCGTGACGCACGCTGTGACGCACCTGTCATCTGATGGGGGCGTAACTTAGCGATCTTTTTAGCACAAATAACTTTCTTTTTTTTTCTTCTTCAACATTTTTCATATATGTTTGCGTGTTTTGTGGGTAATGTGCCTGTATCTGTGTGATTAACATCCGTATGGCTGATAATCAGCATGTAATTACTGACTGTTCACAGATATCAGTGTGAATGCAGTCTATATAAAAGGCCATTATAATGTGATTATTGACTATATTGGGCGGCCATCTATATGATTAGCATATGTATGAATGATCGTCAGCAAGTGATTACTAATGTATGAGCAGGAGCATCTATCTGTATGTCAGGAAATCAGTATGTACTTAAGTTATTTTTTTTATTATTATTGTTTTTTTTTTCATCACTCAAAAAATATTATTGTATTTTTCTAGTTCTAATTTATTTTCTCAGATAAATCACTGATACGATGTCTAAGATTCTATATACTGTTTTATAATTGAAAAACTGCAGTGGCATGTATAAAGACTAAATAGTTTGTAGTAGAACCCTTCAATAATTTGGTAAATATTTTTCCTCAAACAGAGGGGGGGGGGACTAGAAAAATGGCTGCATGAATCTCATTTTTCATGGTATCTTCTTCAGATTTGAAATATAAACTCATGAGACATGTGACTTTCAACCCATTACTTTTCTGGATTGCTTCAGGGCTGATTTCATGTATTTTTATATGAAATTTAAAAAAAATTCAGTGTGGTACAATTTTTATCAAGGCGCTTCAGTGTCTATAACTTTTTATATTTTTGAGCATTATCAACTCTGGATGATGGATAGTAAAGGCCAAAGGGTCTTCTTTCCAAAGACACCAAAATTGTGTGTGTGGCAAACTGAAGTCAGGAGCTGTTACCATTTTAAGTTAGTTAGTCATTTACAGCTGTGATTCCCAATATGAGGGGTGCTGGTTAACAGGTTAATGGATTTTATCGTTTGGTTTAGAAGGGTACTATGGGTATTTAGAATTGTAATGGTGCCATTCAGAGATTTCCCGAAAGTCTGTAGGGCGTGGCTCTGGACTAAGAGCTGTTGTCGTATTTCAGGCATTTCGGCCTGAATTTCACCTACATGCCGCCTGATGGTGGCCAAATTAACAGCATTAGCGGTGTTCATGCCAATGTTGAACAGAGTTCCTACAGCCGCAGCAGCCCCCAGCAGGGCGCCCAAAAATCGTTTGGGACGCCGGTTGTACCCGCTTAATTCAGCCTGGGTTACAGTCATTTTCTGTAATTGGTGCAGCATGTGGTTCACATCTGCCTGGGCATGGACAAGGACTTCTCGAGTCCAACGGGCTCCAGCCCAAGTGGTTTGGGCGGCTGAGAGGGTGTAGTGAGCTCTGAAAACATCACGGGGATCTAGTCTGACGTACACCTTTCGGGTGTAGGTTCTGCAGTTCGTTATCAATAACCCCGGTTGATCGCGGAGTACTATCCCTGATGCTGGTCCGGGCGATGCAACTTCTGGTTGGGGCGTAACCCCACTTATGCAGAGGAGCAAGGTGGCGAGTCTGAGCATCTTCCTGGTGATTGAACAGAAAGAAGGCACAATTAGCGGTGACGATCATAGTTTGGCGGGTTGCCTCGATTGGTTGATAACGGTTCTCACAACGAGTTACAACGACTTATTGAAGGGAGTCAATCTTAATTTTGGTACCTGGATTTAAATAATTGGTAAGGGAGTTCCCTGATGAGGGGACTAGAGGGGAGAGGAAATTATAGTGAGAGACGAAGAAGGAAAAACAAAAAAAAACAAAGAGAGACACAGGTGAAAGGAAACAACAAAACGACAAACGGCGGGACAAGGACACCGAATGAGGTTAGGCAGCAAACGAGTCACATGTGTGAAGTAACTCCTCTCTACTAGAGGTTGACTCTAGCAGTGCAGCTGAGGAGCGAGTGTAAGTGTTGTGCTTCAACAAGGTCGCTATATGTTTTCCTAACCAAAAGAAGTTATGTTAGTGTGGTGTAGAGTGTATGATTGTCGGTCTGTGTCAGTGGGTTTGATCTTCCCCCTTTCCCGGTCGGCTGGAGCTCTGGTGCCTCTTTATCTGGTTTCGATGGACCCATCGAAGGACTGGCTCGCTGCGCCCTTGTCTGATTTTGATTCGGTAGGCGACAGGTGAGAAATTGTCTACAATCGCGTGGGGTCCTGTCCAGTGAGGTAGGAACTTCTTTGACAGGCGATGGGGAGTGTTCTGCTTTGGTTGGGCAAAGCTGTAGTACCACACTTTGTCTCCGACATTAAACTCATGGTGAGAGGCCTTTTGGTCGTAGTAGGCTTTACGACCTTCCGCGCTTCATTGTAGTTGCTGTTGAGCGAAGGCGAAAGTCGTTCTCAGGTGCTGATGCAACTCTTCCAGGTATTGGTGAGTGGTATAGGCGGTGACGAAGTTCAGGTCACCAAGTTGGTACAGCAGGTGTAGCGGTAGCGTCATGTTTCTCCCTGTCATCACTGTGAATTGGGGTACGCCGGTAGACTGGTGAGGGGTGGCTCGAGCAGCCATCAGTACCAGCGGCAGTTTAATATCCCAATCCTTTTGATTGGCAGACACGTACTTCTTCAACATGCTGACCACTGTTTTATTGGCCCGTTCAACTTGACCCAAGGAAATTGGGTGATGGCTTATATGGAGCTTGGCCTGTACACCGAGGTGTTTCCACACTTCCTGCATGATGTCGGTGGTGAAGTGGGTTCCGCGGTCAGAGTTGACCCTTAAAGGCAGTCCAAATCTTGAAAAGATGTGGTTCATTAACAGGCAGGCTGTTGTTTCTGCTGTATCATTGGGAGCTGGGAGGCACTCTATCCACTTCGTGAATTCGCAGACCACGGTGACGAAGTATTTGTTACCTCGCGTTGACCGTGGTAGGGGTCCTACCCAGTCTATTTGGAGGTCCGACCAGGGGAAAGTCATTCCTTTCCTTTGCAGTGGGGCTCGGTGGTTTGGGTTTGCCGGTTGAAACTGGCAACACACCAGACATCCTTTTACGTATTCCGCCACGTCTTGCTGCATGCCAGGCCAGTATGCTACTTGTTTGAGTGTTTCATATGTGGCCTTGGCACCGTGGTGTCCTGCACATGGTGCGTCGTGGGCGTGTGTCAGCATCATCCCCCTTTGGCCGTGAGGGACTACGAGCTTTGGCGTAGTTAGGGGCTCAGGGACATACGTGAGCACACCGTCTCTCAGATGCAGCATGTGCTTGATTGAGTGGAGCGTGCGGAGCTCGGAGGAAGCAGCTAGGTCGGAGGTGGAAATAGGATGAGTTAAGGGGTCGGAAATGTGATTGTGTGTGTGATCCGCAAGTGTTTGATCCGCATTTTGGAGTGTGAGGAGATCGTTAGCAGCGAACTGAGGTGAAAAGGCAATGTGGGAGGAGGTGGGGGTTTGTACGCCAGTGGCGTGTTGGCGGCGGGTTATGGCCGCTATTGAAGGGTTGGGAGGGAGGGCTTGAAATGTCCAGGACTCTCCGTGTAATGCACCTGCTTTGGTGAGGGCATCGGTTTGGTCATTGAAGTCTTTGTCTTGTCCTGGTTGACGTGAATGACCTTGAACCTTTTTCCAATAAACGATAATGTCATGTTCAGTGACAATGGCATCGCCTGCTTGGAAGAGTTCCTGGTGTTTGACAGGCTTGTTGTTAGCTGTCTTGAATCCATTCTGTTTCCATCCAGCTAAATGGCATGTGAAGCTTAGACGGGCGTAGTTCGAATCGGTACAGATGAGGAGTTCTTTGATGTTGTGGGATGCCGCCATTTGAAGTGTGATGAGGATGGCTGCTATTTCAGCATATTGCGATGAGCGAGGGCCTAAGTTGAATTGCTGCGGTGGGCAGGGGTCGTTGTTGAGCCAGACCACTCCCGCTCCAGCTTGTAAATTGCCCTTGTGGTTGTAGGAGCAGCCGTCGACATATGCTGTGGGCATTCCTTCACATACATTCTCCTCGAAGTACCTGTGATTCGTCAGTTGAGGTTGTGGTGGTTCTTTAGGTTGCGCTGGAGTATGCAGCATGTCCATTGAACAGTTTTGGCAAGCCGCTAGCCCGTTTCCAAGTGAGGATTTGTAGTTTTGGGCATATCTTGCCTCGACGTCCCGTCCTTGGAGTGTCATTAGCCAGGTAGCTATGCGTGCATTGGTCACCACGCCATCTCTGATGCGTTGACTGTTTAGGAAGGTGACCGGCTGATGACAAGTCTCGATGATGACTTTCTGTGCACCGATGTAATTAGAGAAACGCTGGATAGCCCACACAGTGCAAAGCAAAGCCTTTTCGCAGTTTGAGTACTTGCATTCTGGGGGAAGCAGCGTTTTGCTGGCATAAGCGACCACTCGTTTGTCTTTGTCATGGAGCTGGTATAGGCCTGCGCTGAGGCACTGATTGGAGAATCCAGCTTCCAGATAGAATTATTTTCCTGGGTCTGGGTAGGCAAGGCACGGAGCAGAGCACAGGCGCTGTTTGAGCTGGCCCATTGCTGTGTCCTGTGTTTCCGTCCAAACGAAGGATTCATCCTTTTTCAGGAGGGAAGTTAGTGGTCGTGCGATGTCAGCGTAGTTTTCGATGAACTGTCGTGAATAATTGCACACTCCCAGAAAGCTTCACAGCTCAGAGATGTTAGTCGCCGTCTTTATATTTTGGATTGCTTGGGTGTGGTTAGACTGAGGCTCGATGCCGTTTCTTCCGACAAGCAATCCGACATAGTTCACCTTGGTTTTGCACCACTGTCCTTTCTGAAGAGCGATCTTGGCTCCTGCCATTGTCAGCTGGTTTAGGACGTGATTGATCTCTTTGAGGTGGTCTTCCACACTTGAGCTTTTCATCATAACGTCATCTACATAGACAAGGTTGCCTCTGGCTCTGGCGTCAGGGCATGCTTTGTTCAGGAAGATGTTGAATTCTGCTGGTGAGTTGGCATAGCCGAAGGGACACCGTGTGAAGGTGTACTGTCGATTGCCAAAGGTGAATGCCAGCTTGTGTTGGTCATCGGGATGGACAGGGATTGTCCAGAACCCGGAGGCGAAGTCCAGTGTGGAAAGGATCGTCGAGCCTTTGATTTTTGGAATTTCTTGATCCAACTGGATCATAAGCCATCGTGACAATGGTACTTGCTGATTCAACTTGCGATAGTCGATGGTGGGCCGCCATTTGCCATTGGGTTTTAGGACTGGCCATATCGGGGCAGAATATGTGCTGTTACAGGGCCGGATGACCCCCTTTTCCAGCATGGAGTCAACAATCTTTTGCACTGGCTCGTATGACGCTATTGGAATCTTGTACTGTCGCACAAATGTGGGTGGCGCATTTGGGTTTGTCGGGATGCGCACCGTGTGGATGTTTGTCAGTCCACAATCCAGGGAATCCTTTGCGAAGGACTCCTTGTATTTGTGCAGAACCTCTTTGAGTCCTTGGCGATCCGCTTCATTGTGGAGGGCATCCGCCTCACTCAGGATCTGTTGAACTTGTGCGTTGAACCCGGCGTAGGTTTCTTCTGCAGTGAGGTCATTTGAGGGGCTTTGGGCCCCGATGGTCACCTGTGTAGGTGATTCTGTCGCAGGCTGTGTTGAGACAGCATAGACAGCGAGATGAGTGTCATCTGTTAGTTCTGACCGGCAGACGCTTTCTCTGGACACCGGCAGAATGGACGTGATGGCAATGACTTCATGAGGTTTTGTGAACGTTACGGTGTCATCGTATTCGTCTGACATTAGCTGTGTGGGTATAGGGCCTACGACGGGTACCATCAGTTCAAAGTCGTGGAACGCCTGGCTGATGAGCCATCCCAGGTGATTGGCTTTGGGAACGTGGATGTCTTGGGCCGTACAGTTGTTGAACAACACATACACAGCACGAGATGACACTTCCATGAGAGGTGTGGCTTCCAGAGTCAGTCCGCGTTTTAGGCAGGTCCTGGAAGGTTGGAAGAAGCCTAGCTTACTGTTGAGAGTTTGGCCAGGTCGCATGTTGAGGCGGACGCTGACACTCTTGCTGTAGGCAGGTATTGTGGCTTCTTGCTCCGTGATCATAGCACATGTGTCTGGCATGGTTTGACCGGATTGGAGGTTCTTGAGGTTGACTGACGTTGTCAGTTGGTGTGACAGTGGAGCCCATATGATGTCGTTTATGGTATCAATGCACGCATTGAGCCGGACCAGGATATCCGCTCCAATGTAGATGTCATGCGGCAGGTCTGAGACAACGAGGAAGTAGTTAGTTAGCTGTCTGTTGTTCCATCGTATGTCCAGAGCGCAGATGATCTTGGAGGTGGCCATGGTTGTTGACCAGGGACTGAGAGGGAAGCGGCTGTGCTTAGTGACATGTGGTAGACACTGATGTCTTTGCTTCAATGTTTTGAATAGCTTCAGGCTGATGGCTGAATTCTCTGCCCACAGGGCTAGTGCCGTGTCGGACACTGATATGCCTTGGACATCTATTGCAGTCATGATTCGAAGGGGACCTGCGTTTGATTCAGGCTCCTGCAGTGAGCAGAGGAGAGGGTCCTTGTCCTTGCTGTTTGTGCTTGGTCCAGATCCTGGCTTTGCTACTGCATCATCGATCAGTGACTTAGGGGCGGTGTCAGTGACTTGACACTGCGACTCGTCGGAGTCTAACGCCTGGCAAGGCAGAGGTTCACGGACTTGTGTCCACATCTTTAGGTTCTTCAAGTCTATTAGAGGTTCGAAGCGATTAAGCAGATCTTTCCCAATGAGAAGTGGATACGTTTTAAGTGGTGAAACGTATACGGGATGGACGAGGCCCATCGATCCCACTGTTAGGTGAATTGGGGCCACATGTTTTAGTTGTAGGCCCGTGTGGGAGTATGCTTGAAGGTTTAGTTCACACCTTTGGAGTTTGAGGGTTCTGTTAGTCCTCTTTGATCTTTCTTGGACTTCCTCCAGGTATTACATGGAGCGAAGATGAAAACAAAATGCCATCGAATAGTTTCTGAAGACAGTCAGAACCTTCAGAAGTACATTCATATAATTCATTCATTCATCCCTCAGCACTCTTTTAAAACCTCCCAGCTTTTCCACCTTATTTTCACTCAAAACGAAAGTTACTTAAACTGTGCTTTTTGCTGGACAGTATTTATTTATCGTGAGTTGTTCAAATCACGGTAATCGAATACGGTTTTAATGATAATTAAAATATGAAACGGTAATACTAACCGTGGGGAATTTTATCAGGATTTATCGTCAAACCGGTAATCGTTACATCCCTAATTACCAATGATGTTCGGATTTTAAAAGACAACTTGACTGAGAACAGTTTAATAGCATGTTCAAATATCTAATGTAAATGTTCAAATAAAGCTTTGAAAAAGTTTCATAAAAAGGTAAACCTCACATTTCAGCATTTAAATACAGAAAAGGATTAAGTCAAAATGATAATTGTGACGTTCTGCAAAACATTAAAACACTTTTTCTTACTGGTGAAGATTAGATGGTCAAATCTGTTTTCTCTCAGGTACATTACTATGTAAGCTTCATAGTGAACATTACTACATCACTCTCATCAACGTAGTCCATATCAACAACAAAATATATATCTTGACTCCATGTAGTGGTTATTTTGGGAAAATCACAGGTATTTTGGGCAGTAGGATTATAAAAATATGTGCTAATATAAAATTAAATTAAGTAGTCTATATAAAATTGCAAAATAAATCTATCTATCAGTACTTTTTTTTTTACTTAAGTACATAAAAAAATCGAGTACTTTTGTACTTTCACTCGAGTAAAATTGAAAAAGCAGTAATATTTTATAATAAGTATCTGTACTTTTACTCAAGTACTTGATTTGTGTACTTCGTCCACCACTGGTACCAGCATAGTACAAAACTCATCCATGACTCCCAGCATACTGTCAGGGGGCAGTGGTCTTTTAAACATGCACGAAGAAGAAGTTCGATACAAACAGGCACATGGGGAATGAAAACACCACACAAAGGTCCATGGGGGTGACGCATACATTGCAGCATGAATAAATTATACAGCTGAATTGTCTTATTTTCTTTATTTCTTTTCTTTTTATTTTTGTGTTGAGTTTTAGTAGCATGTTTTGTGATCTTCAGAGTTGATCTATTTATCTTGTTGATTGTCACCATTGTTGTTGTTTTTGTTGTGAGTGATGTGTTTAACAATCTTTCATAACAGCCTGCTTGTTCTTTTGCTTTAATGTGTTATTATAACATCACTTTGGTAAGAGAAGAGACACTGCATGGGTAAAATCAGTGAACCTGGTGTTTAATGATGATTGTCATTAGAAAAAATATAATCAATATAACGACATATTTTGCCTCAGCTCTTTTTTGCCGCAACAAATGTGTTTAATAACATATGGTCACAGCAGCCAAAGAAAAGTTATTGTTATAAAGTCAAGGTTCAAGAGCCCAACTGAAGCAAACACCGATCTCCATCATGGTAGTGTCAAAAGCAAAACAAAACAAAAAACATTTAAACCTCTGTTAATTCTCAATAAGATCCTCTGTAGACATCTGAAAGCAATAACATCAGTCTGGTTAGTAATGAGTGAAGCTGGTAATGCTGTTTACACCCCCCTGTGCACGGCCCTGCACCATCCAATGTCTAATGCATTCATCAATCAGGCCTTAAAAGCAAACAGAATAGCCTGAAATTTCTTGTCATTTATGCATATTTGTATGTTTATTTTCTTAGCTCTGTTTATTTTATTTTATTTTTGTGTATAATTAATTTATATCTTATTTTATTTATTTACATTTATGCATTTACATTTACATTTATGCATTTAGCAGACGCTTTTATCCAAAGCGACTTACAGTGCATTCAGGCTATACATGTTTTATCACTGTGTGTTCCCTGGGAATCGAACCCACGACCTTTTGCGCTGCTAACGCAATGCTCTACCACTGAGCCACAGGAACACGCTTTTATCCAAAGCGACTTACATTGCATTCAAGTTACAGGTTTTTTTTTTACATTTTATCAGCTCTTGCTTTCCCTGGGAATCGAACCCATGATCTTGGCGTTGCGCCTGCTGCAACCCACCGATTGAGCCAAAGTAAGCCCAAAGTAAGCCCACGTTAGCCAATCGCGTTTCTCTCCGGGACTTATTTTTGACCAATCGCGTTTCTCTCTGGGGCTTACTTTTGACCAATCGCGTTTCTCTCCGGTGGCTTACTTTTGACCAATCGCGTTTCACTCTAGGGCTTACTTTTGACCAATCGCGTTTCTCTCTCGTGTGGCTCACTTTTGACCAATCGCCGTCGACCACTGTTATTGTCATCTTTGAAAAAGGTAAGGCTACGGTTGTTTACTTCATTATTGAATATCACTCATTATTTGTTCATATACAGCGTGTATTGAAGCTAGCATGTATAGCACACGTTTTCTTCAGTACCAGTGAACCTGTAACTTTTCCCATGATATACAGAAAACACGTCGCTACTGATCAGATAAGTTAAAATCATCATCCGTCCGTTAATTAAGCTACATTTCTGTCAACAATGATGTGTGTATTGTGTGCAAAGTCATGATTCATAACTACTTTATACGACGCCAGACGCATGACGTAAGCGTTCCGTACGTAACGTTACGCAACGCCGCTTGAGATTCTATGACTGAACATAATGATTAAACAAAAATTATTTATATTTGGTAATAATACTAGTGACCTCCGAGCCACCGTGCCCCTAGAATCGTTACCAGCACCCCAAATTACATTCAAACTTGTGTTTCAGGAACCTAATAAAATTGATTAATAATAATAATATTAATGTTATTATCGTTAATAACAGCAACAACAACAATAATTATTATTATTATTGCAGCTGTTGTTGCTTTAATTATAAAAATGAAGACAAATATATTACTTTTATATTATAATTGTTCTGTAAAATAAAATATGACTATTTGATAATATGAAAAAATATATATAATGCATTATATTATAAGTAAATAATTAAAATAATTTTATTTAGTTAGTTACAATACTAATATTTATGGAATAAATTCCTCGTTTTCAAATGGTCAAACCCTTCTGCTTTTCATATGTTAAATTCATGCTTTTAATTCTATTTTTTTTATTATTGTCATACTCGGCAAATGTGTAAATAAAGTAAACTTAGCACACATTGCATTTCAAAAACCAGATCATATTATGTGATTGTCTTGCAGCATATTATTATTAACTACAGCTATTAAAAACTTTTTTTGTTAACTGAAACAAAGCTGAAATTAAATTAAATAAATATAAATATTAAATGAGAAATTTAAACTAAATAAAATGAAGCACTAAAATTACTAACTGAAAAAATAAAATAAAATAAAATTAACCTAAATAGTGATTGAAAAAATAAAATATATATATTGAACTAAAATTAAAATAAAGACTGAAAATATAAAGCTAATTTAAAATATTAATAAAAATTGTATTAGCATATAAAAAAAAATACTAAACACAGTTGTGCACCCCATTTATTTATTTTAATTTTACACTGTGCGCACAGTCATGGTTTAAGACGACAGCATTGGAAATTTCAGACTTCATATTTTGACTTTACATATTTGATATATCAGGGATACCTGTCCTCTGTAGAAAACTCATCATCAGGCCAGTTTATGGTCATGGCCATGTTTATTACCACAGTAATATGTTTACGTGTAGCTTGTTAAATTATCATTACACACTTAACGTACAGGTATCTTTCAGATTGCTAGAGGTAATAGTCTCTTTCTGATTTTCATTTCAGAAAATGTACGCATACCCTGTTTTTCCCCGCCAATCAGCAACATCAACCCGACTCCTCATGGCGCCATCGGCGGAGGCAAAGCACCTTGAAACTGTGGAGTCTGGAAGGGCCAAACCTAACGAGGAGGTGCTGGCAGAGGCCGGTTCTTTTGTCAGCACAAACGGTGGAGACCCCAGTGACCAGTTTTTAGTACTGGCTCACTGCAAACTTCAGTTTGGGAAGTACCAGGGCCAGAGATTTAGATGGCTCCTGGAAAACTCTCTGGGGTACGCAGTGTATTTGGTGCTCAGCGTATCCAAAGAGACGGCGCAAAAAACCCCCCTGTCAGAAAATAAACAACTATTCCTGCAGTACACTTCTCATATTAGAGAGATGAAACTCCTGTCACAAGTTAAACCCTGTGAGTAGGAGTGTGAATACTGAATTTTCCCTACAGCAGTTCTACATGTATTCATTTATCAGTATGGCAAACTTATCCACTTACTGTTTCCAGATCCAGTACTGCAGTCCACTTTACCTCCTCCAGCAACAGAACTCCCAGCCCGAAGCTCCACACCGCCCCAAAGGCAGCTTTTCGCTACTGGTAAGTAAGCACCGTCTTACATACGTTTGTCTCTGTGTATTGTTCATAGTAATAGTTTTAACATTTGTGCTCCAGGTACTTCCGTTCCCACTGCTGAAGATGATGATGAGGAGCTGGTATTTGCTGCATCACAATGTGAAGCACAGCTAAATACAGGTGTGGCATATGACACAAATGCACATAATAAAATAATGTTTTGTGAAAACTCACTGAGAATAATTATTTTTGAAAAAAAAAACACTTTTAAATATTTTTTGTTTACAATACAGAATTATGTCACATCAAGCCTCAAGCGGGATGCATTCTTTGAGTGCACTTCTTCAAAACCTTAAGGATGTCCAAAGGTTTCAGTGTATTTATTTGCGTTTCCGAACTTACCCGTTGTTAAACAATCCCCGGATAACTTTTTCACACCGCTTGCTCTACTCACTCACTCTTTAGCTCCACCTCAGCAGACAGCATGGTGGAGATTCTTTCTTCTAATGATTAGATGATTACTGTATCTGTGTGCATGCTTCATGTCTGTGGGCATCATTACTTTATGCTGAATTCATCACATCTCATTACTCCATTCCATCTGATCCTCAATAAAGTGTACACTGTGTTCTTTGCTTCTTAACGCTAGTACCATTTTCTTTACTAATTATTAATACTTGTCCAAAATTGCTGCTTCGCAGGCTATTTGTGGGCTGCATTTATGGCATATTACTATCAAATGCAACAGTCATCCTTATATTGTTTTTGTTACTGTTCACTCAGAGGCCTGTCCCGGTCCGTCTCCATCAGCGGAAGCAGCCAAAACACCAGATCCTCCACATCATCAGCCACCAGCTGAGCTTCCAACTCACTGGAAATATCATCTTCCACCTTTCCAGCACGAGTGGATCCAGAACACACTGTTTAAGGCCAACCTGCGAACCGGCAAGCCAGAACTAGTGTCCCAGCTGAAGCTTTGGTGGTATGCTCCTCAGCCCCCTTTAATTCACTCTCAGCCACCCGCCTCACCCGACCTCTTCTTCTGTCGGCCCATTTTCTTATGGATGCCGCTGAAGATGTGGTTGATTCCTCTTGCCTGTGTTCGCCCAGACTGTGGTAAGCACAGACTAACAGCGGCAGGACTTTACCAAACCGTGCGCAAGGTCTTGGACATCGACGGGTGGTATGACCTTGCCACTGAGTATCTGGAGTGCAAACGCTGCAAGAAGAAGTATCCCGCCTGGTCCGAGGACATCTTAGGACAGCTGGATATGGGCCACCGCAGTCAGTTTCTAGCTTTGCTGACATACAGGTAACTCATAATGACAATCGTTCATCATTAGGCGCTTTTATTTGTGTTATTTTTTACCAACCAAAAGCATTTGCATGATTATACTGTTGTTTCCTTAGATACTCATGTGACAACCGGGTGCTGAGGATGATGAGGGAGAGGACACTGGGCAACAGTGTGACTCAGCTTTACAAGAAGCTGATGGAACAGCACAGTGAGGCATGGACACAGAGTGTCCTGCAGTACCTGACTGCCTGTGAACCATTCACAAGGTCCTCCCTTGTGCAGCCTCCTGTGTTTGCTGAGCCTCCCCTTTTACCTGCTCTTCCTAAACCTAAGTGGCTGTTAGCCGTGTACGCCAGGGATGTTCTGGGGCGACTGCACGAGGTCAAGGCCAAAATAACATCTGTCCTTGGCTGTGTTCTCAAGATGGACTCCACAAAAAAGGTATCATAGCACCGTTTATATCCAGAAATTTGCCAGATATGGATATGTGTGCGTACATAATGAACACAGCCTTTTATTTTTCCCAATAGGTCACAAAGAAACTTGCCGGTGCTGCTGCAGGAACAGCTGCCTGGTGCACAAATGTGGGAAACGAACACGGCCAAGTCCTCGTCTCTGTGCTGACAGACGCCGAGGGACATGCACTGGACCACATGGCAGCTGGCCTGATGAAAAGCTACCGGGAGGCAGGAGAGGCAGCCCCAAAAGTGATGTACGTGGACAAAGATTGCTGCAGTCAGCACGGCCAGTCTCGGGTGAAGATCATGTTCTTGGAGTGGGATGAGCTTGAAGTGCGTCTCGACATCTGGCACTTCATGCGGCGATTTGCTGCAGGTGTCACGACAGAGGCTCATCCGCTCTATGGGATCTTCATGGCACGTCTGTCCGCGTGCATCTTTCAGTGGGATCCAGAGGATGTGGCTGTTCTTCGCCGTGCAAAGGAGGCTGAGCTGGCGGCAAAGAAGACCGGCCACATCTCGGAAAGGGCGGTCAGTGCTCGCGTTACCCGGAGGGAGTTGGCACTGCACTGCCGGAGGAGGACCAGGGGGCTGGAGGAGACCACCAGAGCGATTGGATCACTGATCGATCTGTTTGACAGTGCGTACGGAAAGGACACTCTGGGAGTTCCTCTGCTGGACCACGAACGGATCCAGCAGATATGGAAGGAACAGCGGAAGCATGTTCAGTGTATACAAGACCCAGAGAACGTTCCGCTCTACATGAAGACGGGGACACTGAAGAAAGGTGGTGTGGAGCTGTGCTGCTACAGGTGTGCCCGTGGCTCTACCTCCTTGGAGTCGTTCCACCTCCACCTGAACTGTTTTATTCCAGGTATTACATACTCATTTTTCTGTAAAAAAATATAAGCACTGTAACTGCTTCCATTAGTTTAAAGTAATGTCACATTAATAAAAAATTACTGTTCTTTTACTGTAGTAACACTGGTTATAATGACAATAATTTTTGATGTAACTACATTACTCTATTACATTACTTCATGTGTAGTACATATCTTATGAAGACATATAAAAGCCTTTTTTGTTTATTAACTTTTAGGAACCAGTGCCAGTGATGCGCATTTTCAGGCCTCTCTTCTTGAGGGCTTGATGCGTTGGAATGATGACCGGATGGAAGACGCTATTAAAGGAACGCCCTCGATCCGGTCATATGGCAGTGCCATGAGAGAGGCTGTGGACCAGCTCAGCCGAACAGTCTTTAGGAAACCCTGGGATGAGCGCTATCGCCCTCCTGGAGCATATACAGGTGCTGGTCATATAATTAGAATATCATCAAAAAGTTGATTTATTTCACTAATTCCATTCAAAAAGTTAAACTTGTATAATGTATTTCAAGTGTTTATTTCTTTTAATTTTGATGATTATAACTGACAACTAATGAAAACCCCAAATTCAGTATCTCAGAAAATTAGAATATTACTTAAGACCAATACAAAGAAAGGATTTTTAGAAATCTTGGCCAACTGAAAAGTATGAACATGAAAAGTATGAGCATGTACAGCACTCAATACTTAGTTGGGGCTCCTTTTGCCTGAATTACTGCAGCAATGCGGCGTGGCATGGAGTCGATCAGTCTGTGGCACTGCTCAGGTGTTATGAGAGCCCAGGTTGCTCTGAGAGTGGCCTTCAGCTCTTCTGCATTGTTGGGTCTGGCATATTGCATCTTCCTCTTCACAATACCCCATAGATTTTCTATGGGCTTAAGGTCAGGCGTGTTTGCTGGCCAATTAAGGACAGGGATACCATGGTCCTTAAACCAGGTACTGGTAGCTTTGGCACTGTGTGCAGGTGCCAAGTCCTGTTGGAAAATGAAATCTGCATCTCCATAAAGTTGGTCAGCAGCAGGAAGCATGAAGTGCTCTAAAACGTCCTGGTATACGGCTGTGTTGACCTTGGACCTCAGAAAACACAGTGGACCAACACCAGCAGATGACATGGCACCCCAAACCATCACTGACTGTGGAAACTTTACACTGGACCTCAAGCAACGTGGATTCTGTGCCTCTCCTCTCTTCCTCCAGACTCTGGGACCCTGATTTCCAAAGGAAATTCAAAATTTACTTTCATCAGAGAACATTACTTTGGACCACTCAGCAGCAGTCCAGTCCTTTTTGTCTTTAGCCCAGACGAGACACTTCTGACGCTGTCTGTTGTTCAAGAGTGGCTTGACATGGACCCTGAAACCCATGTCGTGCATATGTCTGTGCGTAGTGGTTCTTGAAGCACTGACTCCAGCTGCAGTCCACTCTTTGTGAATCTCCCCCACATTTTTGAATGGGTTTTGTTTCACAATCCTCTCCAGGGTGCGGTTATCCCTATTGCTTGTACACTTTTTTCTACCACATCTTTTCCTTCCCTTCGCCTCTCTATTAATGTGCTTGGACACAGAGCTCTGTGAACAGCCAGCCTCTTTTGCAATGACCTTTTGTGTCTTGCCCTCCTTGTGCAAGGTGTCAATGGTCGTCTTTTGGACAACTGTCAAGTCAGCAGTCTGCCCCATGATTGTGTAGCCTACAGAACTAGACTGAGAGACCATTTAAAGGCCTTTGCAGGTGTTTTGAGTTAATTAGCTGATTAGAGTGTGGCACCAGGTGTCTTCAATATTGAACCTTTTCACAATATTCTAATTTTCTGAGATACTGAATTTGGGGTTTTCATTAGTTGTCACTTATAATCATCAAAATTAAAAGAAATAAACACTTGAAATATATCAGTCTGTGTGGAATGAATGTATACATTATACAAGTTTAACTTTTTGAATGGAATTAGTGAAATAAATCAACTTTTTGATGATATTCTAATTATATGACCAGCACCTGTACAGGCAAGAAATTCATTCATTTGTTCTTTTGTAATAATCTACTAAATTATCTATTTAGCCTTTAACCTGTTTAATCCCAATTTTTTTCCCAATGATGTGTCATTAGTAACCCTTTAAAATAATCAATATATATATATTTTTTGGGAAAAGTGTGTGAAAAATTGTGTCTCATGGTCGGTCACAAATAGCCCAGCTATTTTAAACTCTGTTTCATCACATTCTAGGGTGACTATTATGCATATAAACAATTACACTTTATTTTGATAGTCCACTTTAGACATTCTACTAACTATAAGTAACTACATGTAAACTAATTCTCATTAATTTGCAACTAACTCTCAGAGCAGACTGGTAGGTTTAGGGTTAGTAGAATAACTTGACATATACTTGCAAAGTTTCTTATAATCAGTATGTAGTGGACTCAACAAAATAAAGTGTTAGAAGATATGAAGTCTACTAATACTCTAATAACTGGTAGTTGACATGTAGTTGCAAAGTTACTCACTGTTAGTAGAATGTCTAAAGTGGACTATCAAATAAAGTGTTACCATAAAAACACTTAAACAACACTGAGTTAAAATACAAAAAAAATCAACGTATTTCAAAATTGTTACTTTATTGTAACATATATCATAAAATTGTTATATTAGTGCTACCAGTATTACAACATCAATATTGTAACTTATTTGTGACATTTTAACGTTTAATTTAGTGCAATATTTTGTCATTTTAGACATGTTAGTGCAGCTTTCACTAACAACTGCAACTGGATTTATATGTATACCTTAATTCACTGTATTATCCCAGCGGTCACTATTGTGACCATCAAGATGTTCACTCATTCTATGACCACACTCAACAAAACTGACTAATTGTGAATTCATATATTAATGTTAGACACCTTAAAGATAATGTGGACCAAAAATCTGTGTCATATGTTAACACACTTTACTAGCCTTTTGTTTTGAAGCTTGCATCATCTTCTCAAGGTGCAAACAGTAAATAAACTGCTCTGGTCATGTGACAATTTACACTGATCATGTGACACTGCACATATTTAATTGAGCCCCTTTTTATTTCCATATTTGCCGGAAATGCACTAAAACATCAGTCAGTAAGGTTTTTTGAGCTTTATAAGTGAAAACCTGTTTCACGTTGGTGGGATTAAATGTCTTAATGTACTAGACAAAATATTAAGAAGACTTTCTTTTTCCCCTTTTTATTCTTGTAGGTGAATTGCTGGGAATGGAGTACCTTTACAGCCAGACTGGCAAAACACTGACTCCAGTGCTCCAGAACCCAGAGGAGGAAGACCGGCTGGTGGAGGAAGTTGATGACCAGGACCTGCAAGATGAGGGGTTTGGGGAAGAGATCATGGAGGACATCACAGTTCCAGTGCTGTACGAGGATGAAATCCGCCCCTCATCTTTGCCTCTGCCTCAGTCCTCAGCATCACCGGCTGAGCCGTCCACATCATCTGGTGGAGAAGGACAGCATCTTGCCCCTTCAGTGCTGTCACAGCCTGGAAGCAGTCTCTCCGCCGAGGCTCAGGTAAAACACTTTACAGGCTTTATTTAATTCCAATCTTATTTATTCCACATATTAACATTAATCTGCATTTACTAGGGAGCAGTCATTGGACCTGATGGCATCGCTGGGTGGGACAAGGTCCAGGATCTGGCTGGTTACCTGGTGGGTCTCCGTGAGGCTCCTTACCTCACTGACCTGCAGGTGACAGAGGTCATCCAGCTATGGACAGCTCTCCCTGATGCTGACAAACAGCGGGTCAACTATCAGCCTCGACATCAGCCTCAGCTCACACACGGGCGCTTTAAAGCACCGAAGCGGTCCGGAGTCACACCGGGTGTGGAGAGTGTGAAACGGTGTCTGATTGGACATCCTGGGGGTCCAGCGCAGTGGCCCAACACCAGCCGCTTGGTTGAGGCCATTTGTATCCAGCTTTGTGCTTTACACAAGTCGCCGACCAAGAAGGCTGGAGTTTGCACCCCCAGGTGGTCTAAAATCCTCTTGGATTACCACCACATCCGAGAGCTGGTGCTTAACAGTCGCAGGCTGATGGATGAAACCATGATCCAGCTGTTTGAGCTAAACCAGAAGACACTCATTCAGTGGTAAGCAAGGCACATTATTTGCTTCAAATGAACTGAATACTTCTAAACATATATATAATACAAGTCGTTTATTTTCAGGTTTCAGCGGCGGCAGAAGGATCAGGAAATGAGTGTCCTCGCTCAGGGACTGACTCCACCTGACCCAATTGCTGTGGCCGATACTCAGCTTCCTCCGCCGAGGGAAAAATTGGATGAAGCGCCATCGACATCAGGCCCAAAACATCCATTTATCCTTCTGCCAAATCGAGAAGGACAGGCTCCAATTCTGCGACCAGGTCGACGGCCCGCTGCTGCCACCGCGGAGTGCCCCATTGCACCTGCCCCCACAGCACCAGGAGTCGTGCAGCCCATTTCAGCACCTGGGTCATTGTTAGGCACACTAGTCCTTAACCCGGACATGACTGTGTCAATGGTGATTCCCTCTTCTGCTGCTCCGCCTGCTCCTGCGTCTGATGCTCCTGTGTCCCATTACACCCAGAGGAACAGGCGCCGGCGCTCTCAGGAGGAGGAAAGCGGAGTCCATAAGAGGAAATATGTGCGAGGGGTTACTTTTAACATGTGCAGCAAATGTGGGCAGCCCAAAACAAAAGAGTTTGGTCATGCCACATTTTGCTCACGTGCCTCAGATGGAAAGTCTTTAGACTACTGGTTGGCAGAACAGCGCCAGCAAAATAAAGGCCAAAGTCCACCTCCTCAATAAACAATATCATTCTTGTATATATATTGTATATATTACATGGGTCCACTTTTTCATATTGTCCTGTATCCTCCTCAATTTATTTCCTGTATATATTATATTACATGGTCTTTCATATTGTCCTGTATCCTCAATAAATAATTTCTTTCCTGTATATATTTTGTATATATTATGTGTATTCGTTTTAATAAAACATTTTACATTTGAACATTTGAAGTGTCTTTTGATCAGATAAATTAAATCTGATAAATCATATCAATCAAATCATATACCACACACACACACACACACAAAAACATCTTTGAAGAAACATTTTTATACATTTTAACCATAAACATAAACATGTAATATGCTTTTTAAAAATAATTACACAAAATAATAAATATCTATCAACTACTGAAACATTTTTATTCATTTTATTTAACCCTAAACATAAACATGTCATATACTTTTGAAAAAATAATTACACAAAATAATAAATATCAATCAATGTAATGTCCAGGGTGTGTCCTTATATTGACATATACACAAAACTGTGTCCACGTGATGATTCACTGATTCGAAGCGCTCCGATCGGATCGCGAATCATTTGATTCAGAACCAGACTTCGAAAACGACTCGGTCGCGCAGACGAGGGGTTCGAATCCAGCTCGCGGAGGGTGACTTGTTACACATGTAACTAAAACTCCTCCGTATCGCTCGGAACATAGCCCGAATACTGTCGCGGGGGATATTTGTCGCGTACGCCCGTGTTCTGCGTCTTTTTCGCCCGCGGGCGGGAGCTCAAAGATTGGGCCCCTTCCTTTGCGCACGCAATGCTCTACCGTTTGAGCTACAGGAAAGCTGTTTATGTTTCATGCATTTCACTCAAATAACGTGCTGACAAGAAATTTCTATGTTGTATATTTGGTCCTGTTTGCTATAGAGTTACTGTGCTGTAACATGGCAGTGATAGTAAAATGATGCTACCCTCTTATGACACTATGCTCTGATAATAATAGCTTTGTAGGACTATACATTATTTGGATAATTAGTCCAAAAAAAAACTAAAAAAACCTGTTATATCCATCTGATGCATATAACTGAATAAAAATAATATATTGATATTTAATATGATTTTTATTCTCCCTATTTTATTGTGTTATTTTTAGTAAAAGTGTGGTTATTTTATTGGCTTGTGTTTTTATTTTTTTAAATTCATTATCATTAAAATTACTGAGTTAAATTAAAAAGTTTTCAAAATTACATTATATCATGTAATAAAATAATGAATTATTATTACAAAGCATTTTCAGTTTCGGTTTTCGGCCAAGTGCATCCAGAATTTTCATTTCGGTGCATCCCTAATATATATATTTGTTTATTCATTTATTTGTTTATTTATTTTTAATAGGATTGTATGTCTGTCTATCTTAAGTACCATGGTCATGTGAGGCACAACATTTCATTCCCTTGTATGTCTCCACATACTGTATAGCTGAATTACAATAATGCTCACTTAAACTTGAACTAACTATACACTAAAATCATATGTCACAGGAGTCTGCAATTATTTACAAATGCATTATCATAAAAGCACAACACGTGGTGTTTTGGGTTCTCCAAAAGTCTCTCCATCATCAAATATTGCTTTTCTTCATCTTGTATAATTAATAAATGTAACGCCATTCTTGAAAAGTGCTAATTTAATGTGTTTTTTTTACAGTTGGATTTCAAGGAAGTTTGAAGTTAGGACACCAATGGGGTTTTTGTAAAGTTAAGACAGTTCTAAAGTTAAGATCTTTCTGTAATACAGCCCCTTGCCACTGTGAGTGTGAGACGTCTGACACACATGAAGAATCATTCAAGACGTGCTGCATGACTGTAAAGTAAGGCACACATGTATATACTGAGCATGACATCACTCATTATTGTGTTTCTTAGATTGTTCGTGTGTTCTGTTCTCATTCTAATGACACAGGTTTATCAGAAACAAAAAAAATGTTCTTCAAAAAGTCAGTTTTCCTGCAGGAGGAGCTGTAGGCTTCAGTTTCTGTGCTGAAACAGGATCTGGAAATGACCTCATTAAACAAACCTGTGAAAGTGAAACTGTCAAACGTATTTGATACGGAGTATGGTTAAAACTAGCAGTCTAGGGGCAAATTCAAACTTAAATATACTTATGGCAACACGGTATAGAGCAGGGCAATTGTGTCTCATTATGTGACAGAAGACAGAAGAATGGTACTATAACTTTCAGAAAGCTTTTTCCAGCTAATGAGCAACAAAAGCTTTGACAGCTAATCAAATGTGTTGTTATTGTATGTAGAGTAATCAAAAACAGTACTGATGAACAGTATTTATGATTGTTGATTATGCTTGATAAACGTGAGAGAACTTGGTTGTACTGTTGTGCCCCTACTAAAATAACTGATACATGTCTGATAAACAGCACAGCTGCTAGCCACTGCAGTTCAGTTCACCTCCAAAAATGAGTTTTCGTGAGGAGACAGCGAAAGACACTGGCTCCAAAATGAGTTCTCCATCCTCTGAATCAAGCTGTGATCAACCCATGAAGAACCTACCCCGTGCCTTTACTGATGCAATAGTGACTGACCCCAGGTAAGATACTGTACTAGCCATTACTGCATTAGCCAGATTTTTTTTCCAAAGTAGTGATGCACTATAATAATTTTTAAACCAACAAAAAGTGCAACAATATGCAAGTGCTATGACAAGTCTCGGTTAGCAAGGTTGTTGTTTTTTTGTTTTTGTTTTTTAATAAGGAAAACAAGTAGACAGAATAGAAAAGAGGAAGCTAGTGTTAGGTTTTTTTTTTTTTTTTAAGAAACAGTTAGCAGTTAGAGAGCGAATAGAGAGTGCAAGTGATAGAGGGTCAAGTGTTTTTGTTTTGTTTTTTAATAAAAAAGACAGATAGATAGATAAAATTGAATTAGAATAGAGTGCTAGAGTTAGAGGGTCAAATAAAGATGAAAGAGATGTGTTTTTAGCCATTTCTTGAAGATGGCTAAGGACTCAGCTGCTCGGATTGAGATGGGCAGGTCATTCCACCAGGAGGGAACAGTTAATGTAAAAGTCAGTGAAAGTGATTTTGTGCCTCTTTGGGATGAACAATAATGCGTCATTCACTTGCAGAACACAAGCTTCTAGAGGCACATAAGTCTGAAGTACTGAATTGAGGTAAAGGGGTGCAGAGACTGGTGGTTCTGTAGGCAAACATTAATGCCTTGAATTTAATGCGAGCAGCTATTGGTAGCCAGTGCAAATTGATGAACAGGGGTGCGTTCTTTTTGGCTCATTAAAGATTAATCTTGCAGTGGCATTTTGGATTAATTGTAAAGGTTTGATAGAACTGGCTGGAAGTCCTGCCAAGAGAGCATTGCAATAGTCAAGTCTGGACAGAACAAGAGCTTAAACAAGGAGTTGTGAAGCATGTTCTGAAAGAAAGGGACTGATCTTCCGATATCCCTGCGATTTAAAATTCATATACAGGTTCTGGGCTTTAGCCTCAAAATTCTCTTGCTTAGAACAAATATGGAGTCTTAAACTGGCTATAGGGTAACCTGCATCAACGTATTGACGCATTACAGTAATTCTCTTTTTTATATACAGAAGAATACTGTATTATTCATAGAGTATTTTTCTGTTTTCTTAAATTACATAGAAATGTATGTAAAATTACAACATAATGGTGATAATAATTTATGAAATCACCACCAGATGGTGCAAATGGCACCATTTCTCACACTATTAAAAAAATAGTAAAAAAAAAAAAAAAAAAAGTCAAATGAGTGGCAGCAACGGCTGCCTAACAAAAACTTTAAAATTTAACTCAAATATCCTAACTTAAATAAAGTGCAAAACTTTATTTAAACTTTAACAAACCTTAAACTTTATTACGATCAAACACCTTCACTGTATGCATAAATAAATAAAGTCAAGTGACTTACAACAACAGAATATTAAATTCTAAGGCTGCAGTTACACTGCAGGTTTTGATGACCAATTCCGATTTTGTGACTATATCCGATTTTTTTTAGACAACGTGCTTACATTTCTTTTAAAAGTGACCCGTATCCGATGTGTGCATTTTACACTGCACTTGGTGAAACAAGACAAAAATAGCATATGACATCACAAATCAATTTGAATAGTACATTGATTTTAATTTATCGACATGGAATTCATATAGAAACATTTTCAATGCAATAGTTACATCTATACATCAAAATAATATAGCCTAATACAAATTCTTCAGGACAGTGATGTAGGGTAGACTGAGTACATTTGAGACATGTGTACAGTTGAAACACCGTAAATAACTTATAACGTACACAAGAACCCTGAGTCGTGATTTTTGCTCCACACATGTGTATTAGTGTTCTCTTTGATCGTGGGAAATTTGAAATGTGTGCATCTTTCCACTCCGAAGATATCGGCAAAATGACAGTTGTCATAAACATGTATAAAACCTCCTTCTAGGGCTGTGCAATTAATCGAATTCAATTACCATGCGCATCTAGTCAGTAAAGCCGGTTCAGTGATTGGCAGTAAATCACCATCACCTGCTTTCAGATGGAGCGGCAATTACTACACAGAGCCGTAGTTCACTGACAAGCAAGGCAATTTCACGTTCATAATCAAAGGTGATTCGTCTGCAATTATGAACGTGAAATTGCCTAGCTTGTCAGTGAACTACAGCTCTGTGTAGTAATTGCCGCTCCATCTGAAAGTAGTTGATGGCGATTTACTGCCAATCACTGAACCGGCTTTACTGACTAGATGCGTATGGTAATTGAATTCGATTAATTGCACAGCATTGTTTGACCTAACCCTACCCCTAACCCATAACAAAGACATCTCAAACGATGTCATATTTGCATTAACTGAGTGAATGACACTTAATGACAGTTGTCATAAACATGCATAAACCTCCTTCATATTCATGACATGTGTCATGTCATGATTATGAAGGTGTCATGTCAGTCTTATGCACACCCCTTCAAGTAAAGTGTAACCAACTTAACATAGATCACTGCAAACGTTACTCTGTGCTCTAAAAATAGACACATTTCATGACATTGTGCCATGCAAGGTCTTTTCATAATCTAGAGAAACGTGCAAGCATGTCAGTGGTTGAGACACATTGTATCATCTGTACCCGGATTGGTGTCCTATTGCTTCACATGCTGTTTAGTTATACAGTGTTATGATAATAGGATAAAAGTCACATTTACACATATGCTACACAAATTCTGTTAAAAAAAATATATTTGTGATATGGACATTTTCTAATATGAATATTAAAAGGGTTGCATAGCATTTTAAGAAATATACAAGGTGGTAAAGTGGGTACAGATGAGATACCCTTTAGGTTGCTATGTACTGTATACAATAACAGTTCAATCATAGAAAATAAAATGCATACAGAGGCTGTGTGTTTGTGTAGTGGTATTACATTATGGGGACCAAATGTCCCCACAAGTATAGTAATACCAGTAAATTCACCTTATGGGAATATTCTTTAGGTCCCCATGATGAAACAAGCTTATAAATCATACAGAATGATTAAAAATGTAGAAAGTTTTGAGTGATGCGTAGGTTTAGGGGTATGTATATTGTTATACTTATGGCTATTATCAATTTATGATATTTTTGTACACAAGCAAAATAAATATCATGTGAAAAATCACTTCATTTCAGCATCTAGTTTTTGTGTAGTGATAAAAAAACAGGAAAGTGTCTCTACTGTACTCAGTCTACCCTACGCAGCTCCGGTGAAAGCTTGCGAGTGGAATAATACTCAGTGGTAGATATTGTTAAGCATGTCACATTGTCTGTGTTTTTTTAGTAATTAAATCCAAATGCATTCATTAGTGATTGTATATCAAAGGCAGGGACATGTTTGTGTGCATTTTATTTGTGGTTTCAATGGAACGAACGGGACTGAAGCGCTCGTCTGTGCACGAGCCGTCACTGACAACAGCAGCAACCAGCACTCAGTGTGATTTCAAAAGCAACATATTTCAGCATCAGATCGCCTTTTAATTAACACAAATGAATGAAATTAATACTCTGCTACTCAACTAGAGATGTTTCATTTGTTACAGGTATGTCTGTACCGTGAAATGTTTAAAAAAAACTCACTTTTCAATGACGTATGTGTCGCATTAACGGTGGAATATCCGATTTGTCCGCTTAAACTGCAGGCGCAAATGCACGTATCCGATTCATATCTGATTTATTTCCACATATAAATGAGACCTGAAACCGATCAAAGAATATCGGAATCCATGCGATTTTTTTTCCCCCCTGCTAACACGGTTGTGGGCCATATCCAATCTGTGCCACATGGGAGGAAATAAAATTGGAATAGATTAATAATAATAATAATAATAATAAATTTAATTTTTAAAGCACTTTTCATTTGACACCAAATCTCAAAGTGCTACAGCAGAACATAATTAACAATAATACACTGTACAATAAAAACACAACATGTTAAAAGACGGGACTAAAAAAACAAGCATTAGCTGTTAAAATAAGCCTGTGTAAAAAGGTGGGTTTTTAGTCCTTTTTTGAATGTGTCCACTGTCTGCGGGGCCCTGAGGTGGTCTGGGAGGGCGTTCCACAGGCAGGGAGCAGCGACTTGAAAGGCCCTGTCGCCCATTGTATTGAGCCGTGTCCTGGGCATGACCAAACGGTGCTGTTGGCCTGACCGGGTTCTGGTTGATGAATTTGGTGTGAGCAACTCAGTGAGGTAAGTGGGGGCCGCACCGTGCAGGCAGTGATAGGTCTGAAGGAGGACCTTATATTCTATGCGGGATTGAATGGGGAGCCAGTGCAGTGAACGGAGGATGGGGGTGATGTGTTCATGTTTTCGCACCCCCATCAGGACCCTGGCAGCGCAATTCTGAACATACTGGAGCTTTTGAAGGCTCCTGCCAGGAATCCCGATGAGGAGTGCATTACAATAGTCCAGCCTGGAGGAGACAAAAGCATGGACGAGCTTCTCTGCAGCAGAAAGGGAGAGGGAGGGGCGCAGTTTGGAAATGTTTCGTAAGTGAAAGAATGCGGTTTTGCAGATGGAGGTGACATGACTGTCAAAGGAAAGGTGGGGGTCAAACTTTACCCCTAGGTTAGTAACAGAGGAAGAGAGGGGAGTGATGTGTCCAAAAAGTGAAACAGTTGTGATTGGAGAGGAGCGGAGTTGATGAACAGTTCCAGTTTGAATGGCCTCTGTTTTGGAGCCATTCAGCTGCAGGAAATTTTGACTCATCCACGCCTCTATCTCCTCCAGGCAGGAGCTGAGGCGGGCAGCCGTGGCAGAGGGGGAGCTAGAGGGAGTGACTTGAAGATAGAGTTGTGTGTCGTCAGCATAGCAATGGAAATTAACTCCATGCCTTCTGACGACACGACCCAAGGGGAGCATGTAAATGGTGAAGAGGGTTGGACCGAGTACGGAGCCCTGGGGGACCCCACAGTTGACAGTGTGGGGTCTGGATTTTACATCCCCCAGAGCTACATACTCGGTTCTATTAGTGAGATAGGAGTGAAACCATTTGAGGGCAGTACCAGAGAGACCTGTGTAGTGTTGTAGTCGGTGCAGAAGAATGTGATGGTCTACAGTGTCAAACGCAGCAGAGAGGTCGAGAAAAATGAGGAGGGATGTGGAACCGGAATCAGAAGCCATCAGCAAATCGCTGGTGACTCTGATAAGAGCTGTTTCTGTGCTATGGGAGGGACGAAAACCAGATTGAAATTTCTCATATAGCCTGTTTGATTTGAGATGATTATGGAGCTGGGTGGAAACAACTTTTTCTAGGAGTTTGGAGATGAATGGGAGATTAGAAATTGGTCTGTAATTCGACAGTGGTGTAGGGTCCAGGGTGGGTTTTTTGAGGAGGGGTTTGATGAGAGCAGTTTTGAGTGAGGTGGGAACATAGCCTGTCTCTACGGACATGTTTATTATTTTGGTTATGAGGGAACTGATAGAATTAGTGTGAGTTTTAAGCAGAGGAGATGGGAGGGGATCAAGGCGGCAAGTGGATGTTTTGGATTTACGAATGATGTTCTCGACCTCCTGCTGCGTTGTGGGGGACAGTTGTGATAGGGTGTGAGCGATGGGTGTTTCAGGCAGGTCTAATGAGGTGCTATTTAGAAGTGGAAATGAGGAGCGAATAGTGTCAATTTTTAATGTGAAAAAATCAAGAAACCGGTTGCAATTTATATCAGTGGGACTGTAGAATGAGGAGATCTGTGGTTTGATGATGTGATTTATTGTGGAGAACAGTTTTTTTGAGTTACCTGGGTTGTTGTTTATAAGTGTTGAGTAGTGTTCTGACCTAGCCTTGGAGAGTGCTTTGGCATAAGCCCTGCGATGTTCCCGGTAGGCCAACTTATGCACCGTCAAGTCAGATGTTTTGCAGGCACGCTCCAGGACACGGCCAGACCTCTTCATCCCTCTCAGCTCATTTGTAAACCAGGGGGCAGAGCGGGTAAACGTGACTGTCCGGGTTTTTAATGGAGCAAGACAATCCAGAATAGTGGTGAGGCTGGTGTTGTAGTAGTCCATTAGGTCGTCAGCTGATGAGTGAGGAGAGGGGGAGAGATGCTGGAGATGTTGACTGAGGGTGGTGGCGTCCAAATTCTTGATGTTTCTGAAGGTCATATTGCGTTTTGGTTTGGTGGGAGGAACTAATATTGGGACTTCAAATGTAACCGCCAGGTGATCGGAGACACCCACGTCATACACCTGAAGGCCTGAAACTGAGAGGGAGTCTGTAATAACAAGGTCAAGTGTATGCCCCCTATTATGTGTGGGGGCATCCACAAGCTGTTGGAGGTTAAGACAATCCAGGGTTTGTTTGAAATTTGAGGCTAGTTTACAGTTATGGGAGTCCACGTGTATGTTGAAATCACCAATAACCAAGATATTTGAGTGAGCTGTGCAAAGTGAAATTAAAAAATCATGAATGTCAGAGATGAAAGTTGGGTGTGGTTTGGGAGGGCGATAGACAAGGGCTATTGTTGCTGAAAAAGCTTTTTTGCAACTGAAGACCAGACTTTCAAATGAGCCAGTGCTGGGCACAGACACGGGGGATAATTCAATGTTGCTGCGATGTAAAACAGCTAGGCCCCCACCACGGCCAGTTGTACGAGCCTTATCGAGGTAGTTGTACCCGGGTGGGCAGGCCTCATTTAGGGATGAGTATATTCCAGGCTGCTGCCATGTCTCTGTAAGACAGAGAATGTCTATCCCCTTTTCCAGGATGTGGTCGTATATAAGTCCAGATTTGTTTGACAGGGACTGCACATTCAGCAGTTCAAATTTCATTTGAGCTCTAAAATCCAGTTTATTGACAGGGCGGAGAAACCTGCGATCCACTCCAGGTTTTACAGTGCACCGTTTACACCCAGCACTATCTATGCCAGGAGTGGCGGTACTCTGATGACGCAAACGGTGACATGTCAGTTGCGCGACGGGACGCAATGCCGACCAGAGGGATGAGATGGAGCTGTGGTCACTGGTTTTAGACACAACAAACCGGCGCCTTGATCCCCTATGGATATATCGAGGACGGTACGGAAGATCCAGTTGCTGCAGGGGAGCTCGGTTGTTGTTTTTGAGAGCTCGGAAATGTTGCATCGAGGTGTCGGACCACCACATGATGCGTGATGTGTTAGCGGCTAGCCGATATCCAGGCGAGTACCGGTAAAGGCAACGACACAAGCCACAATCGACAACGACACAATCCAGGCGAGTACCGGTAGAAGCAACGACACAAGCCAGGGTTATCCACAGCTTCCACAAGGATGGTATCTCACGTGCAGACATCTGCCTGAAGGCAGAGGCGATGCAGAACCCGAAATTTGTTCCAGGGCTCAGGGATTTGAAGCCAATACACTCTGACTTTGCCGGATTCAGCTTAGTAACAGGTATGTGCTAGAATAACACTTCACGTAGCAATCAGTTGGCTACTGAGCCACTAAAAATAGTACGTTAGGGCAGATTTGCGCAAATTTGCAGAGAAGCGGCGAACAGCCAGCGCCAGCGTCCTCTCTCCAACCTAAAGTAGCATAAGGCACATGGTAGATAGAGTGCAAACAAGTGAAATAAACAAACAGTGCAGAATATAAATGGTGTAGTGCAAAATAGCTTATCAGTCAATTTAAAGTGACAAAAAGCTCAGAGAGCAGTCTTTATTCAAACTGTCAGAAGAGGTAGTTAAATGAGGTCAGTCCAATGCTCTACAAAGTGACTGGTGCTGGTCACAGTGTGTGTGTGTATGTGTGTGTGTGGGGGGGGGCAGAGGGTCAGAGTTCAGTGGTGCATCCGGGCAAAAGAGAAGAGGGGGGGAGAGACGGGAGAGAGTTGAGCTTCCTGACAGCCTGATGAACGAAGCTGTCCTTCAGTCTGTTGGTCCTCGCCTGGAGACTCCGCAGTCTCCTCCCTGATGGCAGCAGACTGAAGAAGCTATGTGACGGGTGGGTGGGATCACCTGCAATGCAGAGGGCTTTGCGGGTGAGACGGGTGCTGTAGATGTCCTGGAGGGGAGGGGAGAGAGACACCAACAATCTTCTCAGCTGCTCTCACTATCCGTTGAAGGGTCTTGCGGCAGGACGTGTAGCAGGCGCCGTACCACACAGTGATGCAGCTAGTCAGGATGCTCTCGATGGTGCCTCTGTAGAAGGTACACATGATGGGGGCCGGGGCTCTGGCTCTTCTGAGTTTGCGGAGGAAGTAGAGATGCTGCTGTGCTTTCTTGGCCAGTGCTGCAGTGTTGTTAGCCCAGGAGAGGTCCTCTGTGAATGAGTGAGCTGTTGAGGGATGATTGTGTTGAATGCTGAACTAAAGTCTATGAACAGCATTCTGACATACGAGTCTTTTTTGTCCAGATGTGTGAGGGTTGGGTGGAGGGCAGTGGCGATGGCATCATCAGTCGAGCGGTTGGACCTATATGCAAACTGGAAGGGGTCCAGGGAGGGGGGGAGGACAGACTTGACGTGGTGCATGTCTAGCCATACAAAGCACTTCATGAGAATAGGAGTGAGTGCTACAGGACGGTAGTCATTGAAGCAGGATGGAGAGGACTTCTTCGGGACTGGAATGATGGTGGTAGCTTTGAAGCATGTGGGGACAACAGCCTGACTTAGTGAGATGTTGAAAATGTCTGTGAAGACATCAGTGAGTTCCTCTGCTCAGTCTCTCAGTACACGCCCAGGAATGTTGTCAGGACCCGGAGCTTTGCGTGCATTGATCCTGCTGAGGGATCTCCTCACGCTGTCCGGGGACAGTATCATCACCTGGTCGCCTGGAGGAGGTGGAGTCTTCTGTGCAGTGGTAATGGTCTGTATCCCCTGCCACAGGCTCCGAGTGTCTCTGCTGTCGCTGAAACGATGGGCTATCCTCCTGGAGTACTGTCTCTTGGCCTCTCTAATGCCGTGGGATAGGTTGGCCCTAGCTGTCTTCAGGCCCTCCTCATCTCCAGCTCTGAAGGCGGCGTTCCGAGCCTTCAGGAGACTGTAGACCTCCCCTGTCAGCCATGGCTTCTGGTTGGCCCGGACAGTGATGGTCTTTGTGACTGTTACATCATCAATGCACTTGGTGATGTAGGCAGTGACAGTCTCTGAGTACTCTTGGAGGTCTGTGGTGTTGTTGCATGTGGCAGCCTGCTTAAACATATCCCAGTCAGTGGTGTCAAAACAGTCTTGAAGTGCCTCTGACGACCCTTCCGGCCACACTTGTATCTGTTTGTGAACTGGTTTGGTGACTTTAACGAGCGGTCTGTATGCAGGCATTAGCATGACAGTGATGTGGTCTGAGGCTCCAAGGTGGGGGAGGGGGAGGGCCTTGTAAGCTCCTCTCTGGGTGGTGTAAACAAAGTCCAGAGTGTTGTTTCCCTGTGTTGGAAAGTCTATGTGTTGGTGTATTTTTGGGAACACACACTTTAAGTCTGCGTGGTTGAAATCCCCAGCCAAGATGAGAAAAGCACCTGGGTGGGCTGTCTGCTGCTCACTGATGTGCTGGTACAGATCATTTAGTGCCTCACTCCTGTTGCTGTTGTTGGAGCTGGGAGGAATGTATACAGCAATGAGCAGTATGGCTGTATATTCCCTCGGTAGATAGAACGGCCGGCACTTGATAATCATAAACTCCACCAGGGGTGAGCAATGTTTGCAGACCACAACAGCGTTGCGGCACCATGCCACCGCGGGTCTTACCTCCCTCAACGAGAGCTCGGCTCGGTAGCATGTTAGCTGGTCGAGCTGAATGGCGCAGACCGGTACGATGTTGTTAAGCCATGTTTCCGTAAACACAAAAACACAACAGTCTCTTACAGTTCTCTGAGTAGAGCGAAGTAGTCGGATGTAGTCCAGTTTATTGTCTAAAGAGCGTACGTTCGCCAATACGATGGTGGGGATAGCTGGCTTGTGTGGGTTAGCCGCTAGCCTAGCTCGGATACCTCCACGCTTACCCCTCTTCTCGGGAGAGAGAGAAGCCGCAGCGTGTGCACGCGCCGCCATTATGTGTCCCTATTTTATTGAAAATAGTAAAGTTTGATGTCACCATGATAGAGATCAGTGTTTGCTTTATTTGGGCTCTTGACCCTTGATTAATTAAGCATCAGTTTTTCTTTGGCTGATTTAACTTTGTGTTTATAAAATGCTTTTGTTAACGCAACAAATGCGAGAGAAAAATGGTCAGGTGGTGTTAGCAAGAAGCCATTAAGAAAAATTTATTTTACGAGGCTATTCTTTGTTAACTACTACAAAAAATAGATATACTGTACTTTTGTGATGTTATGGTAGAAATATTGTACCAATTTGAGGTTAAGATATTTTTTTAAATCAATATAAAGAAAATGCGTTGAGCTGTGTGTTTTAGATGCGCTTAGACATCAAGAATCAGCGCATGAATCTGAACAATGGTGACAATCAACAAAAAGCTTTTTTGTGAATCTATAGGTTGTTTCGTGATGTTCAGAGTTGATCTGTTTATCTGGATATTTTGTCACCATTGCTGAGATTCATATGCTGATTCTTGATGTCTGTGTGTGTCTGAAAGACCCTTTTAAAAAAATTTTTGGATAATGACTTTATAAAATCAACAGCACAGCTTTGTATAATTAATAGATTACACTTTATTTTAAAAGTGCGCTTTAGACATTCTACTAACTATAAGTAACTTTGTAACTACATGTCAATTCATTCTCATTAATTTGCAAATACAGTATATGTCTACTAACTCTCAGAGTAGACTGTTAGGGTAGGTTTAGGGTTAGTAGAATAAGTTGACATATACTTGCAAAGTTTCTTGTAGTCAGTATGTTGTGTGTTGTGGATCCATCAAAATAAAGTGTTAGAAAATATTAAGCAGGCAGTCTACTAATACTCTAATGACTGTTAGTAGAATGTCTAAAGTGGACTATCAAAATAAAGTGTTACCAATTAATATTAAATAACCAGAGACCAGACAATGAAACAACCACTACATGATGACAATCTACATTAATGTTTTTAAGATACACAAATGTCAGGGCATTTCAAAACTTCTCCAGGGCCCCAAAACACCCTCAGACCCCAGAGGGTTAAATTAGGATGTAAAATTCAAGTTAAATATTCTTTTCATTTGACCATTTTATTTTAAAGTTAAGGTATCTTATCGGCATAATTCAAGAAATAACTGTGTTGTAATACATTTAATGAACATTTCTGTAAAAGTCTTTTTTTTTTGCATAGTATTTAAATTAGGATATTTTACTTTCTTTTTTTCTTTTTAGTAGCCATTGCTGCCAGTCATCTAACAGTTTTCTTACCATTTGTTTTACAGTGTATACAAAAAATGGTCAAAAAATATATTAGTAGAAAATATATGTACGTAAATATATTTTGATTACATTTTTTAGCCATTTTTTGTATATTTTGAAATATATTTGTAAATATATTTTTTAGCTGTGTTCGAGAATACTTAACGAATGTACTCACTGAAATGAAACTAACAATATTTATTGTCAGAATATTAACAAACTGTTGCTAACTACAGCTGCAACCCATATCAAAGGCTGCATCTGAAGGTCTTGGACGGGCCAAACAGAGCACTGTTGTTCAGCTGTCACAGCTGCCACTGGACATTGAGCTGTACATTGCTCTATTATTATTATTTTTTTATTATTCACAGTTTTTTTATGCTTAACTGCCTAAAAAGTCAGGGTTGCAAACCTGTCTACATATGATCACCATGGTCAATACAATAAAATCGCACCTTTGTAATATATCAGTCAGCATTTGAACTGCTATATGTGTGTGTGTGTGTGTGTATATTTTGTAGTTTTTCATATGCATCATTACATTATTCAAGTAAATTCCAAGCCAAAACCTGCATTTAAAGTTGTAATCTGGCAATTAAGGATGCAGCAAACCAATGTACCTTACCTGGCCACAGTCTTGGCTAAGCCTGAGGTACAACATCTGGTGGCGCAATTAGGACATCCTGCGAAGGTGGAGCATCCTTCATGCACTTCGAAGGGTCTTTCGTGCACTTCGGAGGCTTGGCCTTCAAAGTCCGCGGTCTTCGAAGTGCGCACACTTCACTTTGGGACACAGCTGTAATTTCATTTCTTGCTCTTTTTTTGTGATTCTGCTTGTTAACAGCAGGTGTTCATCATTGGCCATGTTCAATCATTAGTTTTCATTCTCTCTCAGGTGGACTATATTAGTAAACTCATGTAGGGACTAGTGAATGAGGGTGTAGGGTGTGATTTGAAACACTAGCTGCGTCCCAATTCAAAGACTGCATCCTTCGGAGCAAGAATGCGGCCGACACGGTTTTTACTGAGGTTTTTATTCTTAAGATTTAAGAGATAAGATTTTTTTTTATTTGTCACAATTACATAGAGAGTATATAACCAGTAGTGAAATGTATTCTCTGCATTTAACCCATCCTAAGTGAGCACACACCCGGAGCAGTGGGCAGCCATGTTACAGCGCCCGGGGAGCAGTTGGGGGTTCGGTGCCTTGCTCAAGGACACCTCAGTCGTGGTATTGAAGGAGGATACTCCCCCCAAGAAACAATCCCTGCTGGACCTGAGATTCGAACCCACAACCTTCCGCTTACAAGTGTTGTGAACTTTTTCCTCATCGAAGCAGAGACCAGGAGACTTTGGGATGTCTTTCAAGCAGAAGTTACTCTTTATTGAGAACTCGCTGTGCGTCGCTGCAGTCATCCAAGTCTAACTATTGCTCAGCACAGTAGAGTTTATACCTTTCAAGGGGGAGGGATACATAGAGGTGGAGACAATCTAAACAAAGCATGCAAATGCAGTACAGGAATCAGCCCATTACCAGAATTTCCCCAGCCCTGACCTCATCAGCATAACAGTGTCATTCAAATGCATAGGTGCTAATCCAATCAGCCTGACAGTATTGCCCATACCTTCACATTATCATAGAGAAAAAGGCACCTTTAACTTAGGACCCTGCACAATGGTCAGGAAGTGCATAAAGACAAAAGGTTAATGTCTCAGACACCTGGGCTACCTGAATTGATCTTCTTAGAATGTCATCATATTCTGCCAATTTCTCAAAAGTTTCTTTCTTCGAGAACAGAGTTGCTTGCCATAGATGTTATTTTTTAATGAAAAAGAAAATAACGAGCCTGAATTGTTAGTTTTTGACTTTTAATTTCCGAATTACACTTTAAATGTAAATATTGGGTTTCGAGTTACTTGAATATAGTAATGACATGAAAAAATACAAAATATAAAGCGGTTAAATGTTGACTTATATCTTACCAAAATTTGATTTTATGCATTCTGTTATTAATTATGTACATAAATGGACCATGGTGAACATATTTAAACAGGTTTTCAACCCTATTTAGTTTTATGCAGTGGAATATAAAAAGTCCACTTACAAACGTTACTGCCGCTCATCAACGGCAGCTGTCACAGTTGCTAGGCAACAAGAACAGTCCTCCATAGGCTAGACCAGTCCGAGTCATTCAGAGGCAGCCTTCGATATGGGCCACAGTTGTAATTAGCAATTGTAATTTGTAAGTTGTAATTTGTAAGTTGTAATTTCCATGTTTCAACTTATAATACAAAAATAAAAAAATGCATAGAAATTACTTTGCTTCATTTACAAATAGGCTAACTTAAATTACAAAAGTAATGTACAGAACAGCTTCATTCATTATATTTTGACGTTTCCAAGCAGCCCCATTTTCTCCAGAATTGCCCTAAAAGAAGAGAAAAAGGAAAGACTTATGAAAATTATTGAGACAGGGCTGCAATCTTAAGGTTACTAAATATGAAACAGACATGCATACAAAATAGGCTACTCCAGAAATCATATTTTTGGATCATCAAGTTTGCCTAAAACATTTGTGGACATAGCATGACAGCACTACTTACCTACTTAATAAATAAATAAATAAACAACTGAAAGACTTATCTCACTATTAAGTAGTCTTATCTACTTCTTGTCTTATTGTTGTGGACTGAAAGAGTTTTTACCCCGAGTAAAGGAATTATCATATTCAGCCCTCAACTTAATAAATACAAGAACTTATTCATCAGACCACCTAACAAAGGAATCTGTGCAGTGGTATTGTTAGTTTAAGTTCACATTTTTTTAATACCTAGCTTTTAACATTTGTTTCGCTAGTTATTTGAGTAAATTAAAACACAATACTTACATTTATAAGTGCATTCGTCGGCCGCCACAGAACCAACACCCGCTATTTTGTTTGAATAAAAGTCCTTCACCGGCGCACTGTGAATTCTGGGATAGGGTAGGCTGCGAAGTGTCCATCTGATGTATCCTTCATTTTCTCGTGAAACGGAGGGTGCACTTGATGTCACTTTCTAATTGCGCCAGCGTTCGTCTCGCCGCGGTGACGCAATCGGCCTACAAATGAGGTTTTCGTAGGCCGCAGTCTTTGAATTGGGACAGCCTTCGTCGCTTCGCCATGAAGCAATCAGCCTACAAATACGCACTTCGGAGGATGTAGCCTACGAATTGGAACACAGCAACAGTGTCGACTTTGAGCGCTGTTAATTCACAGTATACTGCAGAAGGCTAATTTCTCAGAAACAACAAATATTACCAGGAATGCGTTGTATTCTATGGGATTTTACTGTTTTAATGAAAAAACAGTATGTTACTGTCAGAATATGGCTGGGTTTTTTTTGGCTTTTTTTTTTACAGTGTGGATACCTGGAGTATTCTGTGCCATGTATGTTGATTACCAGACTCTCTTGAAGCTTTACTTGTGATAATTGAGTTCTACTTGTGATAATTAAACTCAGCTGTTTGCCAGTAATTGTTCATTAAAAAAAAAAAAATTAACGTCTGCTTGCTTGTGTCTACTTGTTTTTAATTCACATGCACTCTGCACTTTTTGCACGATGCAATTGATAAAATGAACAATGTTTTGCTAGACTTTTTCAGTCTGTATTGGACTTTAAAATTGCATTCTTAATAATGAGATGTTCATAGATTTCTTAAGTCATGTTATTTCTGTATTATAATCTATATAATTCAAATTAAAATAAACATTAGGCTTGGAATCAATTTTAAATGAAATATTAATGAACATTACAGTAGATATAGAAATTAACTGGAACTGGCCTGAGTGCATTTTGCTGTATGGGAAAGTATCACAAGGATACCAAAAATTTGGATTACAGCACACAAATAAAATACTTTTATGATCATTTTATTTTATGTTTGCGTATGGCAATGTATTTTCTTTCTATTCTGTTGTTTTATATATGTATAAATGCATGCATGTACCCCAGAGCTCCCAGAAACCACAACAAATTCCTTATGTGTTTGCACATTCCGGGCAAATTCCTGATGCTGTTTTGTCCATTGTCATTATTAGCAAGTGGAATAGACTGAGATCAGAGTCTCCAGAACCCAGTGGTGTGTCTGTGAAGAGTAATGCATCTATGATGGATCCCCCTGCACTCAGCGAGGCAACAATGACCTGTGATCCCAGGTAAAACACTTTTTTTTTAAATTGACTTACAGTAGGTAGTCAACCAGAATGCCTATTACCATCGCACTTACCGTTACGGTAATGCCGCAGCGCCAAATACAAATCAGTCAGATGAGAAACTTGTTCACGAAATCACCACCAGGTGGCGCAAAGGGACAGTTACCATGGTGTCAATGTGACGTTTTTACTTGTGAATGAAGACAAAATATAATGAAATAAATTACTAGTTTAATAACAATAATAATATAGTATTATAACATTAAATCTGAATTAATTATTCTTAATGCTTAAAGTTTCAGCTATTTGACTACAGTTAGAGTGAAATATAGGCTACAATGACGGCAGCACTTTACTGTACAGTATTAACCACATTTGAGGTGTGCATATTTATTTTGTCAACATTACTGTCACAGAGAAAATGTTTGAAACTTAAATTTAATAATTTAATGTTTATTAAATTATCTTTTATTGTCAGACCTCTGTTGTGTATGTCTTGTGTTCCCGCCTCTTGTTTCCATATATGGTTTGTTTCCTGTCCTCGTTTCATGTCATTATGAGTTTATTCGGTTCCAGGTGTGTGTTTGTGATTGTGTTGATTATCCGGTGTATTTAAGTCCTGTCTGTTGAGTTCCATGTCAGCTGGTCTACTCGTTATTCCCGGTGTTTCTGTGTGTCTGCGTTGCCCTTTCTTACCTTAATGTCGTCATTAAAGACTATTATTTTGAAGTATATCCTCGTCTGCATGTTCCTCGTTTCTCCCTGCTGTGTGCACCGTGACATTTATGACACATATTCCAGTGTAAACAGCCCTGTTCATGACACAGTGAAAAATATAATGTCCATGATTTAAAGAAATTGTAGATTACTTTAAAAAAAAGTTCCTTCATATAAGTTAATATGTTAAACAGTATTTATTCGTTCCAGCGATTTAACTAAAAAAATGAAGAAACTAGTAAAACGTTTTGTCTTATAGAAAAAACATATGGAAATTTAAACCAAAGGAACAAATTAGAATCCACGTGTTTAGACTAAACTAAAATGACTGATTAATAAAACATTTCTTGTGAGTCACATTCAACACAATACAACCTAAGAGTTTTGTAATTTAATGAGATCTCTATTAGGCTATATCCATTTAAATGCTCTTTTGTGAAGCTGATATTTGCAGATTGGCCGAACTCAGAATCTGTGCAGCAAATATGACGCATTTCTCTGAATGACTGCAGAGAACAAACACCTGATTCACAACATTCGTTTCCAAATGCAGAAATAAGATGCAGTTTAGCTTTGCGGTGTCCAAAACTGATGGTTTATATTCACATTAAGATACAGAATATGTAGAAAACTGAATCTATAGGACTCATAGCGAAAGTAAAGACGTTAATGTATGAACACGCTTTGGTTTTTGGCTTTAGAAAGTCATTGAGCCTCAATCCTGAAACATGCGTAAATATAGGAGTAAATTCAGAGTAATTTGCACGTAAAACGGACCTTCCTGAAAACTCTCCTCCGGATTCACAAACGCTTCTTAAACGTCCGATTTGATAGTTAAACATGTGTATGTTAATGAATTCCAATCATTGGTAAATAGGGCGCTCATGCACACTCATTCACAATTAGCATAATCCCGGACTATGACTTGAAACTTGAAACTTGAAAACTTGAAACTTGACTACAGCTACGCAAATTTCATGTCCAGGAACGCAGTGGAATATTCTGGTCTACTTTCTCAAGTTTTGCTCCAGTATATTGCATAAATTCAAAAAAGACTAATAGGCCATATGGCTAACAACAAATATTCAATAATGTGTGTCCACCAAAGCGTTTTTAGCCATCTGAAAAATGTCAGGAGCTCTTCTGAAAATGGCCAGCTGGTGGGACTTGAAAACGCTTTGGTGGCACAGCGTTTTTCCCATGGACTGTTAAAAAAAAGTTTTTTCCAGCTGTCGATTTGGTTGCTATGAAGTGGAATATCCATGGCAGTAACGTATTACTAGTATCTCATTTAGAAGAATATTACTGAATATAAAAATGCAGTAACCAATAATATTAACTTCTCTATTGTTGTTCAGTTGTTGTACAAGTAGGATGATTGGTCAGTGTAGTATTTGTCCTGCCCCTCCTCCATTGATTAGATGGCTGGGTAAAAAGTGACAGTGACAAGCGCTGCGTTCTACCCAAAGCTAAGCCGGAGCTAAACAGTGTATCAACTCTCAGCTACAAAAAAACAAAAAAAAACAAAAAACAGAGCAAACGAACTTGTAAAATATAATGGTAGTGCATCAAAATTCAGTGTCATCAGTTTGCCATAAACAACACAGAACGTTTTACGCACCATTTACACCTGGTAAGGAGCAGGTGTACATTTCTTTCGTACCAACTAACATTTTGAAAATACGAACACATTCATGAATCTTAAAATTTACGTCAGAACAGCTTTACGAATGATTTACACAAAAATTCATTCTGCACGTGTTTCATGAATGAGGCCAATTGTCATCTAGTTAAAATGAAAAATTAATTTAGGTTTTATTATAAATAATATCGTCATGTTGAGGCCTCCGCTCCAAGAGCTCGACCTTTTTGGCGAGTGTCGTCAGGCCTCCTCTCGCTATAGAGAGTTTCCAAGGCCTCTGCTCACTGGAGTACGAGGAAACCGTAAGCCCTGAAGTGGAAGTGTCGCTTCATGGTGCAGAGGTCACCAGCTCGACCCAGTCAACTACCCGATTGGTACAGTTCTGGAGTTCTTGCAGGCCCGTTCCTCCGCAGGGTTAACCCACTCCACCCTGAAGGTTTACGTGGCGGCGTTATTGGCCTACCGCACCCCTCTTGGTGGCCAGTCAGTGGGCAAACACCCCCTTGATACACATTTCCTCCGGTGGCTGAGGCCTCCGGCCAGAGAGCTATGCTATATGGTAGATCAGGAATGCTATTCCATAGGCTCGAGTCATCTGATCTCCCCTCTTCTTGGGGGTCAAGACTCACTTCTCAGAAGTTGGCCTTCGGGACACAGGCCCCGCCCATTTTAGCTTTGATGCTGACCGTCGTGGCTTGCCACATCGAAGCACAGAATTTGTCACGGGGTGAGGGAAGCAATTTCGCTGGCTTACGAGGTGCGTGGTCTTCACCTCTCAGCATTTGAGCACACTCTACCGTGAGTGTGGTTTCCTCTTAAGTTCCCTTTAGAGTAGTCCCCCTAGAGGATATTTGTATAGTGGCAGAATGTTCCTCTCTGCTCACTTTTATGAGTTCTTGTTCGTTTGAACCAGCCGTGGATGCTATCTGGTTCATCTTCGGGCCAGATACCTCAGCGCTTTAGCTTGGCGTGTTTGGTATATCGTTCCCAATGCGTCAAAGCTAAGCAGCATCGAGTGAACCTACGAAAGAGAACATCTCGGGTTACTAACCCATGTTCTCTGAGTAGGGAACGAGACGCTGCATCCGCTTCCAAGCTCCTCGCGCTGCTGACAAGTGGCCTTTTTCAGCAGAGAAATCTGAGGAGCAGATGGCGCGTTCACCAGTATAAGGATGGCGACGTAAGAACGTCTGGGACGGCATCCGCGCCATCGGCCAATGAATTGGCGTGATTCTATAAGGGCTTCAGACAATCGGCACGCCCAGAGGGCATTCCCTATGCGTCAAAGCTACGCAGCGTCTCGTTCCTTACTCAGAGAACATGGGTTATGCAAGTAACCCGAGACATTTTCATCAGTTATTTTACCTACAGATTGCTGCACTTCTTACAGATTTCTGCTCATTCGAAATCAGATACAAATGAAGTAGCACTGTAAGGTTTGAATGTATTATTGAGAGAGCGATTGCGTGTGAATAAGTGCTGTACCTGTTTAACCTGTTAACCCGCACCAGGACGCCGGCGCACTGAACGCTCTTTGTTTGCACGTGTCATTGTTTATGAATAGATTAAATGAAACGGGACAAAGTTAATCTTGACAAACTATATATCATTCTGAAGATCTAAGCCTCAAGCATCGATGATAGATCGCTGTTTTTTGATTGAAAAATTATAAGGAATGTATTTGCTAAATTTGTGTAAGCAGTATACATCAAAACATGCAGAATAAAAAAGCAGTACATACCATTATCATTGTAATAACGAGCCACAAACGCGTCCACTGCTGAAATCCCGGTTTAGTTACAGAGGTAAGGGTCCACAGAACAACATCCCATCGAGCACTTTTAGTCCAGCGAAACAATAACGATGTAATATGGATGTATATTCCTTTGTTTACATTTCATTACTTCGGGAGAGTTATTGTTTGTGTCCGTTATGGAATAAATTACGCTCAAAAACAGCGTCTTGGTGGTAAAAAAACAACACGGTGTTGTAACATACAGTGTTACAAACAGAATGAGACCATCCACGGAAAAAAAAGTCACAGATTCACGGAATATTGTTTATTTGAATTTGGCGCTCTCTCGTAATGCTGCGTGACGCAGCTGTCATCTGAGGGGCGTAACTTAGCGGTCGGCTTTTTCCACAAATAACTCTTTTTCTTTTTTTTCTTCAACATTTTTAATATATGTGTGTGTGTGTTTTTATTTTATAATTGAAAAACTATGTATAATGACTAAAATAGTTTGTATAATTCTTTCAATATATTTAGTGGATTTTTTTATCAAAAAAATGGGGGTCTAGAAATATTCTCAGAAAAATGTTTGCAGGAATCTCATTTTTCATGGTATCTTCTTCAAATTTGAAATATAAACTCATTAGATGTGACTTTCAACCCATTACTTTTCTGGATTCCTCCAGGACTTATTTCATGTATTTTTATATGAAATAAAACAAACATTCAGTGTGGTAAAACATTTTTCAAGGCACTTCAGTGTCTATAACTTTAATTTTTTTTTAGCATTATCAACTCTGGAAAACCTAGAGTGTCTTCTTTCCAAAGATACCTAAATTGTGTGTGTAGCACATTATTGTCAGGAAATGTTACCATTTTAATTTAGGTAGGTCATTTTCACCTGTGAGGCCAAAAATGGGGGTGCTGGCTAACAGGTTAAATCTTGCTTTCACCTAAAAATATTCAGTATCTAGAAGGAACAAACAATTTGAGAACTATAACTTTCCGCTCATGTCCTTTGCCGTCATCATAGCCTTCACATTCTTTCTGATTTGAGTGATCCATCTGTTTCAAGCAAGCTAAATATGTTTAACATGTGAATTCTCGCTAAATATGCAGTTATATTACGGGTTGTTGGCATGAATTGTACTCGTGATGGAGCGGTGGTGGAGTGCTCTTTCTAATAAAATCTTTTTTATTAAAAAATTATTTTATTTTATTTCTTTTATTTTCCATTCAAAATCACACCGCTCCGCTCACATACACTGACATTAAGCAGAAAATAGCATCCAGCAGTGTTAATGAATTTTCATTTGTGTAATTCCAGTTGGAGGGGGTTGACGTTTGGGACAGTTGAGCTCCATCATGGGGGCTGCAAAGGCGTGAATCGCTGCTCTTTCATATGAAGAGTGTCTGATGGCTCATGAGTGTTTCAAACTGAGAGCAGGTTTAGGCAAAGTGTTTTGCGTCACACAGCTATTTTGACAATACAAAAGTAAAAACATATCGCAATAATAAAAAGACAGCATTGTTAATTTTACCTCAAATTGCACAGGGAATACACTCTAAAAAAATGGGTTAAAACAACCCCATTTGGGCTATTTTTAACCCAAGGGCTGGGTAAATATAGAACAGAACACATTATTTCGGCATCCGATTAATCTTGATCAACAACAACAACGTTTCACTCATTGACGAAATATGCTGTGACAAGTTTTTTTTTTCCGTTTACTCTTGATCAACAACAACTAATGACCATGCAGCGAACTGGAGTGGCAATTTATAGGTTATAATTTATATAGGTTATAAATAATTGATAGGTTATTCAATTTGTTATAATAACTGCATCTGTCTCAGATATAGACTGGTGAAGATTTATTTTAATACTAATTCCAAACTCTAGTTAGCCTATAAATGTTCCAATATTTTTGGGCCATATTCAAGTGTTTTTGCTCATGCATGGCAGGGAGGCGCCCGCGCGACCACTTGCATTTTTTCCTGATAATGAAACAACTTAAAATCAGTTTGAAACTGATTTTATTTATGTAAACTTATAATAACAACAAAATGTTGTGCTTTTGTAAAATAATGAAAACAAACAGGATTGGCTTTCTGCCGTCTCCGTGAACTGGAGCGCATCTCAAAAAAGAACCAAAACTCAGCGTGTGGCTGCCTCACATACAAGAGAAATATATATATTAGTGCTGTCAAATGATTAATCGCGATTAATCACATCCAAAATAAAAAGTTTTTGTTTACATAATATATGTGTGTATACTGTGGATATTTATTATGTATATATAAATACAAACACATGCATGTATATATTTATGAAAAATATGCCATGTTTATATGTTAAATATATTTATATATAATATAAAATATAAGAATATAAATATATAGATGTAAATACATGTCAATATTTTCAAAATATTTACAGTATGTGTGTGTATTTATATATACATAATAAATATACACAGTACACATACATATATTATGTAAACAAAAACTTTTATTTTGGATGCGATTAATCGCGATTAATCGTTTGACAGCACTAATATCTATACAAAGCTTGAAATGTCTACTTTTAAATGAACCAATTCAAAACGAAATCAAATACTCCCTGATTATGTAATCTGTATCAAGGTTGCATTTTTTCTAGGCTACTGTGGAGATGAGAGTCAGTACTGTGAATTTCACCTTGCAGCCGACAAGAAAACATTACTTTATTAATAAATAATTAAAATGTCTCCTTTTTCTATATATTCATTTTCATTGGGCTACTTTTGCAGCAAACTTTATGCGTGTGCTTGCGCGCGGAATATATTAAAGCTCATTATGGATTAGTAGTTTATTTAATATAAATGTGCGATTAATGGCTTAAACGAATGACTACTAGTTAACTAAAAAATCTTTAGTGGGGGGCAGCCATAATAAATATCCACTAGACATCTATTTGAAAGTTTTTAAAGCATTTTATACTCGTTTCCATAGTCGGATAAATTCCTCTTTCAGAACTGTCATGTACGGAGAACTGTCTTGTCCACATTTTTTTTCCTCCGAAACACAAAAACGAAAGTAAAAAAAAAATATATATTATTTCGGGTTTTGTAAATAGCCAACCCTTCTCCATTTGGTAAATATTGTTGTTTCTGGTTTGTGCATTGTAAATTACAGAACATCTACAAAATATGTTGTCTCCCAAAAATTCTTGTCTTTTTTGACACGTCCATAAAGCATGTGTATTTCCCTCATCTAAATTATAAAACAGGTTTATAGACTGATATTTTCTGGACTCTATTTTCAGGGGTTTAGAAAAATATAAAGAGATGATTCAGTGTATTGGTAATGAATACATTTTATGAGAATTTATATTTCAGGTTTTGACTGCGAATGTCACGTCCGTAATGCTGGAATTGCCCATATTTTCAATTTCAGCTGAAAGTTTTAGTACCCCTTTATTAGTTTTTATATTACAAAATACTATTTTGTTATATAATGTCTTTGTTAAATATGACAGAACTTGTGAGTTTAAACTTAAAGGCGTTTTATTAACTTGTACCACTCCAGTATTTATAGTTCTCTGTCCTGTTAAATAAGGTCGTCCGTGACATGTAGAAATTGTAACGTTTATTGTAGGAATTATTAACTGTAAATTTCAAACCTTTGTATTTGTGACAAATATTAAGTAATGTGACACTGACATTAGCATATACACATTGAATATGTTTCCACTTTTAATGCTCCAATACAAAGTAAACCACCTTTTCTTTATTTAATGTAATGTAATGTAACATATTATTTAATAATATAAATAATACTGCACACCTGTTAAATTTGTACATTTAAAATACAGTGTATTGTGTAACAGAGTAAAACATAAGCACAGGCTCACTGTCATTTACTATATGCTGCTTGAATTCATTCTGAATAACAAATGCATTAAGTACTAAATTTGCTTCTGTGAATATGAATTATTTTTAACTAGTTTATCTTAGACTATAGACCAACTGCAACCAATTTATACATTACCACAGCCATCAACGAGCCCATTGGCAGAGTGCAATGCAATACGCGAGGAAATGTGCTCCAATGCGTTCACATTCGAACTTTTCAAAGTCTGTGGTTAAAGCGCCACTTAGCGGTAAAAGGCAGCAAATACACATTTCTAATGTTGCCGCCACGGCAATGGTGGCAGTAGAAGTATTATTCTGGATGAGTACCATCTGTACACTGAATTTCAGGAGCCTGCAGTCGGTGGGTGAGCAGTACCTCTTATAGTAGCATCACAGAGATGCACAATAATCCCTTTCCTGAACCTTCACTGTCAAAATGTCGGAACTGTAATTTGGTCTGGATAAATGTGTTTTTCTAAATTAATAAATGTAAAAGTATAGTGCATTCAAGTTATACAGTAAGACAGGAGATCAGAAATTGGCAGCAAACAGCAGAGTCATAATATGCTGTTTTGTCCATTGTCACTATCAGCAGGTGGAAGAGACTGAGATCAGAGTCTCCAGAACCCAGTGGTGTGTCTATGAAGAGTAATGCATCTATGATGGATCCCCCTGCACTCAGTGAGGCAAGAGTGACCTCTGACCCCAGGTATGACACTGGATATTTTTTGCATTTGTCAGACTATTTTTGTATAAAACTGCTTATTCCAGCAACCTACACACAAACACACAAAAAAAATCACTTTCCCGACCCTTCACTATTCCTCGCCATTGAATGAATACCAGCTCAGTGTCATCGTGGACAGAAATCAGGTTTGGCAGGATATACACAAAACACCCTGCTGTGTGTCTGTGTAGAGAAACAGTGATGAATTCAATGATGCAGTAATATCTGACCCATGGTTAGCATAAGCGTTTACTTAGCAAAAAAGGCTTATCTTACTTAGTATTTTTGTCTTGTTTCCAGTCGAAATATCTAAAAATTCTTAAATCAAGAAGGATTTTCTAGACAAGTAAAAATTATTGTCTTGTTTTCAGAAAAAAGTCGAAATTAAGTGAGTTTTTGTTTGAAACAAGCAAAATCATCTGCCAATGGGGTAAGCAAAATAATCTTGTTTTCTGTTTGAAATAAGATTATTTTGTTTATCCCATTGGAAGATTATTTTTGCTTGTTCAAAGCAAAAACTAAATTTTGACTTGTTTTTTTTCTGAAAACATGACAATAATTTTTACTTGTCTAGAAAATCCTTCTTGATTTTAGAATTTGTAGATATTTTGGCTGGAAATAAGACAAAAATACTAAGTAAGATAAGCCGTTTTTGCAGTGTAGTGCATCTTAAATGAATAATGATTGAAGAAATTCAATGAAATAACACTATAAGTTTGCTACAAAATATTCAACATAGTAGGGCCGTGCACAGGGGGGTGGCCCGGTGACTAGAACCACTGCCCCTCTCACCAATCCCCCCACTATCACCCCAGCTCAAAGTATTATGTTACTGCTCTGCTAAAGATCCACTGATTCCGCTAATCTGCTCTGTGTTTTCCCGCCTGCTCCGCAGCATCACTCACAATCTGTCTGCCCGCTGTGTTCCCAAAGGTCGTTGCATTAACAGGTAGATGTTTTTGTAATCCTGTCTGTAATGATTTGCAAGTCTTGAAAGTCCAACTTGTACAAAATATCCACATAAAATGTCTAATCAAATTATTGTACCCAATCAGATCTAATATAAATAACACCAAATTTGCTGTTGTTGGCACACTGTAAAAACAAAAAAAACAATGCCTTCACAAAAAAGAAGGCAGAGACTGAGAGAGAAAGAGCAAAGGGAGGCTACTAAAGGCAGTTCAACATTGCTAACATGAATTAAAAGCTCCAGCAAGCCAGCAGATAAATCATAATATAGAATATTTAGCAGTTTGTCACACTTTAATTCTTGCTATTAAGTATATTTCCCATTATAATCACTTTTCTTACTTCATACTAGTAATCTATAACACATATTTATAATATTTTATTAAAACCATATGAATAGGCCTATAGTTAAAAAGGTAATATAAATTATCTAAATGAGCTGTTTATTAGTAAATAATATAGATTTATGCTGTATAATATTAAAATTAAATGTCTAATACCAATGTCTAATACCATTGAAGATGAGGCATAAGCAGGCTAAGAGAGTGAGGGAGAGCCCAATCTATCAAAACATCTACAATAAAGTCTGAAATTATTATGTTATGAAATTATTAGTGTGTTGGCTTCTCTTTTAATTTTACACTACCAGTCAAAGCTTTTTGAACAGTAAGATTTTTAATGTATTTTTTCTGTCTCTTCTGCTCACCAAGCCAGCATTTATTTAAATCCAAAGTACAGAAAAAAACAGTAAAATTCTGAAATATTCTTACTATTTAAAATGTCTGTTTTCTATTTGAATATATTGTAAAATGTAATTTATTCCTGTGATTTCACTGCTGAATTTTTAGCATTATTACTCCAGTCACATGATCCTTCAGAAATCATTCTGTAATGATGGGTCAGAGGCATGCGGATCAATTTGCAGCTTTATTGAAACAATCTCAGAGTCAAACAAGCAAAAGTCGATCGACGGCATCAGAGATATCAGAGGTAATCCAATAGAGTAAACAATAACCAGGCTAGAGTCGGGGCAGGCGACAATCAGGGCACAGAGAGAGTTATCCAACAACAAGATCATAAAGGCAGGCAGCAGAGAATCACAAGAGGAAGAACAGTCCAAGATCATACACAGGGAAATCAAACAATAGGATACAAACGCTCATAAATGTTAGCTGTGGCAAAACAAGTCTTCGCGAATAATGAGAGTCCCGAAGCAGTTTAAATGGGTTGGCTAAGGGGAAACACCTGAGCAAGTAATCAGTCCCAGAAAAAGTCCTGAGGCTTGCGCGCCCAGGACCGCGGGGGTGCGAAAATTTCCAACAGAGAATAAAAACTCCTTCCTGGCACCCACCACCACTGGTGTTTCGGGGAGCAGCAGTCTCCAGCAAAATGTTATGTGTTCGGTTGCTTCCTGCCACGTTTCAGGACACCGCACATCTAACATCCCCCCAACAAAACGAAGTGTCAAAATTAGTGCCCCTTTCGGAGAAGCTGGCAGCATGGGAACTACTGCCAAATATCTCCCCTTGGGTTCAAAAGACCGTAGAGAGTGGCTACAGGATTCAGTTTGTATATCGTCCTCCGCGTTTCAACGGCGTGGTCTTCACTTCCGTGAAACCGGAACGAGCGCATTTGTTGACACAGGAATTGCAAACTCTGCTGGAAAAAGGGGCTATAGAACGTGTTCCCCTGCCAGACAGACAGTCAGGCTATTACAGCCGGTATTTTCTCGTTCCCAAGAAAGATGTGGGGTTGCGTCCAATTTTAGTTCTTCGCGGGTTGAACCGCTACCTCAGAACATACAAGTTCAAAATGCTGACAATCAAGATGATTGTGTCTCAGATCCAATCGGAGGATTGGTTCGTGATAATCGATCTAAAGGACGCTTATTTTCATATAGAAATCTTGCCACAACACAGGAAATTCCTGAGGTTCGCTTTCGGGGGGCGAAGCTTACCAGTATCGGGTTCTTCCATTCGGCCTAGCTTTGTCACCCCGCACGTACACAAAATGCATGGATGCAGCACTGGCTCTTTTGCGACTCCAGGGCATCTGCATTTTGAATTACATAGACGACTGGCTGATTCTGGCTCAGTCTCAAGAGCTTGTGCTTCGACATGGAGATGTCGTCCTAGCTCATCTCGAATCTCTGGGGTTGAGACTCAACACCAAGAAAAGCGTTCTCTCTCCTGCTCAGAGGACAACGTATTTGGGGGTTGTATGAGATTCAATCACGATGCAGGCACAGCTGTCTCCTGCACGTGTCAAATCCATTCTAAACGCCCTAAAGACCATCAAGCTAGGCCAGATAATTACTGTTCATTACCTTCAGAGGGTTCTAGGTCTCATGGCAGCTGCATCCACGGTGATACCTTTGGGCCTCCTGCACATGAGATCGTTTCAGTTGTGGCTCAGAGCCAGGGGATTTCATCCAAGGGCCAATCCCCAGAGGCAAATAAGGATTATGCGCCAGGGGCTTCGTACCCTTTCTATGTGGTTCAGATCCCGGTTTCCGACTTTGGGTCCCACTCTAGGTCCGTGTTGTCGTCGCAAGATGCTGATGACAGATGCTTATCTCATGGGCTGGGGTGCGGTCTTGGATGGCCATCCAGCCCAAGGGATCTGGAGAGGCCATCTTCTCGAATGGCACATCAATTGCCTCGAAATGATGGCTCTATTTGGGGCCCTGAAATACTTCCTCCAGCAGTTGAGAGGCTACCATGTCCTAGTGCTGGTGGACAACACAGCGGTAGTCTCTTACATAAATCACCAGGGCGGACTGCGTTCGCGCCGCCTGAACAGGCTAGCGCAGCAGGTTCTGCTTTGGGCACAGGACAAGTTCCTGTCCCTCAGGGCGATTTACATCCCCGGGCATATGAATGTAGGAGCAGACTTGCTGTCCAGACAAGCTGTGACACATGGGGAATGGAAACTCAACCCCGAAGTAGTCAGTCAAATCTGGGAGAGATTTTACGAAGCGGAGGTGGACCTCTTTGCTTCACAGGAGACAGCACAATGTCCCCTCTATTTCTCTCTGACTCCTCCAGCTCCCCCGGGTCTGGACACTATGGCCCATACATGGCCCAGACGGGGTCTTTACGCATTTCCCCCGATCGCTCTGCTCCCGGGAGTCCTGGCCAAGGTCCATCAACAGGGGTCTTGCCTCTTACTGATAGCTCCCTGTTGGCCGACCAGAGTATGGTTCTCAGATCTAATATCCCTCCTCGATGGCTCGCCGTGGGCAATTCCGGTCAGGAGAGATCTCCTGTCTCAGGCGCAGGGGACAGTATTTCATCCCCAGCCCGAGCTCTGGAACCTTCATGTCTGGCCCCTGAGGGGGACCAACTGAGAGATGCTGGGCTTCCAGCCGACGTAGTAGAGACTATTCTAAGCGCTAGGGCTCCCTCCACTAGAAGGAGTTATGCTTTCAAATGGCACATTTTCGAGAGCTGGTGTATGGCACACCATGTAGACCCAGTTCACTGCCAAGTTGTTTCAGTGCTGGAGTTCCTGCAAGAGAAATTGTCCTCAGGCACATGTCCTGGTACTCTCAGAGTCTATGTGGCTGCCATTTCGGCTTGCCATATTCTCATTGACGGGGTTTCTGTGGGAAAGCACCCTCTAGTTGCCCGCTTCATTCGGGGAGCTAAGCGGTTGAGGCCACCCACCAGAGTGACAGTCCCTTCGTGGGATTTAGCTATTGTGCTCGAGGGTCTGGTCATGACCCTTTTCGAACCACTAGAGTCAGCGCCTATCAGGTTTCTGACTCTAAAGATTTTTTTTTAATGGCCATTACTTCTCTTAAGAGAATTGGGGATTTGCAGACTCTGTCAATCTCGCCATTCTGCCTAGACTTTGCCCCTGGGTTAAAATTTGACCTGAGGATGTTTCCGCTTCACATCTATTTATAACCTCCAGGTGTTCGTAATCGAGTGACGTCACCTAACCGAGGTTATTTAAGCCAAAGTTTGGCGTGTTTGACACACGTGCTTCAACAACCGGTCGAACAAAGAACGTTCCCAATAGCGCTTTAAGCGCAGCATCTTGTTCCCGCTTTTTCAGGGAACAGGGTTACAGTCAAGTAACCCGAGATGTACTCCGGAGAGGGTGCCCTCCGGTGGTGATCGGAGAGAGCCACAGAGGCCGAAGTTGTGACATTCTAATTTTCTGATTTGCTGTTCAAAAAAACATTTATTATTATTATTATGTTGAAAACAGCTGAGTAATATTTTTCAGGTTTCTTTGATGAATAGAAAGTTCAGAAGAGCAGCATTTATCTGAAATGGAAATCTTTTATAACATTATAACTATCTTTATCATTACTTAAATAAAAGTATTAATTTCTTTATTTCTTTAAAATATATATATATATAAACACTGACTCCAAGCTTTTGAATGGTATAGTGCAGGCATCCTCAAATCTGGCCCACTCCTGCAGAGTTTAGCTCTAACCCTAATCAAACACACCTGAGCATGTGTCACGTTTCACACATGAACAAGGAAGCCAGGAACGAGGAGACGAGGAATTCACGATACTAGAGTTTTTAATTAACAACAAGGTAACACATCAAGGGAGTACAGGAAGGGTAGACACTCAAAGACCGACAAACGCAAACTGAATGGACTGGACCTTAAATACACAGACAATTAAGGGACTAATGACTGGACACACCTGGAATCAAATTAACAATCAACATGAGGGAGAAACTAGGTCACAGAACACATGGGGAGCAAAAAACACAAAACAGACCTGACATGTGTTATGTGTACGCCAGGTTAAAGAGATGGGTCTTTAATCTAGATTTAAACTGACAGAGTGTGTCTGCCTCCCGAACAGTGTTAGGTAGATTGTTCTAGAGTTTGGGAGCTAAATAGGAAAAGGATCTGCCGCCCGCAGTCGATTTTGGTATTCTAGGTATTATCAAATGGCCAGAGTTTTGAGAACGCAGCGGACGTGAAGGAATATAGTGTGATAGGAGCTCGCTCAAGTACTGAGGAGCTAAGCCATTCAGGGCTTTATAAGTCATTAACAAGATTTTAAAATCTATACGATGTTTGATAGGGAGCCAGTTCAGTGTTGACAGAACCGGGCTAATATGGTCATACTTTCTTGTTCTAGTAAGAACTCTAGCTGCTGCATTTTGGACCAACTGTAGTTTGTTGATCAAGCATGCAGAACAACCACCCAGTAAAGCATTATAATAGTCTAACCTTGAGGTCATAAACGCACGAATTAGCATTTCTGCATTTGACGTTGAGAGTGTAGGTCGCAATTTAGATATGTTTTTGAGATGGAAGAACGCAGTTTTACAGATGCTAGAAACATGGCTTTCAAAAGAAAGATTGCTATCAAACAGCACACCTAGGTTCCTGACTGATGAAGAAGAAGAATTTACAGAGCAGCCGTCAAGTGTTAGGTAGTGTTCTAAATTATTACATGTGGGGTTTTTAGGTCCGATAATTAACACCTCTGTTTTTTCAGAATTTAGCAGTAAGAAATTACTCGTCATCCAGTTTTTTATATCGACTATGCATTCCGTTAGTTTCTCAATTTGGTGTGTTTCATTGGGCCGTGAAGAAATATAGAGCTGAGTATCATCAGCATAACAGTGAAAGCTAACACCGTGTTTCCTGATAATATCTCCCAAGGGTAACATGTAAAGCGTGAAAAGTAACGGCCCTAGTACTGAGCCTTGAGGTACTCCATACTGCACTTGTGATCAATATGATACCTCTTCATTCACTGCTACGAACTGATGGCGGTCAGATAAGTATGATTTGAACCATGCTAAGGCACTTCTATTAATGCCAACAAAGTTTTCTAGTCTATTTAAAAGAATGTTGTGGTCGATGGTGTCGAACGCAGTGCTAAGATCCAGTAGAACCAATAAAGAGATACAACCACGATCAGATGATAGAAGCAGATCATTTGTAACTCTAATGAGAGCAGTCTCAGTACTATGATACGGTCTAAATCCTGAGTGGAATTCCTCACAGATACCATTTTTCTCTAAGAAGGAATATAATTGTGAGGATATTACCTTTTCTAGTATCTTTGACAGAAAAGGGAGATTTGAGATCGGTCTGTAATTAACTAGATCTTTGGGGTCAAGATCATTAGAAAATCACAAGTAGGTGAGTTTGATCAGGGTTGGAGCTACACTCTGCAGCAAATTGGCCCTCCAGGGAAATATTTGAGGAGCCCTGTATATTGTTTCAGAGTATAATGTTATAGTGTATAAATGCTGATTCTTTGGACATTTCTATTCATCAAAGAATCCTGAAAAAATATTTACTCAACTGTTTTAAATATTGATAATAATAATAATAATAAATGTTTCTTGAGCAGCAAATCAGCATATTAGAATGACTTCTGAAGGATCATGTGACACTGAAGAGTAATGATGCTGAAAAGGTAACACTGGTAACACTTTATTTTAGGGTCTCTTAACTAGTTGCTTATTAGCATGCATATTACTAGAATATTAGCCATTTATTAGTAGTAATTAAGCACATATAAATGCCTTATTCTAAATGACCTTATTCTACATCCCTAATCCTACCCAATACCTAAACTTAACAACTACCTTACAAACTATTAATAAGCGGCAAATTAGGAATTTATTGAGGGAAAAGTCGTAGTTAATAGTGAATAAGTGTTCCCTATTCTAAAGTGTTACCAACACTTTATAATAACTTTCATTAATAAATTATTAACAAACATTATGTAATGCTTAACAGATCATTAGTTCATATATATTCACATATCTAGAAACGCGAAATAATGTGCTGGTTAATGTTTACTAATAAATGTATTAAACATTACCTAATAATTACCATTTCATGTAAATTAAAATGCTACAAATGTCATTAAACTTCTAATTCATATGATCATGCACATCTTAAAAATCTACAAAAGATCTTAACAGATGTTAACACAAGCTTTTGTTAATGCACAACACCTTTGCTGCTGTTGAGGTGAGATACGGGTAAGGTTAGGGACATGTTTGGTGCTATGGGTAGGTTTAAGGGGTCAACTGTGTACAGGGATCAACTTGATTACTATAAGGGAACACAATTCAATCTGTTTATATTGCATTGCTTTGATAAATGAAGTATTTTCTTGAAATCCAACCCCCCCCCCCCTCCTGTTGATGTATGACTCAAGGAATATTCTGTTTAATGATACACAATAGTACACTAATATAAGTGTTGAGGTGATAAAAACATGTTTTGCACACAACTTACAATGTGTGATATGTCTTTACCAATCGTTTAGCTAAACTTAACTAACCACCCTTTACATTATGTTTATAAACATTTTCAATTGATGAATGGTTTCCACTTTAGATTGGGTAATGTAAAAACATTAATAAATTATTAATAAATAGTTTAAGATGTGCAAATAGTAGAAGTCTACACAACAAACAAAGACCAAATATATGACCTTTACAGACTGTGATTATGAGTAAATGAATATATTAACAAGCATTCAAAAGTACATTAACATATAAGCTTGTAAATATTGTATAATTTCTTTTAAAATCATTTGTAGATTTTTAAAACGCATTGAAAGTTTAATTACATTTGTAAACATTGACTAATGGTTCGTTAAGCATTACATAATGTTTGTTAACAATTTATTAATGAATCTTTTAATCATTGTAAACTATCTGTCAAAATCATTTGAAGATTTTTTTTTTTTTTAAATGCATGATCATATGAATTGAAAGTTTGAAATTACAAAGTCATTTGTAAGCATTTCAATTTACATTAAATGATCTCTTAATCATTTGGTAATGTTTAATAAGTGAATTAGTTAACATTAACAAGCACATTGTCAGAGAGTCACAGTCTCTCTCTCTCCAAGGAAGAATCTCCACTGTTAAGATGAATTTGTTACCTCGATTTAATTTTTTTTCTCTATGCTACCACTTTCTCCCCCTCCAGGTTACTTTAAGGAGATCAACTCCATAATTTCTAAGTTTATCTGGAATGATAAATGTCCCAGAATTAAACTTACCACATTACAACATCCTAATAGCGCAGGAGGACTGGCTGTACCAAATTTTGAATTATATTATTGGTCGTTCCAGCTTAAGGCCCTTCATAATTGGGTTGATCCTCAATCTACAGTTTCATGGAGGGTGATTGAAGCTGACAAAGTTAAACCAAATAGACTTCAAGATATTTTATTTACTGGCACAGGAAAAAAAGGGGATAATTATAAATTTGGTCCGGTTGTGGCTAACTCTATTAAAATCTGGAAAACGGTTGAACGTCGGATAGGTGGACCCTTCAAATTCTGTAACAGTACACCTTTATGGCACAATTTTAGCTTTGTATGTGGAAATCGTCCATTTGTCCAACCCTCTTGATCCTCTTTAGGTGTGAACACGTGCGGTGATATGTATGATAACCAGGGCCTCTGTTCATTTCAGGCATTGAGAGCCAAATTTTGTCTACCAGCATCTGCATATTTTGTTTTTCTTCAGTTACGTTCTGCTCTCAAAGCGTATGGCGTTCCTTGGTCTTCTTCCATTTCCTCTCATCCTATGCGGGACTGGATTGCACCATCTGCTGGTCGGCCATCTGTTTCCTTAATATATACTAAAATTATTGATTGTATTACAAAACCTCTTTCTATTAAAACTATTTGGAATAGGGAATTATCTGATCTTAATTTATCTGTCGACTGGGAGAGAGTGTGGTCTAATCTCAGTTTAACATCTGAAAATCTGGCTCATCATCTTATTCACTTCAAAGTCATTCACAGAGCATACATAACTCCTTACAAAAGATTTAAAATGAAACTGCAGTCAAATTTGAACTGCCATATATGTAACACTACATCATCGGGCACTTTTCTGCATATGTTTTGGGAATGTCCTGTCATCATCAGTCTATGGACACATGTAAACCTGGTTTTGTCATCATTACTGAGAATTGATTGGTCTGTTAACCCAAGTTTATGTCTTCTTAATGATGATTCTGGTCTCTGTATTACAACCCCAAATCAGAAAAAGTTGGGACAGTATGGAAAATGCAAATAAAAACAGAAAGTAGTGATTTCTAAATTTACTTTGACTTGTATTTCATTGCAGACAATATGAACACAAAATATTTCATGTTTTGTCTGGTCAACTTCATGTCATTTGTAAATATACATCCTTTCCTGCCATTCAGACCTGCAACACATTCCAAAAAAAGTTGGGACAGTATAGCATTTACCAGTTTGTAATGTTGCCATTCCTTTTCACAACACTTAAAAGACGTTTAGGGACTGAAGACACCAAGTGATGAAGTGTTTCAGGTGTAATTTTGTCCCATTCTTCCTGCAAACAAGTCTTAAGGTGGGCAACAGTACGGGGTCTTCGTTGTCGCATTTTGCGCTTCAAAATGCGCCACACATTCTCTATTGGAGACAGGTCGGTACTGCTGGCAGGCCAGTCAAGTACCCGTACCCTCTTCCTCCGCAGCCAGGACTTTGTAATGTGTGCAGAATGTGGTTTTGCATTGTCTTGTTGAAATATGCATGGACGTCCCTGGAAAAGATGTCTTCTTGAAGGCAGCATATCTCTATGTACTTTTCAGCATTAATGGTGCCATCACAGAAGTGCAAGTTACCTTTGCCAAGGGCACTGACACAACCCCATACCATGACAGACCATGGCTTTTGGACTTGTTGCTGGTAACAGTCTGGATGATCCTTTTCTTCTTTTGTCCGGAGCACACGGCGTCCATTCCTCCCAAAAAATACCTGAAATACTGATTAATCTGACCACAGTACACGTTTCCACTGTGTGATGGTCCATCCCAGATGCCTCCGAGCCCAGAGAAGTCGACGGCGCTTCTGGACACTGTTAACATAGGGCTTCCTTTTGGCACAGTACAGTTTTAACTGGCATTTGTGGATGTAACTACGTATTGTGGTACTTGACAAAGGTTTGCCAAAGTAGTCCTGAGCCCATGTGGTGATATCGCTTATAGATGAATGACGATTCTTGATGCAGTGCCGCCTGAGGGATCGGAGATCAGAGTTGTTCAGCTTAGGCTTGCGCCCTTGTCCTTTACGCACTTAAATTCAGATTCCTTGAATCTTTTAATTATGTTATGCACTGTTGAAGGTGAAATATCCAAATATCTTCCTATCTTTCTTTGAGGAACATTGTTTTTAAACATTTCAATAATTTTCTCACGTATTTGTTGGCAAACTGGCGATCCTCGGCCCATCTTTGCCCCTAAAGGACTAGACCTTTCTTGGATGCTGTTTTTGTACCAAATCATAATTACAATCACCTGTTGACATCAACTGTTTCAAATCACATCATTATTTAACCAATTTACCTCATTACTAGCCCTAAATTGCTCCTGTCCCAAGTTATTTTGGAATGTGTTGCAGGTCTGAATGACAGGAAAGGATGTATATTTACAAATTACATGAAGTTGACCAGACAAAACATGAAATATTTTGTGTTCATATTGTCTGCAATGAAATACAAGTCAAAGTAAATTTAGAAATCACTACTTTCTTTTTTTATTTGTGTTTTCCATACTGTCCCAACTTTTTCTGATTTGGGGTTGTAGTTCAATGCAAAAGAGAATGTTGTTTGCTGGTTTTACAGCTGTGAAGAAGACAATAATTCATAACTGGTTTACACCACACATGTGTAGAGAGGGATATTGGATCCGTAGCCTCCTGCAAATTGTCTCATGTGAATGTACAACGGCACGAGTCGGTGGGGCCAGGCCTTCAACCATTGAGGCTTGGCAGTGTTTTTTACTGAATATACGTGATTATTTAAAGGAGTAACTTTTGTGTTCTTGTTGTCCTTCCCTCTCTCCCTCCCTTTTGATTGAACCTTGAGATGTTGAGTATGTGTCTGCTGTTTTGTTTTGTTTTATTTTGGATATTATGTTGTGTTGTTTGTGAAAAAAATTAAAATAAAAAATTGTTGATAACAAAAAAGAGAGTCACAGTCTCAGTCACCGACAATCACCAGATCACAGTCACCTGAGTTCTAATCACCCGCACCTGCAACCCCTCATCAGCACTCCCATAAGTATCACACACTCTCTGACACTCATCGTCCGGTCTGCGGTTCACTACCCTGAACAGTACCTGATTCCATGCAATTCTTACCTGTGTTTAACTTACCTTGTTGTCTCCCAGAACCCCTCCAGCGATCCTCCAGTGTGTGTCCTGTTCTCCTGTGTTTCCCTGCTCCATGATTCCTGCAATAGAGACTCTGATCAGTTCACTGCCGTTTCACTAAGGATTGGATTACCAAACAAGTCACTCACCTGCTCCTCTCACCTCACGCAAATTAACCTGTCAATAAATCCTCTGTTTTGCTACTTACCTGTTTCTCCGTGCTCTGTTTGTGACAGAAGACCAGACCAACACCGTCACTCACATGGATCCCCGGCCTCTCTCACTGTCTGAAATCCTGGAGGAGCTGGTCAACACTCTGCGGGTCTCACTCCTGCCACCACCATCTCCTCAATCTGCCTCTGCCAGTCCCATGGCTTTACCTGCTGCCTACACGGGTGATTCGGCTGAGTGCGGCGGCTTTCTATTACAACTGGCCTTGTATATGGAAATGCAACCGCAGAGGTTTCCCACCGAGCGCTCCAAGGTAGCATTTTTAATTTCACTTCTCTCCGGTCGAGCATTATCCTGGGCTAGAGCCATATGGAATGCTAATTCTTCCATAATCAACTCATATGACGCATTCACTAAACATTTCAAGGAAGTCTTTGAACTAGCTACCGGAGCGCTCTCGGTGTCGGATCAGCTGCTGCGCCTGCGTCAAGGGACTTCCTCGACTCACGAGTACACATTGCAGTTCCGTACTCTGGCGGCAGCTAGCGGTTGGAATGAGGCGGCTCTCCTCAGCGCTTATCGGCAGGGACTGGAAACCAGTATCCGTGCTCAGATGGTGATTTTTGATGACTTCATTGGGTTAGAGAGCTTTATGCTAAAGGCCAACCGAATCGCCCAACGCTTGTCTGCCTGCCATACCGCCGAAGCCGCCCACCAGCCTGTTTCACCCGCCAACGGTTCCCCAGTACCAGAACCCATGCAAGTGGACACAGCTCGCCTCTCCAGTCAAGAACGTGCTCGCCGGATGGCAGCGGGGCTGTGTCTTTACTGTGCTTCAGCCGATCACTTCATCAGGTCATGCCCCAACAAAGCCCCACGTCCAGCGGTGAGTACTCTCCATGTCGACCCTGTAATTTCCACGCTTTCTGTACTGACTGTTCAACTACTCACTCCAGTCCAATCCGTTACAGCCTCTGCCCTGGTCGACTCGGGCTCCTCGGGCAACTTCATCTCCCAAGACCTCCTGAGCCGATTACACCTGCCCCGCCGCCGGCATGCCCGGGAGCTCCGAGTCGAAACCATCAACGGCAAACCGCTAGGATGTGGCAGTGTTAAGTTCGAGTCTCCCCTGATGAAGCTGAAGATTGGCAACCTGCATGAGGAGGAGATCAAATTTCTGGTACTGGAGGGACCCACAGTGGATATCGTCCTGGGACGCCCCTGGCTCATACTCCATTCTCTAGAAATCAAATGGGAATCAAGGGAGATAATTCGCTGGAGCGAATTTTGCCACGAACACTGTCTCAAGGAAATTCCACGTCCTCTTCACAGGTTACCTGCAGCTCAGGTCGCCTCCACGCGGGTTGAGAGTCCCGAGGCCAGTGTGATTCCTACGATCCCATTTGATTACAGGGCGTTCCAGGATGTCTTCAGCAAGCAGGCAGCCACCCAGTTACCACCTCATCGGGCATGGGACTGTGCTATAGATCTGCTGCCTGGATATAAACTCCCCAAGGGTAGAGTATACTCACTGTCCATCCCGGAGCGCAAGGCTATGGAGGAGTACATCAAGGAGGCTCTTAATCAAGGATATATCCGGCCATCCAGTTCCCCAGCGGCATCTAGCCTTTTCTTCGTGGGTAAGAAGGACGGGGGCTTGAGGCCATGTATTGACTATCCCAGACTGTGAGGCTCCCCTATCCACTTCCCCTGGTCCCGGCCGCGCTTGAGGAACTCCGTGGGGCCCGCATCTTCTCTAAGCTGGACCTGCGCAGGGTGTACAACCTTGTTCGAATCCGGGAGGGCGATGAGTGGAAGACGGCCTTCATTACTCCCGCCGGCCACTATGAGTACCTCGTGATGCCGTTTGGCCTTTCCAATGCCCCTCCATCTTCCAGGAATTCATGAACGAGGTGTTCCTGGAGTTCCTCCACCGCTTTGTGATAGTTTACATCGACGACATTCTGATCTACTCCCGGAACCTGGCCGACCATCGCCACCACATTGCGCAGGTCCTCCAGAAGCTCCGTCAAATCCGTCTGTACCTTAAGCTAGAGAAATGCGAGTTCCATCGCCCCACGATGCAGTTCCTGGGATACATCATCGGGAGGGAAGGTATCCAGATGGACCAGGGGAAGGTTACAGCTGTGGCAGAATGGCCGACTCCCCAGACGATTAAGGAACTACAGAGATTCCTTGGATTCGCCAATTTCTACCGTCGCTTTATCAAGGGTTTTAGTCTGCTCCCAGCCCCGCTTACCACCCTGCTCCACAGGAAGCCCAAGTCCCTGTCCTGGAGTTCCACCACCCACAAAGCTTTTGACCACCTGAAGACAGCGTTTAGCACGGCCCCTATTCTCCGGCATCCAGACCCCCATGTACCATTCGTGGTGGAAGTTGACGCCTCCACCACCAGAGCCGGGGCTGTGCTATCCCAACTGTTTGGAGAGCCTCCCCGCCTCCAGCCTTGTGCATACTATTCCAAGAAACTGACCCCAGCGGAGCAAAATTATGACATCGGGAACAGGGAGCTGCTAGCCATCAAGCTTGCCTTAGAAGAGTGGCGGCACTGGCTGGAGGGAGCAAACCATCATTTCACAGTCATCAATACCTCCGGCAAGCAAAGTGGCTCAACCCCAGACAGGCCCGTTGGGCCTTGTTCTTTACCAGATTCCAATTCACCATCACATACCGACCTGGTAACCGGAACTGTAAGGCTGACGCTCTATCCCGAGTACACTCACCCGATTCTCCCACGGAACCCGAGTCAATTCTTCCTCCAGCCCTCATTGTCAACCCCATCATCTGGAACATTGATCAGGACATCAGAGCCGCCACTCTTACGGAACCTGCTCTGCTGGGAGGTCCAGAAGGGAAAACTTTCGTTCCAGTTTCCATACGGCAATCCCTTCTGGACTCAGTGCACAAAGTACCGGGCTCTGGACATCCAGGCAGCCAACGGACCCTCTCGCTCCTCCAAGCTTGGTACTGGTGGCCCAGTATGTCCCGTGACACCATCAGGTAAGTCCGCAGTTGCTCAGTCTGTGCCATGTCCTCGACTCCCCGTCATCTACCAGTGGGCAAGCTCGTACCTCTCCCCATTCCTCAACGACCCTGGTCACACATGGGAATGGATTTTGTGACTGACCTCCCCGAATCTGAAGGAAGGACCTGCATCCTCGTGGCAGTGGACCGCTTCTCAAAAGCGTGCAAGCTAATTCCCCTCCGAGGATTACCCACGGCCTTAGAAACTGCCGAACACCTGTTTCAGCAGGTCTTCCGGAACTTCGGGGTGCCCTAGAACATTGTGTCGGATCGCGGCCCACAATTCATCTCCCATGTGTGGAAAGCCTTCTTCCGCCTGCTAGGAGTCACGGTGAGCTTGTCCTCCGGTTATCATCCACAGACAAACGGCCAGACTGAGCGGAAGATCCAAGAACTCGGACGGTACCTCCGGGCATACTGCCAGGAAGATCAGCACAGCTGGAGCCGATTCCTCCCGTGGGCCGAGTATGCACAGAATTCTCTCCGCCAGAACACCACAGGCCTAACCCCGTTCCAGTGCATACTCGGCTATCAACCCCCGCTCTTCCCGTGGACGAGAGAGCCATCGGAGGTTCCAGCTGTAGACCACTGGTTCCGAGCGAGCGAGAGAGTGTGGGACTCAGCTCACATCCACCTCCAACGGGCAGTGCGGAGACACAAGGACTTCGCTGATGCCCGACGCGCTCCAACTCCCCTCTACCATCCGGGAGACCGGGTGTGGTTGTCCACCCGAGACCTGCGACTCCGCCTGCCCTGCAAGAAGCTGAGTCCCCGCTACATTGGTCCGTTCAAGATCCAGAGGCAGATTAATGAGGTTACCTACCAGCTCCAACTCCCCCCCAGGTATCGTATCCATCCCACGTTCCACGTTTCCCTACTTAAACCATGCTCTTCTCCTACCCCAGATCAGCGTGAGCTGGATGAGCCTCCTCCTCCAGAAGTCCTGGATCAGCCGTCAGTCTACCAGGTCCGCAACATCATGGACTCACGGCGACGGGGTGGCCGGCTGGAGTACCTCGTAGACTGGGAGGGGTACGGACCCGAGGAGCAGTCCTGGGTGGCCCGGGGCGATATCCTAGACCCCATGCTGTTACAGGAGCTCCACCGCATCCATCCAAATCATCCCGCACCCAGAGGCCGGGGTCGCCCCCATCGCCGTGTAAGGGCATCAGGAGCCACCCCTGGAGGAGGGGGTAGTGTCAGAGAGTCACAGTCTCAGTCACCGCCGCCAACAACAATCACCAGATCACAGTCACCTGAGTTCTAATCACCCGCACCTGCAACCCCTCATCAGCACTCCCATAAGTACCACATGCTCTCTGACACTCATCGTCCGTTCTACGGTTCACTATCCTGAACAGTACCTGACTCCATGCAATTATTACCTGTGTTTAACTTACCTTGTTGTCTCCCAGAACCCCTCCAGCGATCCTCCAGTGTGTGTCCTGTTCTCCTGTGTTTCCCTGCTCCACGATTCCTGCAATAGAGACTCTGATCAGTTCACTGCCGTTTCACTAAGGATTGGATTACCAGACAAGTCACTCACCTGCTCCTCTCACCTCACGCAAATTAACCTGTCAATAAATCCTCTGTTTTGCTACTTACCTGTTTATCCGTGCTCTGTTTGTGACACACATTATCTCCTATTTCTAGATATGTGAATATATATTAAGTAATTATTAGTTAAACATTATATAATGCTTGTTAATGATTTATTAATGAAAATTATTATAAAGTGTTACCCAAAATGTTACTGTTTTTGCAGTTCTTTGGATCAAATAAATGCAGGCTTGGTGAGAGACTTATTAAAAAAAACATAAAAAATCTTACTGTTCAAAACTTTTGACTGGTAGCGTATATTTGTAACAACTGGATAATTTGTATTAACAAGCACCCACCCCCTTAGTGCCCCTTTGTTGGTTTGGGCCACTGCCTCTCAAAATGTCTGTGCACGGTCCTGCAGCATAGGTATTGCACAGGGGTGGCAAAACAGTATCAATATGTATCTGCTGGTCTTTAAGTAACTGAAAAAGTAATTTGCTGCTCTTTTCTTTTTCATTTTAGCAGGAGGGAGATATGTGAGCTGATAAGATCCTCTACATCCCACTATCAGACCCACATCAGGCAAGAAAGAACTGAAGCAGTCCTGCAGACACACACACTGAAGGCTGTAGACCTGCAGAGAGTAAAAGACCAGCACAAAACCAGCATAAAGATCAAGTACGAGAGATTATTTGAGGGAAACAAACTCAGAGAGAATGAAACCCTCCTGAACAGGATCTACACACAGCTCTACATCATAGAGGGAGATAGTGAAGGGGTGAATGAAGAACATGAGGTTTTACAGATGGAGAAAACAGCCAGTACACAACACTTACAAGACACTCCAATCTACTGCAATGACATCTTTAAAACCTCAGCTGAACCAGGATGTGAGGAGAAAGACCAGATCAAGACTGTTCTTACTAAAGGCATCGCTGGAATCGGAAAAACTGTCTCTGCGCAGAAGTTCATTCTGGACTGGGCCGAGGGAAAAGCCAATCAGGATGTAGATTTCATGTTTGTGCTTCCATTTCGAGAGCTGAACTTGATCCGAGATCATCAGTACAGTCTTCATAGACTTCTGCTGGACTTTCATCCTGAACTTCAAGATCTGGACTCACAGATTTATGAGGAGTGTAAAGTTGTGTTCATCTTTGATGGTCTGGATGAAAGCAGAATCACACTGATGTTTTCAGCTGATCAGAAAGTTTGTGATGTGACTAAGACTTCATCAGTGGGTGTGTTGATGTCAAAGCTCATGAAGGGAGAGCTGCTTCCCTCTGCTCTCATCTGGATCACCTCCAGACCAGCAGCAACCAATCAGATCCCCTCCAAATACATCAACCGTCTGACAGAAATTCAGGGATTCAATGAGCCTCAGAAGGAGGAATATTTCAGGAAGAAAATCAGTGACCAGCATCAAGCCAGCAGAATCATCTCACACATCAGAAGAGCAAGAAGCCTCCACATCATGTGCCACATCCCCGTCTTCTGCTGGATCTCATCCACTGTGCTTCAGAAGCTCCTGGAAGAAGATCTGAGTGCAGAAATCCCTCAAACTCTGACTGAAATGTACATCCACTTTCTGCTGATTCAGATCAACTTGAGGAACCAGAAGTATGAAGAGAGAGATCCAGAGAAACTCCTGCAGTCCAACAGAGAAGTGATTGTGAAACTTGCTGAAGTGGCTTTCAAACAGCTGATGAAGGGCAATGTGATGTTCTATGAGGAGGACCTGATTGAGAGTGGCATAGATGTCACTGACGCCTCAGTGTATTCTGGGATTTGCACTGAGATTTTTAAGGAGGAATCTGTGATTCATCAGAGGAAAGTCTACAGCTTCATCCATCTGAGTGTTCAGGAGTTTCTCGCTGCTTTCTATGTGTTTTACTACCACATATACAGCACTACAGAAGCATGTTTTGATTCACTGGAAAATCTCCATAAAAGAGTGGCTGATAAGGTTGTAATGAACAAAAATGGACAGATGGATCTGTTCTTGCGGTTCCTGCTGGGCGTCTCACTGGAGTCCAATCAGAGACTCTTACAGGATCTACTGACACAGACAAAGAACAGCTCAGACAGCATCAGAGAATCCACACAGTACATTAAAGAGAAGATCAAAGATGGACATGGACTCTCCACTGAAAGATCAATCAATCTGTTCCTCTGTCTGCTGGAAGTGAAAGATCAGACTCTGTCCAGAGAGATTCAGGAGTTTATGAAATCAGATAAACACTCAGAGGAAAAACTCTCTCCTGCTCACTGCTCAACAATTGCCTACATGCTTCAGATGGCAGAGGAGCCGCTGGATGAGCTGGACCTCAAGAAATACAACACATCAGATGAAGGTAGAAGAAGACTGGTACCAGCTGTGATCAACTGCAGAAAAGCTCTGTAAGTGTTTAATCATGTTACAGTGAAGAGTCACGTCTGAATTGAATTACAGTTTTTGTTGTTGTGCTAACTAATACATCTTGAGAGTATTTTACTTTTCACAGTAGGAAGTCAACTGAAATGAGAAAACAAATAAGTAGCCACAATTTAATGAAAAGAACGGAAATAAAATGACTAAAAATTACAAACCCGATTCCAAAAAAGTTGGGACACTGTACAAATTGTGAATAAAAACAGAATGCAATGATGTGGAAGTTTCAAATTTCAATATTTTATTCAGAATACAACATAGATGACATATCAAATGTTTAAACTGAGAAAATGTATCATTTTAAGGGAAAAATAAGTTGATTTTAAATTTCATGGCATCAACACATCTCAAAAAAGTTGGGACAAGGCCATGTTTACCACTGTGTGGCATCCCCTCTTCTTTTTATAACAGTCTGCAAACGTCTGGGGACTGAGGAGACAAGTTGCTCAAGTTTAGGAATAGGAATGTTGTCCTATTCTTGTCTAATACGGGCTTCTAGTTGCTCAACTGCCTTAGGTCTTCTTTGTCGCATCTTCCTCTTTATGATGCGCCAAATGTTTTCTATGGGTGAAAGATCTGGACTGCAGGCTGGCCATTTCAGTACCCGGATCCTTCTTCTACGCAGCCATGATGTTGTAATTGATGCAGTATGTGGTCTGGCATTGTCATGTTGGAAAATGCAAGGTCTTCCCTGAAAGAGACGATGTCTGGATGGGAGCATATGTTGTTCTAGAACTTGGATATACCTTTCAGCATTGATGGTGCCTTTCCAGATGCGTAAGCTGCCCATGCCACACGCACTCATGCAACCCCATACCATCAGAGATGCAGGCTTCTGAACTGAGCGCTGATAACAACTTGGGTTGTCCTTGTCCTCTTTAGTCCGGATGACATGGCGTCCCAGTTTTCCAAAAAGAACTTCAAATTTTGATTCGTCTGACCACAGAACAGTTTTCCACTTTGCCACAGTCCATTTTAAATGAGCCTTGGCCCAGAGAAAACGCCTGCGCTTCTGGATCATGTTTAGATATGGCTTCTTTTTTGACCTATAGAGTTTTAGCCGGCAACGGCGAATGGCACAGTGCATTGTGTTCCCCGACAATGTTTTCTGGAAGTATTCCTGAGCCCATGTTGTGATTTCCATTACAGTAGCATTCCTGTATGTGATGCAGTGCCGTCTAAGGGCCCGAAGATCACGGGCATCCAGTATGGTTTTCCAGCCTTGACCCTTACGCACAGAGATTGTTCCAGATTCTCTGAATCTTTGGATGATATTATGCACTGTAGATGATGATAACTTCAAACTCTTTGCAATTTTTCTCTGAGAAACTCCTTTCTGATATTGCTCCACTATTTTTCGCCGCAGCATTGGGGGAATTGGTGATCCTCTTCCCATCTTGACTTCTGAGAGACACTGCCACTCTGAGAGGCTCTTTTTATGCCCAATCATGTTGCCAATTGACCTAATAAGTTGCAAATTGGTCCTCCAGCTGTTCCTTATATGTACATTTAACTTTTCCGGCCTCTTATTGCTACCTGTCCCAACTTTTTTGGAATGTGTAGCTCTCATGAAATCCAAAATGAGCCAATATTTGGCATGACATTTCAAAATGTCTCACTTTAAACATTTGATATGTTATCTATATTCTATTGTGAATAAAATATAAGTTTATGAGATTTGTAAATTATTGCATTCCTTTTTATTCACAATTTGTACAGTGTCCCAACTTTTTTGGAATCGGGTTTGTACTAATAAAGGGATGAATTAATAAAAACATCCTTATGTTTCAACCAAAACAACTGAACAAATTAATAAAATATCCTTTTGAGTTATTTGTTTTATGCATGTAGAGTGTGGTAAAGTGTGGTGTATTCTGTTAGTCATTACAGAGTCTTGAATGTTTATCATTACACTGCATTTCTGAGCCCTTGCATCTTGGTTTATCATGTCTTGGTTTTGATCTTCTGCCTGTTGTCTTGGATTTTCCTGTTTGCCTGTCTTTTTTTGCCCTGGTGTTTTATTGTCTGGATTATCTCCATGGTGTTTTGACCAATTGCCTGTTATATGGATTATGATTTTGGATTAACCTTCAATAAAAGGCTGCATCTGGATCCTCAACATTTTGTGTCTCATAGCGGTAAGTAACATAGAGAGATGTAATGTGGACAGTCAGACAAATAGGAAGTGGGCAGATCCAGACATACCAAGAGCAGAGAGTGGTGAAATGTGAATACTGTGAGATACTTAAAATGAAATCTAAGAGAATTAAAATGCAGCCAAACCTGAGTCAATGGCCATACAAATATCATTGTCAACCCTAAGAAGTGCTGTATCAGTGCTTTGGAGAGTGTGATTGGAAACAGTCTAGTACCTTATCTATTCTATTACCTATATACCTTGGAAAAGTTTTCCAAGATGGCGCCAGTGCACACGGCATGCCGTCTCTCTCGTGTGTTTCAGTCTCTTGTACCTGTACTGTTTGTACTCTGTGTGGTGTTGCACTGGTATCATGTAGACTCAGTGCTAACCTACGATCGTCAAGCCCTATTCAACATCAAATGTTGTATGGAAGCTGGTTACCTGGGAAGCTGTCCTGTTCTCTACTCCCGCTCTCAATCCTCTTTTAATCAACCTGCGCCAGAGTGCGTTCACCGGTTGCCTTGCTGCGTTCCTCCTCTACGGAAACGCCGCAGAAAGAGAGGTTGTCGTGGCGGTGTTCGGGTGAGAATTAGACGGGCAATTGCTTCCACTATACAATCTTCGACCCAGTTTTCCTTGGATACAATAAGTTTAGAGGGGCATAACCTGGCGCGACGCTCTTGGGATTATAGATATGCTTTTCATCTTCCAGTCTATCCAGTTTTCGGTGATCCATCTATCTTCGCGTTGCCGCGTTTACGACTTCGCCGGAGAGGAGTGGAATGTTTAAATCTTCGCCAACTGGACTTTGTTCGATTGGATCGGAACCTGGCATCACTGTCTCATCTCAACATGGCTCTAGTCAATGCTAGGTCCGTGTGCAACAAGACGTTCATTTTAAATGACTTTTGTACCAGACGAAACTTGGATATCCTATTCCTGACTGAGACTTGGGCCTCTGCTGGTGAGTCGTCGGTTTTTGAGGAACTATGTCCGCCGGACTGTTGTTTTATTAGTACACCACGATGTACTGGCAAGGGCGGTGGGGTTGCCATGGTTTTTAAACAATCCCTTAATATACGGCCCGTTTGTGTTGGGAGTTATTCATCGTTTGAGTTACAGTGTATTGTGTTGGAGTCTGATTCCACTGCAGGGTTCTTCGCGCTTATTTATAGGCCACCTAATTTTGACAGTGCTTTTATACAAGAGTTTTGTGAATTTGTAACTCATATTATGCCATCATATGATCAGCTGTTATTATTGGGAGATTTCAATGTACATGTGTGCTGCCCAGGTCGACACTTGGTCGGTGAATTTTGTAACATTTTGGAATCTTTTGGTTTTATGCAGCATATAAATGGAGCAACTCATGTCCATGGTCACACTCTGGACCTTATATTGTCAAATGGTGTCACTGTAGAAAATGTAAGCGTAGAAGATGTCTCCTTCTACGATCACAGTCCAATTGTTTTTAATGTCCATGTCGAGAACTCTGTAGTGGTGAAAAAGCATCCGGGCCATTACTCTCGTTGTATAAATTCATCTACTCTTTCTCAGTTTAGTGAAATCTATCGTACTAATGCTGTTGATGGATCCATTTTGAATGCTGTTGAGTCTTCCATTGGGCCTGATGAACTGACTTCTTTTTTCTATGCATCTTGCTCTAATATTTTAGATGCTATTGCACCTTTTAAATTGAAATTACCCAAGCAGAAATCGTATTACTGGCTGGATGATCATGCTCGCTCTCTTAGGCAGGCTTGTCGTCGAGCTGAGAGGAAATGGAAACAGGATTCTTTAATTGTGTCCTATGAGTTTTTTAAAGAATATTTGATTAGCTTTCAGAATGCTGCAAAATCAGCTAGGTCAAAATATTTTTCAGATTTGATTACTACACACTCTCATAGACCTAGGATTTTGTTTTCCACAATCAATTCTTTAATTAATCCAGTTTGTCAGTTTCATGTGGAACCCTCAACTGAGCTCTGTGAAATGTTTTTAAAATTTTTCTCCGATAAAGTGTTAGCTATTCACTCCTCTTTTACCTTGCAGTTATCAGATCTGTCGCTGTTTCCGCTGGCTAGTCCGGCTTCCTTTTCTTGTTTTCAAAATGTTTCTTTGAGGGAACTTTGTGATTTGGTCAATAAGATGAAGTCAACTGCCTCTTCACTTGATGTCATTCCTTCTGAGATTATTAAGGCCTCTTTTTCTGAAATCGGTACTTCCATTCAGTCATTGATTAACTTGTCTCTAACTGCTGGGGTAGTCCCGAAATGTTTTAAGCATGCTGTAGTTCAACCTTTGCTTAAGAAACAGGGTTTGGAGGAAGGTTGCCTTGACAATTATAGGCCTGTCTCTAAGCTTTCATTTTTATCAAAACGTTTAGAAAAAGTTGTATATTCACAATTGATTTCTTTTTTGAATGAAGCTAAATTAACAGAACCTCTTCAATCTGGTTTCTCTGCATAGCATAGTACTGAGTCTGCTTTGCTTAAAGTGTTCAATGACATTTTACTTGCAGTTGATAGTGGTAAAAATACAGTACTTTTGCTTCTTGATCTTACAGCTGCCTTCGACACAGTTGATCATAATATTCTCCTCTGCCGGTTAGAGCGTTTGTTTGGTATCGGGGGTATTGCTTTGCAGTGGTTTAATTCATATATTAGAGACAGGACTTTTTCTGTTGAGTTAGGTAAGTTCTCTTCATCTGTTGCTCCTATTGTCTGTGGGGTGCCTCAAGGATCCATTTTGGGGCCACTTCTTTTTAATTTATATATGCGACCATTGGGAGATATAATTAGGAGACATAATGTTTCATTTCATTTATATGCTGATGATACCCAGTTGTACATACCATTGAAAGCTGGCGATACCATTGAACCCTTATTGGCCTGCCTTGGGGACATTAAGAAATGGTTGTCAAGCTGTTTTCTTCGACTTAATGAAGAAAAAACGGAAGTAATCGTCTTTGGCCCCCCAAAGTTGAGAAGTGGTCTAATAGATGAGCTTGGCAAGCATTTCTCCTCTGTCTCTTCTCAGGTCAGGAATCTTGGTGTCATTCTGGACTCTGAACTTTGCTTAACTAAACAAATTAATACAGTTGTCAAGAACAGTTTTTATCAGTTACGGATTATCTCAAGATTGAAATCATTTCTGTCTTTTAATGATCTGGAGAAGGTCATTCATGCTTTTATTACCTCCCGCCTCGATTACTGTAATTCACTATATTTGGGTCTTCCTCAGTCATCCATTGCACGCTTACAGATGGTACAAAATGCTGCTGCAAGGCTATTGACTGGGGCTAAGAAAACTGATCGTGTTACACCAATTTTAGCCTCTCTTCACTGGCTTCCTGTCCATTTTAGAATTAAATTTAAAACTTTGTTGTTTGTTTTTAAAGCACTTAATGGTCAAGCCCCATCTTATCTCACAGATCATCTTACTCCACTTTCATCCTCCAGATCTTTAAGATCTTCTGACAGGGCTTTCTTAGCTGTCCCACGTTCGCGCTTAAAAACAAAGGGTGATAGGGCTTTTTCAATCGCTGCCCCCCGTCTTTGGAATCAACTGCCACTAGACATTCGCCTTGCACCTTCTATTACAACTTTTAAAACGAAGTTGAAAACATATCTTTATTCCCAGGCATTTTAATTGGATTTTATTTATGTTGTATTGTTTTACTGTATTATCTGTCTTGCTTATTTTATGTTTATCTTTGACTTTGTTCAGCACTTTGGTCAGCTTTGCTGAGATAAATGTGCTATATAAATAAACTTTACTTACTTACTTACTTACCTTATTGGAAATATTCATAGAGGTTGTGTGATGAGAAATAGGTTTGAGTAGATTCAAAATCAGTCTGTAATTGGCCATGTCAGAAAGGTCAGGGTCAGGTTTCTATAGGACAGGGGTGACAGCTGCAGTTTTTAATTCCTGAGGAACAGCACTAGTACTAAGTAGTTGGGAAATGAGAAGTGAAATGAGCATCAAAATTACTGATGCAGAGTTTTTAAGTAAAACAGGGGCAAGATCAAGATGACAGGAAAACAGGTTTGAGTTTTTGATTTGCTCAGAGATGTAAGCTGAAGTTGGAGGATCAAAGTCAGTGAAAGTACCAGATGTGAGAGTGGAGGGGTCCTGTGAGAGGAAAGAAGATTGCATAGGAGGGAAGAGATTACGTATGATATTTATTTTATTTTATTTTAAGTGTAAGAAAGACTCACAAAGCTCTACCGAGTGACTCATGTAAGGTGTGGGAGGTAAGTACACTGACTACAGAAGACAGTGTTTTAAGTCAAGAGGATGCATTACTAAAAAGGGTAGAGTAGTAGCTAGAGCGTGCAGTATTTAAACCAGATTTGTATAACTGAATATGGTCTTTATGAGCAGTAAGGCACACAGTCAAACCGGTTTTCCTGTAAAGTTGTTCAAGGCGATGACCAGCAGTTTTCAAGTCACATAGTGCAGGAATAAACCAGGGAGACCTATGTGTAGAAGGTACAAATGTACATTTAAGGGGGACATGAATAATAAGGGCAGTGGAAACAGAGTTATTATATATGGCAAGTATATCAAGGGAGCTAGTGTGTTCAGTAATGACAGAGAAGTGTGTTTGTACAGATTTAGAAAATAGTAATGGATTAATAGTAGGGGTGTAATGATACACGTATTCGTATTGAACCATTCGGTACGAAGCTTTCAGTTCGGTATGCATTACAAACCGAACAATTCTTTGGACTAATCATATTACATTTGGAAAATAAAAGAGCTTAAAGTGTGTGAAATATAATGTTCTCAGTGCCACTGCGCTCAACAAGGCAGCCCAAATGACATAACAGGCTATGCTGTCTGCCCTGTGGCGTAGCGGACGGGCACACAGGGCACGTACTGCGAAAGGCCCCGCAATAACCTTCCCTTGCTGGATTGCGTCGAAAGCATCAGTTATTCAAAAACATAAATTATTGGCAATATTAAGAGTATTTGGCATTTTCAATTATTGTGGGCCTGTTACATTCTTATTTTTATTAGGCCTATTATTATTATGAAGTTACTTTTATAATTAAATTAAAATTATAATAATTTGCCCCGCAATAATTACCGCATAACTGACCCACTGCAAAGATAAAAGATTACGCTATTTACTCCTATATTAAAATGTTTTAAAAAAGGTCTTTTAAATCATGCTTAAGACTCAGTGACTTCCGGTTGAACAGGGAACGCTGACACGTCTGGCTGCCGCTCCTCTCTCCGGTTTTATTGATTGTAATGTTTATTGGACTATTCTGAATGGTAAATGAGAGTTTTGGAGCTCTGAAAGCTCTGGAAGGCCCCTATTGTTACACACACAACTGCAATGCGGAATTACGTTTTAATCTTCGGCCTGCTGTTTTTATTTTTGAACTATATCTGCCGGAATCAACCCTTCTGTTGCCGGGATCACGACACACGTTACCACAAGATTGCTGCTGGTGTGGATCTTCCCCTCATGGCTTTAAGGTACACTGCTTGCAATCTGCTGAACCTTAAAAGGAATTATTATTTAACGAAAGACACCTATGAATTTTGCCGTAATGTCGGAATTCTTCGACCATTGCGATACATACATCGAGCGTCAAGGCACAAGTTTATACATGACGCATCAGACTCCTTCCCTGTGCCAGTATTTCAACGTAAAACCAACAGGCTTCGGTGCAATGGGGTGGATGTTAACAATCTGTTAGCGCTTAAACGCGCGGAGCTCTCTCCATCACTCCCTATGCCCCTGCGTCTGGTGAAATCGGCTCTTTTTAACGCGCGCTCTGTGAATAATAAGGCACTGTTGTTATCGGATATTATCATCGAAAAAAAACTGGACTTGGTCTGCTTGATGGAAACATGGCACAAACAGTCTGATGGGCTTGTGTTTAATGAACTTACTCCATCTGGCTATGGATTGTTCGATTCCCCGCGACCCTCTGGCAGGGGTGGGGGACTCATTTTGTTGTATAATCATCAATTCACTATAAGTCCAGTGGTTACTCCTCATTTTGATTCTTTTGAATGTCTTGTGCTGAGTGTCTTTGCACCCATCTCGACTGTCATAGCCACAGTCTACAGACCTCCTAAGACTACTGAACACTTTTTAACTGAATTTGCTGATTTTTTGTCTATGTTGTGTCTTAAGTTTGAAAGAACTCTTATCTTAGGGGACTTTAACATCCACATGGACAAAAAAGACTCTGTAATGACTAAGGACTTTGTGTCTTTATTGGAATGTTTTGATTTGAAGCAACATGTGGATTGCTCCACACATATTAAGGGGCACACCTCAGATCTGGTTATTTCTAATGGATCATTCTTGTCACAGCTTTCCACCAGGGATTTAGGATTGTCTTACCATTTTGCTATCTTTTTTATTATGGAATTGTCACATTCTAACATTCACCCTCTCCGTACTGTAAATTATCGCAAATGGAAATCCATTGATCTCCCTGATGTCTCTGCTTTTATTGAGTCCTCTTTAAGTGGCTTTTCTCCATCGGACCCTCTGGAGGACAATATCTCTTTGTTAAATACTGTTCTTTTGTCTGGTTTGGACTTATTTGCACCTATGAAATCCCATTCTGTGGCCTTTGTACGATCTGCTCCCTGGTATAATGGTGAGCTGCGCTCTGGGAAGGCAGCTTGTCGTAAGCTGGAGCGTAGGTGGTGTACCTCTGGCCAAACTTGGAAAGACCACTTACTTGAGTATAAGGCAGAGACTGTATCTGTCAGATCTCAGTATTTCTCTCAGATAATTGACAATAATCAAAATAAGCCCAAAAAACTGTTTCATACCATTAACAAACTGCTCAAAGGTAACAGTTCCTCTAATGTACCTGCCTCAGATCAGCTCTGTAATAGATTTCTTGATCATTTCAGCTCCAAAATTGCCAATGCTCGCAAATTTATTACTTCTGTTGCGTCTGCTTCTGCTCTCAGTATCCCTCATTTTTCTGACACCTTTTTCTCAAATTTTAGCTCATTGATCTTGTCTCTCTGGGTAATGTGGTTTCACAAATGAAAGTTGCCACTTCCATAGTTGATTCCATACCCACCTGTCTGTTTAAATCATGTTTTGCCTCACTATGCCCAGTCGTCCTGAGTATAATAAATGACTCACTGAACACGGGGGTTGTACCTGCTGCACTCAAAATCGCTGCTGTTAACACCTGTACCAAAAAAGCCCAACGTAGACTGGGTAAACATCCATAATTTTCATCCCATTTCCAATCTGCCCTTTTTGGCTAATGTGCTTGAGCGAATTGTGGCCTCTCAGTTATACACTCACCTCACTTTAAACAATCTTTTTGAGTCCATCCAATCTGGCTTCCGCAAACTGAATAGCACTGAAACAGCATTGGTTAAAGTCACCAATGATCTGTTAATTGCTGCTGACTCTGGTTCTCTGTCAATCCTGATTTTACTCGATCTCAGCGCAGCTTTCGACACTGTAGACCATTCTCTTTTACTCTCTCGGTTGGAAACTGTTTTTGGTGTTACTGACACTGCCTTAAACTGGTTCAAGTCTTACCTTTCAGACCGTAGGCAGTTTGTGTCCCTGGGTGGATGCAGGTCCAATATTGGTTCAGTGCAGTTTGGTGTTCCCCAGTGTTCAGTTTTGAGTCCCTTACTTTTTAGCATGTACATTTTTCCCCTTGGGCAATTTCTAAGATCCCTTGGTCTTAGGTTTCATTTTTACGCAGATGACACTCAGATTTACATTCACTCAAAATCTGGTGATAATTCGGCTGTTGCCTTTCTTGAACACTGCATATAGGAGGTAAAAATATGGATGTCAAAAAAATTTCTTTGTCTCAACAGTGACAAGACTGAGGTTATGCTGATTGGTTCACCCCATCAAATACGTAAAGCTGGCATTTTAACCTTAAAGATGAATGTTCTGTTATGGAGTTTCAAACAAAATAAAAAAACCTGTGGGTGATATTTGATTCAAACTTAACATTTGATCCTCATGTCCAAAACACGGTTAAAGTATAATTTTTTCACCTCAGAAACATTGCAAGACTGCGCCCCATGTTATCTTTCTCCGTGGCCAAAAAACTGATCAATACATTTATCTTTTCTCGAATCGACTACTGTAATGCTCTGCTCGCTGGGGTCTCTAAATCAACCCTAAACAAATTGCAGTATGTTCAAAACGCAGCTGCCAGAATCCTGACAAGGTCCTGGACAAGTGAGCACATTTCTCCAATCTTGGAGTCTTGCACTGGCTTCCGGTCAGGTTTCGCATAGATTTTAAAGTTCTCATGCTTACCTACAGGGCCCTGCATGGTTTAGCACCAGAATATCTGCCTGAACATGTCTACACCCCAAGGCGAAATCTCCGCTCTTCTGATTCTGGCTTGTTGACTGTTCCTGTAACTCGTTTACGCTCTATGGGTGACCGGGCTTTTTCTTCTGTGGCGCCAAAACTCTGAAATTCTCTCCCTACTGAAATTAGACAGGCTGAATCCTTTAGTGTTTTTAAATCTTCTCTTAAAACATATTATTTCCAGTTAGCATATATGTGATTTATTTATTCATTTATTTTTATATATATTATTATTATTATTATTTTTATTTTTATTTTTTTCTCAATGTGAATCTCAATGTATTTTTTTCTGTATGTCTTGGTAAAGCGCTTTGAGATGCAACTTTTAAAGGTGCTATATAAAATAAAGTTTATTATTATTATATTATTATGTCCATTATACAATGAATTATAGGTCTTTAATAAGGTCTATAACTTCTCTTTTTTTCACTATGTACTGGCCACAAGAGAAATATTAAGGGAATAAATGAAAACAGTTAGCTATATACTGTTATCAGCATATGTTGAAGTAGATTTGTCTCTCGTCGTCTCTGAGAGAATATGCGGTGCCAGATGCCAAAAGGTCTGTCACCGGCATAACTCTTGCTCAAAGTTCTCACTTTGTTTGTGTGATATCCATTGGCTCGCCTTCATGGTTTCCAACATTGTGATGTAACCGTCTGTATAATGTCTTAACCTCTTTTACAAGAAAAAACCTTGATATTATTGAAATATCAGTTGTGTAATCAGGTTAATAATTTAATTCTTGTGTGTTCGGCTCTCTTTCAGTCTTGCTGGCTGTAATATCAATGCTCTGTGCTGTCAGAATTTGTCATCAACTCTACAATCCTCAAACTCTGTCCTGAGAGAGCTGGACCTGAGTAACAATGACCTGCAGGATACAGGAGTGAAGCTGCTCTCTGATGGACTGAAGAGTCCAGTCTGTCAGCTGGAGATCCTGAGGTATTTAAGAGAGTATTTTTTTTATAACAAACACATATCATTTCTATATTTGAACTTTTAGTAACTTGGATGTTCAATACAATACAATTCAAGGTGTAGTGCTATATTTAGTGTTGATAGTGATTTTTACGGGGTCAGAGCAAAGAAGTGATGAATTTTAATACACTTATTGAGGAAGATTTAAACCAGGGGTGCTCCTGACAATCGAATATCCTTCAAAGTTCAGCTCCAACTCTAATCAAACACACCTCCCTTTAATTTTCAAGCGATCCTGAAGACCTTAATTAGTTGCTTCAGGTGTGTTTGATTAGAGTTGGAGCTGAACGTTGCAGGACAGTCGATCGCCGGGAGCAGGATTAGGCACCCCTGATCTAAAAATTCCTAGTGGCAAATTCAACAGTTCAGAGTTGCATTTCTGCTTTTAACTCTTAAATTGAATGGCATATACATATTTGTGTGTTATTTGGTCTACATTTTTGTGTTAAATTAAAAGCTTTAAGGAAGAATGGCACACATAGTCAAGGCTTGCAAATCAGAGCTTAAATAAATTACAAATAAAGTGCAGATCATTTTGATCTTCTATTTGTAGCCCATCTTACAAAATCTTACATGAACTCTGATTTGAATTAGCACACATAATAAAATAAGTCCAGAAATAAACTTCCATGTTAAGGAGCATAACCTTTCCTATAAATACACTGTTGCCACAGCAATTACCTTTTTAAGAGGACTCTCTGACACATGGTTAATTAATAAACAACAATAATAGCTAATAATAACTGATAAAAATAAGTTTTCCTTATTTACAAGACTGTTGCTGTTTGTATGTAGGTTGTCAGGCTGTATGGTGACAGAGGAAGGCTGTGGTTATGTGTCTTCAGCTCTGACTTCAAACCCCTCACACCTTAGAGAGCTGGATCTGAGCTACAATCACCCAGGAGAATCAGGAGTCAAGCTGCTCTCTGAAAAACTCAAGAATCCAAACTACAGACTGGACAAACTCAAGTATGTGGGGCAGCAAGGGAATTTTACTCAATAACAAAATAACCTGAACACATCTGTCAGCTATGGAGGACCAAACCTGAAGAAATGAAAAATGAATAAATAAATAGATAAATTACAGCTACAAGCAGCGTTGAAAAAGCCCTCTCAACTGGGCTCACCGCCAGCTTTAGGGCTTTTGTAAAACAGTGAACGGTCAGCAATATGCATTTAAAGAGATAAAAATAGGAGGAATATGTCAGAGTCATTTATATGTGCCAAACTTCCTGCTGCCAGCTGGTGGAACTATGACTATAACTGAATATTGCCATCTGGATGTCTTCAGACCAGGACTTTTATCAAACATATAAGTTTGGTGCAGATTGAACATGGTATGTTTGAGTTAGTGTAAAACATGACATATCCTGTTGACAGCAGGTGGCGCTATGATTATAACAGAATCTTGGCCTTTAGATGGAAAGCCGATTAGTCACCAGAAGAGAAGGACGGCAGCTCGCGTAAGTGGTGTAATATTTTTTCGCAGTTTTGTTGTTTAAATTATTTATTTGCTGCTAGGAAGGAATACTTCGTTTCCTACCTATTTCTATTGTGCATTTTCGTTGAGGTTTATATTTTTGATTGCACTTGCTGGCAATTTGAATAATTTGCACCTCAGCTAAGAACGAGCGTGTGTGATTGTGCGAAGTGTTTAGTTTTGCATACAGCAATTAGCAGACCTTTCAGGTTATTGGCTGGGCTGAGCAGAAGCCGGCCTCAGCTGTTTTCACTGTAGTCTCCTCGACCGTATTTATTTGATGTCAGAGCGCTGACGCGGAAGCGTCTGCGGAAGCGTTCAGCCATCGTGCTCAGCCTCCTCGTGTGAAGACCAACGAGGGTAAAGACAGACGACTTTTCCTGCGCGACTTTAACCGAGCAACGACACCGAGCACACACTTAAGTATCATTTCTATCTTCCCTCACGCACTCTCCTTCCCTATCCTCTATCATGTGTTTCGAAACCATTCCGGTTCTCTCCCAACCACGCTCTAAAAACACACGCAGACGGCAACGTCATCCTGCCAACCTTCGCCCGATCGCTACATCTTCTACTACACCTCTTTCTTTCTCTGTGGGTCTTTGGAATTGCCAGTCAGCTGTCAACAAAGCTGACTTCATTTCTGCTTTTTCCTTACAATCCACTCTCAGCATCTTGGGCTTGACTGAGACCTGGATTCGTCCAGAAGACTCCGCTACCCCGGCTGCTCTCTCTCAGAATTTCTCTTTCTCTCACACCCCAAGGCAAGTTGGCCGGGGTGGGGGCACTGGTCTGCTCATTTCAGACAATTGGAAATACTCAACCCACTCTCCCCTAGGCAATCACAACTCATTTGAATCCCATGCGATTACTGTAACGGCTCCTATAAAACTCCAGATAGTAATAATCTACCGTCCCCCTGGCCAAATCCTACCCACCTTCCTAGAGGAGCTGGACGGCCTGCTGTCCTCGTTCATGGAGGATGGCACTCCACTCCTAGTCTTTGGCGATTTCAACATTCACCTAGACAGGCCTTATGCTACAGACTTCCATTCACTCCTAGCTTCATTTGATCTCAAACGCCTTACCACTACTAGCACGCACAAATCAGGCAACCAACTTGATTTAATTTACACACGCAACTGTACTACAGATAACATTCTGGTACAACCACTACATACCTCTGACCATTTCTTCATTACATTTACCTTACATTTTACGACCCTGGTTCCACCAGCTCCATTACCGGTAACTTTCAGACGTAACCTACGCTCCCTTTCCCCCACCCTTCTTTCCTCTGTAGTATCCTCCTCTCTTCCCTCACCTACCCATTTCACATCTCTGGATGTGAATGCAGCAACTGACACTTTATGCTCTACCTTAACCTCTTGTCTAGACGACATTTGTCCCCTCTCCTCCAGGCCAGCACGGGCTGCCCCTTCTAACCCCTGGTTATCCGATGTTCTTCGTGAACATCGGACCAAACTCAGAGCGGCAGAGAGAAAATGGCGCAAATCAAACGATCCATCGGACCTCACTAGGTATCAGTCTTTGCTTTCGTCTTTCTCTACTGAAGTCCACACTGCCAAATCCTCACACTTCCACAACAAGATCAACAGCGCTCCAGACATGCGTGATCTCTTCAGAACATTTAATTCTCTCCTCTGTCCCCCTCCACCACCGCCCACCACTTCTATAACAGCTGACGACTTTGCCACTTTTTTCACAGACAAAACTAGAAAAATCGGTAACCAGTTCTCAACTCCACACACACAGGACTTCCAACCAACCACATCCACTGCTCAAACTCCCATCTTCTCCTTCTGTCCCCTCACCGAGGCGGAAGTATCCAAACTTCTCCTCTCCAGCCATCCTACAACATGTCCTCTTGACCCAATCCCCTCTCACCTTCTCCAAGCAATCTCTCCCACACTCTTACCGGCACTCACACACATTATCAACACATCTCTCCGCACTGGCATCTTCCCCACAGCGTTCAAGCAGGCCCGGGTAACCCCACTGCTCAAAAAACCTACATTAAACACTTCTCTTTTAGAAAACTACAGACCTGTCTCTCTCCTTCCATTCGTAGCGAAAACACTCGAACGAGTTGTCTTCAACCAGCTCTCACTATTTCTTTCACAGTACAACAAACTGGATGCTAAACAGTCAGGTTTCAGGAGTGGCCACTCAACAGAGACTGCGCTACTCTCAGTCACGGAAGCCCTGCGAGTCGCAAAGGCCGATTCCAAATCATCAGTCCTCATTCTGCTCGATCTTTCTGCTGCTTTTGACACTGTCAATCATCAGATACTCCTGTCCACCCTCTCATCGCTGGGCATCACTGGGATTCCACTTCGCTGGTTTGAATCCTATCTCACCGGTAGGTCCTTCAGGGTGGCTTGGGGTGGTGAGGTATCCAAAGCACATCAACTGGTCACTGGGGTTCCTCAGGGATCAGTTCTTGGACCCCTCCTCTTCTCCACATACACTACATCACTGGGACCCATCATACAGGCACATGGCTTCTCCTACCATTGCTACGCCGATGACACACAGCTCTATCTCTCTTTTCAACCAGATGATCCAACGGTAGCTGCACGGATCTCAGACTGCCTGGCGGACATCTCGGCATGGATGAAAGAACATCATCTACAGCTCAACCTGGCAAAGACTAAGCTTCTTGTCGTCCCTGCCACTCCGACCCTACAGCATGACTTCCTGATTCAATTAGGCACATCAATAATTACCCCATCAACTTCGGTCAGAAATCTTGGTGTAATCTTTGATGACCAGCTGACCTTCAAAGAGCACATTGCAAAGACCGCTCGATCTTGCAGGTTTGCGCTATACAACATCAGAAAAATCAGGCCCTTCCTGACAGAGCATGCTGCACAACTTCTTGTCCAGGCCCTTGTCGTTTCTAGGCTGGACTACTGCAATGCTCTTCTGGCTGGTCTTCCATCAAACGCAATCAAACCTCTACAAATGATTCAGAATGCAGCGGCACAACTGGTCTTCAATGAGCCCAAAAGAACCCATGTTACACCTCTCTTCATCTCACTGCACTGGCTACCAGTGGCAGCTCGCATCAAGTTCAAGACACTGATGCTTGCATACAGAACAACCACAGGCTCAGCACCCTCCTACTTCCACTCACTATTACAAATCTACATCCCCTCCAGAAGTCTGAGATCTGCTAGTGAGCGACGCCTTGTGGTACCATCACAGAGAGGCTCAAAATCACTCTCCAGAACATTCTCATTCACCATTCCTGGATGGTGGAATAATCTTCCCACCCCTATCCGGATTGCTGGATCGCTATCAATCTTCAAGCAACAACTGAAAACTCATCTCTTTCGGCACTACTTGGACTTCATCCTAAACTTGATTTAAAAAAAAAAAAAAAAAAAAAAAAAAAAACCTTTATCTTTCTCTCCTTCCCTTGCTAGCTTGTACTTATTTTGAACAATGACTGAGACTTGGTGTTACGAGCACTTCCTCTGTCTGATTGCCTCTTCAAGATGAATGGCTTTATGTACTCCCCAATTGTAAGTCGCTTTGGATAAAAGCGTCTGTCAAATGACTAAATGTAAATGTAAATGTAAATGTTCAGGCCAGGACTCTTATTGAATGTCTGAAGTTCGGGGTAGATCGGACATTGTATACCCGAGTTACAACTACAGATCGAACGATATATATCGATTTCCCGATATTTTTCCCGATATTTAAGCGTTTTACCATAATTGGATATCATTTTTGTAATATCGGATTCACCGATAAATGCCGCCATCTTGTGGGTGTTTTGAGAATTGCGCACAGGATCGCCATTGCAGCGCATCTGAGGGGAGACGAGACAACAACCACGGTGTGCAGGTACTTGATTTGCTGTAGGTAGTAAACTTTATTTAACATAACAGGCACTAATGCACAAATTAGATGCATTAGATAAATGCCTGTGATGTAGTTTATGCAGCTTGGCTCTAAGAAATAGAGAGCAACTCGCGGAGTCATATAAAATAATCTGTCAAGTCCTGTCCCAGTAAAGGCGTAACTTTGTCTGAATTTAATAATACGCAGCCATGAATGAGCACATGTTGTAGATAAAAGCGCTGAATTGAATTCTCTCTCTGTTGTCTATGCTCATCGTTTAGTCACGTAGGCTAAAGGCCCGGGTAAGTTTCACTTTCCGCGTTCTGTCCCGTCTTGCTCACAGCCGCATCTGAGAGCTTTCAAAGTATACTCGCCGCGGATGGGTGCGGGACGGACGAGCTCGACACACTTAAAACCACACTTAACAACTTTGCATGAGTTAAACAATGCAGCCATGAATGAGCGCATGTTGGAAATAAAAGCGCTGAATTAAATTCTCTCTCTGTTGTATATTTGCTCATCATTAGTCTTGTGAAGCCGCTTTCATATTGCTGTTCACTCAGCGGGTTGATGTGGTTGATGCTCAGGAAATGCTCCAGCACGGCCTCCGCATGTAACTTTTAACAAGATTCACTTGTTTAAAACACCTTTAAATTGTAGCAACATTTACTATATAATCATTATTTCGCTAATAAGCATCTAAATAAATACAACTCTTTGGAAATTAATTATTTATTATCTCCGCGAGCGATCGCAGTTTGAGTGTAGTTCTTTGTAAATGCATAGATAAACCGCGCTGTCAGCAGGCATTTCATAATCTAGAAGGACAAAAACACTAATAATTCTGATATAACATTCCAGTTGAGAAATGCAATAAAATACTTTGTATTTATATAAAAAAAAAGTTTGTAAAAGTTTGTTATATTCCAGTATTCCAGAGAATATTATTCAGTGAATTAACATTATCCAGTGAATTATTCTTGACTCTATAGGCCTATTAAACAGCTTATAAACCTACTAAAACTGTAGTTTAAAATGAAGTTGATATGACTCCTGTCCTTTATTTATTTTCTCCATTTGAAAACAGACATTCTACATTTATTTTGCTTATAGTTAATATTAGTGCTGTTGCTGCTGATGCTTTTTATGAATAAAATGTTTTTTATTGTTGTAATATGAAGATTACATTTAACATGATAGACTGCAAATTTTCAACACTTTAAAAAAAGTTGACTGAAAAGAAGAAAAACCAAAGTTAAGTTTGTTCTTACTTCACTCAGTCATTTATTTACTTTATAATAGTAAATAAATATCGGTTCTGCATAGCGGTTATCGGGCACATAAACATGCAAATAATTGGTATTGGTATCGGTTATAAAAAAAAATCAATATCGGTCAATCACTAGTTACAACTTCCTTTTCTATGGCAAAACATCAATCTTTGTCTGGCTGCCAAGGACACGCTTTAGAGTAGACTTCCTAAATATAATGTTGATGTAATTAAATCTCTAGGAGGAGTTCATTAGAGCATAAAACATGCCACTTCCTGTTGCCAGCAGGTGGCGCTATGACTATAACTGAATGTGGGCATGGGCATGTGTTCAAGACAGGACTCTTATCAAACTTGTGAAGTTTGGGGCAGAATTATAACAGCTTCCTATTTCATGGCGAAACATCAAAGTTTGTCAGGCCGGCACGGACACGCCCTTCAACAAAAACTCAAGATCTTAGCAATTTAATGTCACAAAGGGATTAAGATTACACTGACCAAATTTGGTGTTGATCTGTTTAAATCTCTAGGAGGAGTTTGTTTAAACATAACGGCATAAAACGGCACAAAACTTGCAGAGAAAATTCAAAATAACAGACTTCCTGTTGGGTTTCGGTCTTCGTAGCGGGGGGCCTTTTGTGTATTGGCGTGTTACATATGTTTACCGAATTTCGTACATGTATGTGAAACATAGCTTGAGGGGCACTTCATTGAAATTTTTTAGGTGCCGTTATTAAGCCATTTTGCCCCACCCACTTCATTTTCACCACTTCTGGCATGTGTGCAAGGTTCAGGAGTTTTCGAGAATGTTTAGGCCCTCAAAAATGCGATTCATTTTGGAGAAGAAGAAACTGAGCAATTCCAAAGCAACTTACTAATGAGGACAATAGAAGCAATCAAAACCAACTAAAGTGCTATGACAAGTCTCGGTTAGCCTAACACAGTACACGTAGCAAGGTGTTTTTTTTTTTTTTAAGAAAACAAGTAGATAGAATAGGAAAAAAAAAGCTAGTGTAATATTTAATCGTGATTAAACTCTTAGACTGATTGTCATGAGTTAACTCGCGATTAATCACAACTTAATCGCACATTTTTATCTGTTCTAAATGTAACTTAATTTATTACTTTTCAAGTTTTTAATACGCTAATCAGCACGGGCACAGACAAATATGGATGCTTTATGCAAATGTATGTTTATTAATAGTGAAACCATAGTCAACATAGAGAATGAAGACTATACATGTTTCAAAGGTTATAGATGTTTTTCAAATAACTTGTTCATGTCTATTAGACACATGAAAAAAGAACATAGAAATACCAGGTTCCCATTACTTCTCTTTATTTGCACTGAGCAACTTACACAAGCCTGTTTACATTTTCGCACGACAGGTTAGCTCACTTCTTCTGAACATGCAAAATGTACATTTATTATTTATTATTACATTTGTTTGCCTCTCTGTGCCCACATACTGTATTTTGATGGAGCTAAATTCTCAATAAAACTGTTTTCATTGATATATTTTACTGTTTCTGTTGTCAGACAACGGAGTGAATATGAAATAGTGACTGAAACATGACCCATTGAGACTACATAACGGTTATAACCAGCTCTAACTTCCAAGATGTTAATCTGCAGAAAAATCCTAATAATCGAGCCGTCGATTGATGAAATCAAAAACACATAAGATAAAGACAATAGCTGTGCTGTGATTTCGGCTATACTTGCATGTACAATTAGAGAAGCAACATAATATCTGTTTTAACTGAAAGCACTGCTCCTCTCCGCCGCTCGCTGAATGCAGATGCACAGAGAGAGAAAGAGGCGGGGCAAGGCGGGGCGGGGCGGGGCGGGGTGGGGCGGGAAGGGAAGGCCTCGCGCTCACGCAGCAGTACCGGCAACTGCGGGCTAGGCCACAGGTCAAACAGAAAATGCGCTGTTAAAATTAATTTGCGTTAATGCATTATTAATGCGTTAATTTTGACAGCCCAAACACTAATGACTTGTATAGACACTATAAGGACAAAAGTGTTGGGACACCCCCTTCTTTAGAACAGAAAAAGGCATTAACAAAACTGTGGCAACAAAGATTGAAACATAATTCATGTATTTAAAAATTGTATTTCCATCTCTGTTGCAACAGTTTTGGACGTGTCTAAAATGACAGTACCCTTATGTACAAGTCACAGGTGTTTGGTGATGAGTTTTTGGCTCAAGGTCTGCATATAAAGTCACACCAGAGGTGTTCAGCTGGGATCAGGACTTGGCTTTCTGCAGACCAGTCAAGTTCTTCCACACTGACTGAATCAATCATGTCTTTTTGAACCGTGCCTTATACACAGAGGCACTGTCATGCTAGAATAGAAAAGGGTCCTGTCCAAACTGTTGCTATAAAATTAGAAGCACACAATTCCCTAGAATATCATTATATGCTTAAATATTAAGATTTGTACTCATAGAAATTACTAAAGTAGTCAAACATGTTCATTAGAAGGGGGTGACCCAATACATTTGGCAATATAGTGTATATATTAGGGGTATAACGATACACGTATTTGTATTGAACAGTTCGGTATGAGGGTTTCGGTATGGTACACATTACAAACTGAACGATTCGTTGGACTAATCCTATTACATTTGGAAAATAAAAGAGATTAAAGTGTGTGAAATATAATGTTCTCAGTGCCACTGCGCTCAACAAGACAGCCCAAAGAAAAGGAGCCCCCAAAGAAAAACACACTACTCCAGTCAGGCATAGGCTGGACTAGCTCAGTCGTTGCAATATGGCTAGTAACTAGGGCAGGACAATAATTCAATATCAGTATATATGGCAATATAATTTTTTTCAATTACGGTGGTATGATTTGTAACACATTTCCGATATTTCGATACCAGTGCTTCCCATACACTGATTTATTTGTGGCATTTGACTTTGTTGAATTAAACATTAGCACTGCACGTTTCTAAATCAAAACACAGCGCAGGTGTTTTATATGAATGTACTGTATCTTTGAAGGGAACCAACTGTTTTCAGAAAAGTTTCAATGGCATTTTCCTTTTATCTGATAAAGCAGCGTTCATGAGCGGAGATCAGCTTTGTGTACAGCCGTTACCGTGGAAACCACTGTCTCTGCCGCTCCAGAAGCACCTCCTGCTGGCAGAGAATGAGCCCGTCTCCAGAAACATGTTTTTGTTGTTGCTCACTCTTTGGGTTTGTTTTCTGCAGCAACTCTGAGCATGTTTTATATTCTTTATCCTGGCTTGGCTGAAGCACTTTTGTTTCAGTCTACAAGAATAATCAGCCTATGTTAAAGTTAAAGATATTAATATTATTAAGGTGAGCCTGAGAGTCTTACATTTATTTGACAGTGATTTTTTGGTTGTATGAAGGCTAAATACAAATAAAAGGTGAACATTAATTTACTTGTGCAGTTTGTTTCTAAAATATTATATAGTTTTATAGGAGGAGGTTTCATAGACTTGGCAAATTCATTTTTCAGAAGTTTGTAGGTACAGACATCTGTCTTGGCAGTTTTTTTTTTTTTTTTTTTTAATATTGTTTCTATTGATATCGGAATTATGGAACTAGACGAAAACAAGGAGATACACACACTCTACAAACTATCCCCACAACATTTAGTCAAGTCAAGTCACCTTTATTTATATAGCGCTTTTAACAATACAGATTGTGTCAAAGCACTTAACAGTATCAAATTGGAGTATAGAGTGTCAGTAATGTATAATAATAAGATTAAACACTCAATTTTCAGTTAAAGGCATTTCATTATTGAATTTCAGAGATGTCATTATCTAGCTCAGTTTAATTTAAATAGTATCTGTGAAATCAAATTGATGATAATCGCTAGAAATTGAGTGTCCCCAACTGAGCAAGCCAGAGGCGACAGCGGCAAGGAAACAAAACTCCCTCTGTGACAGAATGGAGAAAAGAACCTTGGGAGAAACCAGGCTCAGTCAGGGGCCAGTTCTCCTCTGGCCAGGATATTATTGTTTATTTATTGTTTACTTATTGTTTAATTAAAATTTTAAATGTATAAATGTATTATATTTCTATTTTTATATTGTTGCAATTTCTAACAATAATATTATTATGTAGTTAGGTATTTTATTATATTTTTAGTTATTTTGTTTTATTGTTATTGTATTTAATCGAGGTCTTTACTGGGAATATGTCCCCGGGGCTCATCCAGGCATTTAGGCAGGTATTTCCAACTGATTCAAACAGGGCAAAACAAATCACCATAACAAATCATCATAAAAAAATCAAGTAAATTTCTTTGACATTCCTTTCTTTTTTCTGTATCGAAAACATACCGAACTGTGACACCACTGTGTCGTATCGAACTGAACCGTGAATTTTGTGAACCGTTACACTGTTCACAACATTACACTGTTACACTGAATATATGCTGTATATATATATATATATATTGTCATGGTTGCCATCTGTGGGAAAACGAAGAACAAGGAGACGAGGGCAAAACTCAAAGTAAACAGTCTTTAATCCTTTAAAAACGGGGAAACACAAGGCAGGCAGAGACACACAGGAAACAATATCGACGTTCAATACCGGTTGCTAGACAAGGGAAAACACATAAATACTAAAACTACACAAGATAATTAAACAAACACAGCTGGACACAAATTAACTAATATTGAAACAATGAGGACAGGAACAGGAACATAACCAAATATGGGCATACATGAGGATAAACTAAGGCAAGGGGAGCACGTAGAGACAGGAAACACACACAGACAGTGGGCGTGACATATACAGGTGCTGGTCATATAATTAGAATATCATCAAAAAGTTGATTTATTTCACTAATTCCATTCAAAAAGTGAAACTTGTATAATGTATACATTCATTCCACACAGACTGATATATTTCAAGTGTTTATTTCTTTTAATTTTGGTGATTATAAGTGACAACTAATGAAAACCCCAAATTCAGTATCTCAGAAAATTAGAATATTGTGAAAAGGTTCAATATTGAAGACACCTGGTGCCACACTCTAATCAGCTAATTAACTCAAAACACCTGCAAAGGCCTTTAAATGGTCTCTCAGTCTAGTTCTGTAGGCTACACAATCATGGGGAAGACTGCTGACTTGACAGTTGTCCAAAAGACGACCATTGACACCTTGCACAAGGAGGGCAAGACACAAAAGGTCATTGCAAAAGAGGCTGGATGTTCACAGAGCTCTGTGTCCAAGCACATTAATAGAGAGGCGAAGGGAAGGAAAAGATGTGGTAGAAAAAAGTGTACAAGCAATAGGGATAACCGCACCCTGGAGAGGATTGTGAAACAAAACCCATTCAAAAATGTGGGGGAGATTCACAAAGGGTGCACTGCAGCTGGAGTCAGTGTGTAGCGTAGCCATATAATAGAAGTAGGCAGGTGGATATGTTGGTGTGAATATCATTGTTGATTTGCCTTCATATAGAATGTGATTATCTGCTTTCTGTCTGTTATTTACCCCATCATTATATGTGTGTGGTCTGTGATCTCACGCTTGCGATATGTATACCGGAATCTCCGCACTCATGGGGGTGTGGCCCAGAAGTACTGTTATATGTTTTGATTTTTTGAACTATAAGAGGTGTGGGCGTTGAGCGGGGGAAAAAGAAGAAAAAAAGTTATTAAGAGAGAGGCGATCGCCCAGCACACGGATTATTCTTGTTCCTGGTTTTTTTCTGGACTATTGATGAGCGATCTCGCTGTGGAGTATTATATTTTTTTGGAGGATGTCTTCCGTGTGGAATACTTACCAGTGAGGACACCTATTGTTGTTGTATGGACCGCTCATAGACTCTCCAGCACCGGTGAGCCCGATCTGAACTTTCGTGAACAGGGGAATTCATGCACAAACACAAAACTTGTACACATTTATATGAAACTTGAAATGTGAAATCTTGAATATGTGAGTTGTAAATACACTGGGGTCATTTGATACTTGATATGGTTGTCTGTCTCCTTTATAACAGATAGTGTTGCAGTACTAGGGTTTCCCTTGTTGTTGTTTTTTGTATACGGTTGTTGGTTCAAAAGTTACGCCAACTGTTACAAGTGCTTCAAGAACCACTACGCACAGACGTATGCAAGACAGGGGTTTCAGCTGTCGCATTCCTTGTGTCAAGCCACTCTTGAACAACAGACAGCGTCAGAAGCGTCTCGACTGTACTGCTGCTGAGTGGTCCAAAATGATGTTCTCTGATGAAAGTAAATTTTGCATTTCCTTTGGAAATCAGGGTCCCAGAGTCTGGAGGAAGAGAGGAGAGGCACAGAATCCACGTTGCTTGAGGTCCAGTGTAAAGTTTCCACAGTCAGTGATGGTTTGGGGTGCCATGTCATCTGCTGGTGTTGGTCCACTGTGTTTTCTGAGGTCCAAGGTCAACACAGCCGTATACCAGGAAGTTTTAGAGCACTTCATGCTTCCTGCTGCTGACCAACTTTATGGAGATGCAGATTTCATTTTCCAACAGGACTTGGCACCTGCACACAGTGCCAAAGCTACCAGTACCTGGTTTAAGGACCATGGTATCCCTGTTCTTAATTGGCCAGCAAACTCGCCTGACCTGAACCCCATAGAAAATCTATGGGGTATTGTGAAGAGGAAGATGCGATATGCCAGACCCAACAATGCAGAAGAGCTGAAGGCCACTATCAGAGCAACCTGGGCTCTCATAACACCTGAGCAGTGCCACAGACTGATCTACTCCATGTCACGCCGCATTGCTGCAGTAATTCAGGCAAAAGGAACCCCAACTAAGTATTGAGTGCTGTACATGCTCATACTTTTCATGTTCATACTTTTCAGTTGGCCAAGATTTCTAAAAATCCTTTCTATGTGTTGGTCTTAAGTAATATTCTAATTTTCTGAGATACTGAATTTGGGGTTTTCATTAGTTGTCAGTTATAATCATCAAAATTAAAAGAAATAAACACTGAAATATATCAGTCTGTGTGGAATGAATGTATACATTATACAAGTTTCACTTTTTTAATGGAATTAGTGAAATAAATCAACTTTTTGATGATATTCTAATTATATGACCAGCACCTGTATATACACACATACATATTAGAGATGTAACGGTATGGAAATTTCACAATTATTGTGACCTAAATTATCATGGTTACCAGTATTATCACAGTTTTGTTAAACTGTGCTGGAAATGCTCAAAACGTACTAGCACATAAATTGTTTCACCAAGATTTGTATTTGAAATAAACAATAAATAAAATTACTTTTTGTTTGCATGAACACTAAAACAATAGCACCACCAATGATGTCCGGATTTTAAATGACAACATGACTGTTTATCTACTAGCATGTACAAAGTGTTCAAATAAAGCTTTGAAAAAGTTTCATAAAATAGTAAACCTCACATTTTAGCCTTTAAAGAAAGAAAAGGCTTAAGTCAAAATGATAATTGATTATTTAATGATTATACATATTTTATCTGCTCCATAAATAATTGTCAATTTGTCAATTACTACGTTTACATGGACATCAATACTCCGATTTTAATGCGATTAAGACAATACTCTGATTAAGAGTCTACCATGTAAACAGAGATTTTTGATTACCTTAATCTAGCTAAAGTCATAATTGAAGTAAACACAAATTGAATTAAGACATGTGGAGTATTCCTATTTTAGTCACATTATTGAAGTGTAGTACAGATGTGTACACACCTTAATCAAACTATTACCGTCATGTAGGACTTTTCGCCACATTTTGTGCGACAGGATCCACACATGGCAGTGTTCAACCGTTTGACGGCAAATAAAAGAGCTTCAACACTGCCGTCGTCTGTATGCACGTACAAATAATTAACTTCACTTGAAGCTTTCATAAAATTAAAAATGAAACAGCCAAAACTGTATATGGCATCATCACGAAGACGAACTATATGTTTATAAGTGAAATTCTGGAGGGGACGTCGGATGGCGTCGCGTGGGGATGTAATGATGTGTGCCATTAATTGAGCTATGTACAACCCCAAATCAGAAAAAGTTGGGACAGTATGGAAAACGCAAATAAAAAAAGAAAGTAGTGATTTCTAAATTTACTTTGACTTGTATTTCATTGCAGACAATATGAACACAAAATATTTCATGTTTTGTCTGGTCAACTTCATGTCATTTGTAAATATACATCCTTTCCTGTCATTCAGACCTGCAACACATTCCAAAAAAAGTTGGGACAGGAGCAATCTAGGGCTAGTAATGAGGTAAATTGGTTAAATAATGATGTGATTTGAAACAGTTGATGTCAACATGTGATTGTAATTATGATTTGGTACAAAAGCAGCATCCAAGAAAGGTCTAGTCCTTTAGGAGCAAAGATGGGCCGAGGATCGCCAGTTTGCCAACAAATACATGAGAAAATTATTGAAATGTTTAAAAACAATGTTCCTCAAAGAAAGATAGGAAGAGATTTGGATATTTCACCTTCAACAGTGCATAACATAATTAAAAGATTCAAGGAATCCAGAGGAATTTCAGTGCGTAAAGGACAATGGCGCAAGCCTAAGCTGAACAACCGTGATCTCCGATCCCTCAGGCGGCACTGCATCAAGAATCGTCATTCATCTATAAGCGATATCACCACATGGGCTCAGGACTACTTTGGCAAACCTTTGTCAAGTACCACAATACGTAGTTACATCCACAAATGCCAGTTAAAACTGTACTGTGCCAAAAGGAAGCCCTATGTTAACAGTGTCCAGAAGCGCCGTCGACTTCTCTGGGCTCGGAGGCATCTGGGATGGACCATCACACAGTGGAAATGTGTACTGTGGTCAGATGAATCAGTATTTCAGGTATTTTTTGGGAGGAATGGACGCCGTGTGCTCCGGACCAAAGAAGAAAAGGATCATCCAGACTGTTACCAGCAACAAGTCCAAAAGCCAGGGTCTGTCATGGTATGGGGTTGTGTCAGTGCCCTTGGCAAAGGTAACTTGCACTTCTGTGATGGCACCATTAATGCTAAAAAAGGACATAGAGATTTTGGAGCACAATATGCTGCCTTCAAGAAGACATCTTTTCCAGGGACGTCCTTGCATATTTCAACAAGACAATGTAAAACCACATTCTGCACACATTACAAAGTCCTGGCTGCGGAGGAAGAGGGTACGGGTACTTGACTGGCCTGCCTGCAGTCCCGACCTGTCTCTAATAGAGAATGTGTGGCGCATTTTGAAGCGCAAAATGCGACAACGAAGACCCCGTACTGTTGCCCACCTTAAGACTTGTTTGCAGGAAGAATGGGACAAAATTACACCTGAAACACTTCATCACTTGGTGTCTTCAGTCCCTAAACGTATTTTAAGTGTTGTGAAAAGGAATGGCAACATTACAAAGTGGTAAATGCTTTACTGTCCCAACTTTTTTTGGAATGTGTTGCAGGTCTGAATGACAGGAAAGGATGTATATTTACAAATGACATGAAGTTGACCAGACAAAACATGAAATATGTTGTGTTCATATTGTCTGCAATGAAATACAAGTCAAAGTAAATTTAGAAATCACTACTTTCTTTTTTTATTTGCGTTTTCCATACTGTCCCAACTTTTTCTGATTTGGGATTGTAATTAAAATATGAAACGGTAATACTAACCGTGGGAAAATTGATCATGATTTATCATCAAACCGGTAATTGTTATATATATATAGATATATATCAGGGATGTAACGATACACGTATTCGTATTGAACAACAAGGCAGCCCAAATGACGTAACAGGCAATGTTGTCTGCCCTGTGGCATAGCGGACGGGCACACAGGGTACACACTGCGAAAGGCCCCGCAATAACCTTCCCTTGCTGGGTTGCATCAAAAGACGATGATGTTGTATCGACGATAGCCAGACATATTATCAAAAACATAAATTATTGGCAATATTAAGAGGATTTGGCATTTTCAATTAAAGTAGGCCTGTTACAATCTGATTTTTATTAGGTCTATTATTATTATGATGTTACATTTATTATTAAATTAAAAGTGCAATTAATTTGTCCAACAATAATTGCCACATTTCTGATCACTGCCAGGATAACAAAATATTAGGATATTTACTCCTCAATTAAAATGTTTTTTTTGTTTTTTAAAAAAAGGTATTTTAAAACAGGTTTATTGTACAATAAATTATAGGCCTATAATAAAAATATAAACACTGCAGTCATCAATAAATAAAAAAAACGATGAAAAACAAGCTTTATTTCAAGCACCAACTTTCAAAAACAACCTGTTTAACACAAAATATGTTTCTTCTAATTTTTCTTTTCACTATGTATTTGCCACAAGAGAAATATCAAGGGAATAAATTAAAACAATTAGCCATATACCTGTCACGTGTGTGTTCCCCAGATGTCTCATGTCTGCCCTTATTTGGTTTTTCCTGTCCTTGTTTCCTGTCCTAGTTTAATCATCGTTTAGTCTTTTCACCTGTGTTCGATTAATTATCTTGTTTGCTCCTTTGTTTCCGTTCCTTTAAAAGTCCCGTGTTTTCCATTGAGTTTTGTCTGCTGTTATATGTCTTCCTTGCCTGTTCTCCTTGATGTTATTAAAACCCCCATTTTGAAGTTATCCCTGTCTCCGTGCTCCTTCGATCCCCACGAAAACCCTGACAGAACAGCTGACCACAAAAGTGAGTGACGCCCTTCCCCCCTTTTGTTTTGCCGTTTTTATCCAGTTTTTGTTTGGTTTTTTCCCCCTCCTCTCGACGACATGGAAGTCATCACTCGTGCTCACCCAGGCCCGCCGTTCGCAGGAGATTGTCGCCGCCATCCGCGGCTTCTCCTTTTCCGCCGTTCGCGGGAGATCGACGCCGCCGTCTGCGGCTTATCCAGAGCCGCCGTATACAGGAGATCGTCGCCGCCATTTGCGGGGAAATTCCTGCCACCGTCTGTGGCTTCCCAAGGCCCGCCGTTGACGGGAGATCACGCCGCCGTCCGCGGCTCACCCAGGCCGCCGTCCGCGGGAAATTGTGTGGTCACCCGCGATAATTCCGGAGCTCATGGATGAGGCTCTGCCCCCGGAGTTCTCGGCCCCTGTCCTCTCCCCAGAGCCCACTCCTCGCAAGTGCCCACCAGTGCCTGCTCCTCGCAAGTGCCCTCCAGTGCCTGCTCCTCGCAAGTGCCCTCCAGTGCCTGCTCCTCACAAGTGCCCTCCAGTGCCTGCTCCTCGCAAGTGCACTCCAGTGCCTGCTCCTCGCATGAGCCTCTCTGCGCCTCTGCTGGTCCTGTCCAGCACTCCAGCGCCTCCGCTGGTCCCGTCCAGCTCTCCTGCGCCTCCGCTGGTTCCGTCCAGCTCTCCTGCGACTCCGCTGGTCCCGCCCAGCTCCGCGCTTCCCGAGCGCCCCCATGTGTCCGCGCTTCCCGAGCGCCCCCCAGTGCCCGCGCTTCCCGAGTGCCCCCTAACCTATGATTTCCCCAAGAAAATTTTTTTGGGGGGCCATATAGCCATGGCTGGGGTGGCCGGGCCATGGGCCAAGGCCACTGAGTCCCCTGATCCGCCATGGCCTCCGGAGACCCCTGATCCGCCAAGGCCTCCAGAGACCCCTGATCCGCCATGGCCTCCAGAGACCCATGATCCACCATGGCCTCCTGAGAGCCCTGATCCGCCATGGCCTCCTGAATGACCTGATCCGCCATGGCTCCCCGAGACTCCTGATCCGCCATGGCTGCCTGAACCGCCCTGAAGGCTTTCCAGTAGCCTGCCCTTCACTGGCCTTCAGGGCGCCCGCCCCCCCCTCCCCGGTAGAACTGTTACGGCGTGGGACGCGCCTACCGGGAGGGGGGCGATCTGTCACGTGTGTGTTCCCCAGATGTCTCCTGTCTGCCCTTATTTGGTTTTTCCTGTCCTTGTTTCCTGTCCTAGTTTAATCATCGTTTAGTCTTTTCACCTGTGTTCGATTAATTATCTTGCTTGCTCCTTTGTTTCCGTTCCTTTAAAAGTCCTGTGTTTTCCATTGAGTTTTGTCTGCTGTTATATGTCTTCCTTGCCTGTTCTCCTTGATGTTATTAAAACCCCCGTTTTGAAGTTATCCCTGTCTCCGTGCTCCTTCGATCCCCGCGAAAACCCTGACAATACCGTTATCAGCATATATTGAAGTAGATTTGTCTCTCGTTGTCTCTGAGAGAATATGTGCCGTCAGATGCCGAAAGCTCCATCATTCCGTTTTTTAGTTTCACTTTCTGTATAGTGAATTGACTGAGATTAAGACGTTCACCGGCATAACTCTTGCGCAAAGTTTGCACTTTGCTTGTGTGATATCCATTGGCTCACCTTCATGGTTTAAAACAGAAATATTTACAACATTGCGATGTAACCCCCCCATTCCCCGTATCAACAACGTACCAAATCGTGACACCACTGTGTCATATCAAACCGAACTGTGAATTTTGTGAACCATTACACCCCTAATATATATATATATATATATATAGTTCTTTCTTTTCTCTTCATGTAATCCCAGATGGATTTATTAATATTCAGATCAGATCTCCCTGTGGACAATATCATCTGTTGTTAGACTTCATACACAAATTTCACTAGATTATTATAATTAGAGTGGAGTGAAAAGGAATGTTTGGAAATCTAAAACTGATATTTCCTGCATTTTGACTTGTTTTCATAATTGCAGTTCTTACATTAGCTTTAAATAAACAGTAATTAATTCAAGTAAGACTTTTAATGGCAGTAATTGGGCCTTATTTTAACGATCTAAGTGCATGGTCTGAAGTGCATGGCGCGGGTGCACTTAGGGCGTATCCGAATTCACTCTTGGTAGTTTAAAGACGGGACAAACGGTCGGCGCACCCGGCGCATGGTCTAAAAGGGTTGTCCCTATTCTCTTTATGAGGCATGGGTGTGTTTTGGTCATAATGTGCAATAAACCAATCAGAGTCTCGTCTCCCATTCCCTTTAAGAGCCAAGTTGCGCTCGTGCCATGGCGGATTCGCTATTTACACGCCGGAATTTGCAAGCGCAAAGACTGAACGCGTCTCCAGAGAGGAAACGGAGCTGCTTGTGTGCAAGCAAATAGCTAGCCTAATTCTGATACATACAATGACTATCCATTATGACATGTAGGCAGTTTTATATTTATGTAGCCTACACAATAATATTCTTTTACATTGTAATCCTTTCATTTTTAATATTTTGCATGTTTGTGTGCTGCTGCTCCCTGTGTGTGTAATAAGCAGAGTGTACGTGCGTTGTGGACCCACCTATAAGCGAATATTACTAACACGCTCTTTAAATAACAAACAAACAAACAAAAATCGTGCACCATTGACTTTAGACCAGGTTCTAGTTGGTCAATGACGCAGTCTATTTCAGTTGCCTCAAAATAGCAACGTGCCAACAATGCGCCTGAACACACCTCTTTTTCAGACCAGCACGCCCATGGGTGCAAATGCATTTGCTATTTAAACATCATGGCGCAGGATGTGAAAATGATGCTTAATCAATTTGCTTAATGAGGCTGAAACTAGCAAAAAACACTTGTGTTGCACCTGGCACCGCATTGCACTGGGTGGATGATAGGGCCCTTGGTGTCATAAGCAGCCTCTGGCATGCTATGAGAAGAGGCATGCTTCCAATATGTTGACCAAGACTCTATATCTGCATTTGTGTACTTGCATAGAGTTATGTTTCTGTAAATGTATCCCTCAGTAGAAATATGTACTCCTTTGAGAGATTCTTTGTTTAAACATCTCAATTGTGCTTTATCAATTATGTTACTTTTGATTGATTGAATGATTGATTTTATTATTTATTTTTCTAGTTTGGATCATGGAGAACAATTCAGAATCACACCAGGTTTGAGAAAATGTAGGTATTTTCTCTCTTTTACACACAAACACACACTCATTGGTTTCATATCAGGTTAATGATATTTTCTATTGCCTAACCCAACCCTTACCCCAAAACATAACCATCACAGAAACATGTGCAAAACACTAGATACAAAACAGTTAATAGAACTAAAATGCATTTAAACAGTCAATTCAAATTAACGCTAATCCAGAGAAAACCCTGAAACCCAGGGGCCAGTTGTTCAAAAAGTGTTATCTGGATCAGAATGATCTGGATTTGGAAATACCATCTCACTTTTGTGCTGGTTTTTTAAAGCAAAATTGGATTGGATCACCCTGATCCAGATATACACTTTTTCAGATTTCCAAATCTGGATTACTAGTGCTCTACGGAGCCCCTAAAGGGACATGGTGATGGGAAAAACGCCAATGTTTTGCATTCTAGTCTTGCATTGCATTTACACTTCTGACTGGTCCATCTCTGATGATTGTGCCAATGTAGTTTACAATCAGCGATTAAAAAAAAAAAAAAAAACTTTAAATTAAATATAAAAATTTTGTTTGATATTGACAGCTGTTTGAGGATTTGGGGATATATTACATGTTAAAAATGTTGTATTTGTTGGACCAGTTTTAAAGTTTTATCACATTTTTGTTTCTGAAATCCACCCTTCTGCTGGGATCAGAATAATCCAGTTTATTTTAATCAAATGTATCCCAATCTTACTAAATCGTTTTGAACAACACAAACAGGATTTAATCCAGATCAAAATCAAGACTGGATTTTGTGATCTAATCTGAATTCAAATTTTTCTTTTTCTTTTGAAAAACCCATTTTCAACATTTGATCCAATCCGATGGACAAAATCTGATCAAATTACTTTTGAACAACTGGCCCCAGCCGATTACATCTATTAGGCACGGCTGCCTTGAACTGAGCCCGAGTGCAATTGAGGCAGCAGAGAAGCATTCTCGCTCAGCACAATGGAGTGCATCATTTTGTTAACTTTGTGGTTTATTATTTTGAGTCATTTAGGACACGGTGACACTCAGCTCTCTCACAATGTATTGCTTAACAGATCTACCGTTTTTGCCTTTGCCGCTCATAAATGTTCATGCAATCGTGTTGCACGTATCAGAAGTTCGGTGTTCCGGTGCGGTTACCGCTCACACTACTACTCACACTACTACCGAACCGTGCTCTGGCCCACCTCTTCCAACCGAGCCAGGGATGGCTAAACAAAGTATGGTGCGGTCACACTAGTCAAACGAACTGCGCTTTGGTGGTCAAATGCGCTCGGACACAGTTCAGATCGCCTAGTGCGAGTACACCCTCAGATGAAAGTGACAACTAGTGTTGTTTTTGGCGGCCTGTTTTAATTTTAGTTTTAGTCTAGTCTTTGTGTGAAGCTGTCATTTTAGTTTTTATTAGTTTTAGTCACGTTCATACTCTTTTTAGTCTACTCAAGTTTCAGTCAACTAAAAGTCTGAGCATTTTAGTCTTATTTTAGTCAGAATTATCCATGACTATTTTCGTCTAGTTTTAGTAGATTTTGTGTATTTTAGTCTCTTTTTAATAATGCAATTCTATTTAACCCAGTCAATATAGTATAAGTACCTAGCAGTATAGACGAAACCAAAATTTTCTTTTAGCCAAACCCATTTCAAACAAGGTTATCTTATTATATTATTGTTACCTTATAGACTCAAGAATATATCCATTCCAGACACGGAAGACGCTCTGATTTGAATTTACAACATTTATTTTACCAACCAAACATGTTAGAAGTACACACACATAAATTTAAATAAATAAAAACAATAAATACAATAAAATAAATAAAATAGCGTCACATGACAATGCCAGAAAAAAAATTAATACATTCAAGTTTAACAAAGAGAAACAAGGTGCTTGAATGCTCGAGCTACAATAACACACTAAAAAGTACAAATAAAATGTGTCTGTTACTTGCATTGCTTGTAAACTGAAGTCAGATGAAGTCCCTTTCTCTGTGTCATACTTAACTTTGTTTGTTGTCGCCTACTAAATAATGCCGCGAGTGAGGCTTGAGGAAGTGACATCGCCTGCGTCTGCGCAGAGTGTTGCCAAGTCCGCGGGTTTCCTGCAGAATTGGGCAACTTTAACACTGTTTCCGCGGGTTGTTTTTCATGTCCGCGGGTTGAAGCGACCCCAATAACGTGATATTTAGCTCCTGGAATGCAAACTTTACCGGGGAACCCCCCTCGAAAAGCGATTGGGCTAGTTTTGGGCTAGTTTTGAGTAGCAATTGGGCGGGTTTTGTTGTGAAAACCTGGCAACCCTGAATTTCAGCCCCTGAAGTGAGACACAGGAAACGTGACAAAACGAGACAAAATAACATTATAACATTTTGTTTTGTCTCGTTTTGGTCAACGAAAATGAAGAAACATTTTAGCATAGTTTTATTTTGTAAACCACATTTGGTCTCGTTTTTATTCGTCAACGATATTGCATTATACATTTTATTATCGTCACATGACCAGCATTTACGTTGCGTCTCATCTCGTTTTCGTCACGTGATAAAGGTTCGTTGACGACAATATTTCGTCATAATTTTCGTTGACGAAAGCAACACTAGTGACAACAGTGACTCACTTCCAGTTTTCAGTGAATTATTTACATTTTATTTGTAAACATACCAGGGGTAGGCAACGTCGGTCCTGGAGTGCAGATGTCCTGCAGAGTTTAGCTCCAACCCTGAAAGAAAAAACCTCACCTGCCTGTAGCCCTAGTAATTCTGAAGACCTTGATGAGCTTGTTCAGGTGTGTTTGATTAGGGTTGGAGCTAAACTCTACAGGACAGCGGCACTCCACATTACCTACCCCTGATACATACATTATGAATTATTAATATTTTTTTATTCTTTTTTTACATTCAAATAATAGTGTTCTGGGATGTTATGCAACTGTACACACACTTCCAACACACATTTATGTTCAAACAATTTGAAAAGTGAATTTTGCATCCGATGACCCCTTTAACATATTTTTCTTGTATTTCATACAATTATCATGTGTCTGCTTTCAAACAAGAGCAGGGTTTTTCCTGTAGACCAAAGGATTCAAGAGCTGCAGTTATTTATTTTTTTCATATTTAGCTGGTTAACTGGTTAACTAAAGGGGATTCATAAAATGTCTTCAGTAGTCAGTTACAGTATCATGATATATCACTGTATAAGTGAGGCCATTTGGCCCTCATAAGTTTAGCTAAACAAGTACAGTTATAAAACTGTCCTTCAAGTACTTCTAATCTCTCTTCTTGTATTTAGATGCCTATGATCTCACTCTGGATACGAACACAGTAAACACTCAACTCATCCTGTCTGAGGAAAACAGAAAGGTGACACGTGTGAAAGACTATCAGCCGTATCCTGATCATCCAGAGAGATTTGTTGAGTGGTGTCAGATTCTGAGTAGAGAGAGTCTGACTGGACGCTGTTACTGGGAGGCTGAATGGAGTGGATGGTCTTATATATCAGTGACATATAAAGGAATCAGTAGGAAAGAAGGAAATAACTCTTGGTTTGGATACAATGACAAATCTTGGAGTCTGAACTGCTCTAAAAAAGGATTCACTGTCTGGCACAATAGCAAGCGAACTGACATTCCTCGCTCTTCATCCTCTAATAGAGCAGGAGTGTATCTGGACTGGCCAGCCGGCAATCTGTCCTTCTACAGCATCTATGACACTCACACACTCACACACTTATACACATTCAACACGACATTCACTGAACCCCTCTATGCTGGGTTTGGGGTGTTTGACTCCTCACTGACTCTGTGTCAAATTAAACAACCTGCTGAGTAGTTACTGTGTCACAACCAGTTGCTGTAGTGCCTATGTCAGCCACAAGATGGCACTCTTTTTGGATTGTTGATTTTTGGTTCTGGACTTCGTTTCCCATCACCCCTTGTACTCATGATTATCTGATCATTCTCAGCTGTACGTCATTTACTGATTAGTTTCATCCTTGATTTATACCCTGTTTTCAGTGTGTTTGGTTACTGGATTTTTTTTTTTTTTTTTGTTATCAACCATTTTTTTATTTTCATTTTTTTCACAAACAACACAACATAATATCCAAAACAAAACAAAACAGCAGACACATACTCAACATCTCAAGGTTCAATCAAAAGGGAGGGAGAGAGAGAAGGACAACAAGAACACAAAAGTTACTCCTTTAAATAATCACGTATATTCAGTAAAAAACACTGCCAAGCCTCAATGGTTGAAGGCCTGGCCCCACCGACTCGCGCCGTTGTACATTCACATGAGACAATTTGCAGGAGGCTACGGATCCAATATGCCTCTCTACACATGTGTGGTGTAAACCAGTTCTGAATTATTGTCTTCTTCACAGCTGTAAAACCAGCAAACAACATTCTCTTTTGCATTGAACTAATACAGAGACCAGAATCATCATTAAGAAGACATAAACTTGGGTTAACAGACCAATCAATTCTCAGTAATGATGACAAAACCAGGTTTACATGTGTCCATAGACTGATGACGACAGGACATTCCCAAAACATGTGCAGAAAAGTGCCCGATGATGTAGTGTTACATATATGGCAGTTCAAATTTGACTGCAGTTTCATTTTAAATCTTTTGTAAGGAGTTATGTATGCTCTATGAATGACTTTGAAGTGAATAAGATGATGAGCCAGATTTTTAGATGTTAAGCTGAGATTAGACCACACTCTCTCCCAGTCGACAGATAAATTAAGATCAGATAATTCCCTATTCCAAATAGTTTTAATAGAAAGAGGTTTTGTAATACAATCAATAATTTTATTATATATTAAGGAAACAGATGGCCGACCAGCAGATGGTGCAATCCAGTCCTGCATAGGATGAGAGGAAACGGAAGAAGACCAAGGAACGCCATACGCTTTGAGAGCAGAACGTAATTGAAGAAAAACAAAATATGCAGATGCTGGTAGACAAAATTTGGCTCTCAATGCCTGAAATGAACAGAGGCCCTGGTTATCATACATATCACCGCACGTGTTCACACCTAAAGAGGACCAAGAGGGTTGGACAAATGGACGATTTCCACATACAAAGTTAAAATTGTGCCATAAAGGTGTACTGTTACAGAATTTGAAGGGTCCACCTATCCGACGTTCAACCGTTTTCCAGATTTTAATAGAGTTAGCCACAACTGGACCAAATTTATAATTATCCCCTTTTTTTCCTGTGCCAGTAAATAAAATATCTTGAAGTCTATTTGGTTTAACCTTGTCAGCTTCAATCACCCTCCATGAAACTGTAGATTGAGGATCAACCCAATTATGAAGGGCCTTAAGCTGGAACGACCAATAATATAATTCAAAATTTGGTACAGCCAGTCCTCCTGCACTATTAGGATGTTGTAATGTGGTAAGTTTAATTCTGGGACATTTATCATTCCAGATAAACTTAGAAATTATGGAGTTGATCTCCTTAAAGTAACCTGGAGGGGGAGAAAGTGGTAGCATAGAGAAAAAAAATTAAATCGAGGTAACAAATTCATCTTAACAGTGGAGATTCTTCCTTGGAGAGAGAATTTAAGATTCTTCCATCTTTGAATGTCATTTTTGACCTTAACTAAAATGTTATTAAAATTGTCTCTGGCAATCTTATGAATGTTTTTATATATGGTAATGCCCAAATAGATGAAAGATTCCTTAATAGGGATAAATGAGGGAATAGAAAAATTTACCTTAACATTGTTAATTGGCATTAGAGCAGATTTGCTCCAATTTATTTTATATCCTGATAAGCTACTAAAATTATCAAATTCCTTAATTACACTAGAGACTGAAACATCAAAGTGGTCTAAATATAGAATAATATCATCCGCGTATAATGAAATACAATGATTATGGTCATGAATCTTAATCGATACTTCAGATTTCCTGATGGCTTGCGCTAAGGGTTCAAGAGATAGACAAAACAATAAGGGGGAAAGTGGACACCCCTGCCTCGTTCCCCGCTGTAAAGGGAATGAGGGGGAAATAATATTACCAGTTATGACCAGTGTTGGGGAAAGTTACTTTTACAAGTAATGCATTACAATATTGCATTACTCCCTAAAAAAGTAACTAATTACGTTACTTAGTTACTTTTTTAGGAAAGTAATGCGTTACGTTACTTTTGCGTTACTTTTTAAATATGAGCAGGGCTTGATTGTTTTTAATACAAGAAGTTGTAATTATAGCAAATGTAAAGCCCTTTCACACCAAAAAGTGTAATGAATAAACCTCAGGCTCAGGGGCGGCGCCAGGGAATGTTGAACGCAGGTGCTGAGGGGGTGCTAGATCAATGACAGGGGGAGCGGGAAATTAATAGTAAATATGACCAAAACAGGTTGCTATTATTATTATTTTTATATGAATAATAAAATCACTATATAGGCGCATTTCAAATGTTTATGAGGAATGTGGGAGTATTATCGCGCATAGCGCACTCAATTATTTTTATTTATTTAATTTTTTCCTGCGGAAAGAGCTTATACTCCTGTCATTTTTGGATGTGTTTTCTGTCGTCTCATGCAGTCTCCGTGAATGGAGCGCGTCACAACAATGAACCAGCTCACAGACATAAGAAATAAATCTGCAGAAAGCTTGAAAACCAAAAAAAATTATAATAATAATCTTCTCTATGTAGTCCGTTTAGGTGCATTTCTCTATTAAAGGCAAATCCACTGTGGAGATGTTGAGTCTGAGAAAACACTAGTTTATTAATAAAATAATTAAAATTTATTTTTCCCCGATGCATTCATAATCATTACTTTAGCCGGTGCTTTGCGACAAGCGTTATGCATGCGTTTGAGCACGGAATAATACGCCTAAATACCTAAATAATAGGCATAAATAATAACCTAAATGGTTATTATACTATCAATTTAATATAAACGCGAATAGTTGACTAGAAAAATCTTTAGTCGGGGCAGGCCAATAGTACTTGGCACAAGGAACCGATCCATTTTTTAAATAAAATGCTGACATTACGTGCGACTGCACATCACGTTATTGCATTGCAGTATTTATGCATGTGTTTAATGAGTCAAATGTTTTTATTTTATTTAATTTTTTATGAGGGTGCTATGGGGGTGCTTTGGTTTTTCTTGGGGGTGCTGGAGCACCTGCTAGCCCCTCCCTAGCGCCGCCCATGCTCAGGCCGAAGGAAGAGTAAATTCACGTGTGAAGAGTAGAGCGCAGGAGAAGAAGTTCAACACTCTTCAGCAATAAAAAAAACAATGAAGCACAATTGTTAGTTTATCTAAAGTCATTTTTTCTTATCAGTATGGTTGAACTGGATCATCAAAGGTCAGCAGCAAAGACATTGGTTAATAAAATGGGATTAGATACATGTGTGTTGTTTAACATATTTAATTATTGCAGGTTTGTGTCATATTCTGTGTTTGCATTTCACCGTTTTAATTCATTTGGATGAATACTAAATCAGTTTTTTGCGAGTGGGATGAATTAAAGCACATTCACATTTAGTCTAGAACTACAGTAACAGCATGTTCACACCAAGGTTATTATAGTATAGAATTTTTAAAATTCGTTTTATTTTAATATCGTTTTCAAATTTGCTATAAAATTCAGTTTAGTTTTTATTAGTTTCATTAATATTTTTGTTAGTTTTATTTTAGTTTTTATTTTGTGAACACATTTTTATTTAGTTTTTATATAGTTTAGTTTTTGTTTTAATTAAAGTTTAGCAGAATTAACAGATCACTTCCAGAGTGAAGGCCAAAGAAAGACTTAGTTTAACCTTAGTGAGGCAAACGTTTAGCGACACAAAATTAACGCATGCTGAAACGCAGAGATCTACACAAGTTGCGATAATGTAATCTAATGGTGTGTTGAGATATTAATATGAAAATAAACGTAGCCTAATTTCGTTATATTAGATTTCTTTTTTCTTATTTAACCATAATCATGGTATTGTCGTGTCTTGCTCACTTTTCCATGAACAGCCGCGCATAAATCATCTAATGAATTATGACTAATGAAATTCAATAATAAGGACAATCGCAGTAAAGGCTCATATTTGAATATGTTCTTTTCTTTATTTATGAAGAATTATAAGCATGTGTATGATGTGATTTAGCCTATGCATATTTGTTCTAAAGTTTGGCAGAGTGATCACGAGATGCTCGGCCAAGTTTTGTATTGTTTACAGAAAGGCACGTTCTCATCTTTTTTTTCTGTTAATTATCACGTTGCTCTGCGTGTCTGTTTTTCGTCAAAGCACCAACTTAGAATGCCTAATGTTTGTTTGATTGCTTGTGTTACACGAGAAAATGAATAAGTTTGCCTACCTGATGTTGTAGGTTAATGCGTGTGCGGTTCGGGTCACGACTCGCGGTCTTTATGTCAAACGGTTCTGGTCTGGTACAGAATTAAATTAGTGCTGCTGTCGGATAACGGGTCAGGTGTTCTGTTAAGTAGTGCTGGTGCACGTTTAGCAAACAGGACCGGTGCAGGACTCTGCTTTAAACTGCTTTGCATCTCTCCGTCAGATAACCCATGTGTGTGATGCGCCATTTACAGGTGTTTCCCTAAACTGTCACACAACTCAAATATTTTTCCGCCAAGGGGTGAGAACGTAATGATTATGAACACGATTGTTAATTTTTGTTAATTATTATTTTATTTCAGTTAGTTTTTCAATAACTATCAGTCAATAAATGGGAAAAAAGTAACTCGAGTTACTTTTTTGAAAAAGTAACTCGTAAATTAAAACTTGTAAATTAAAATGTAATGCGTTACTTTACTAGTTACTTGAAAAAAGTAATATTATTACGTAACTCGCGTTACTTGTAACGCGTTACCCCCAACACTGGTTATGACTGATGCTGCAGGTGAGTGGTATAATGTCTTAATCATAGAAACGAAGTGTTCACCGAAGCCGAAACATTGCAGAACCACCCACATATAATTCCACTCTAGCCTGTCAAAGGCTTTTTCTGCATCAAGTGAAAAGACCGCACAAGGTGTTGGGTGGGAGTCCGCAGAGTCAAGAATATGAAGGAGTCAACGCATATTGTCAGATGCATTGCGCCCCTTGATGAAACCAGTTTGGTCCTCCTTGATCAGACTGTGAATTACCTTCTCCAAACGAGAAGCAAACACTTTAGCATAGATTTTTAGATCACATGGGATAAGCGAAATCGGTCTGTAGCTGGAACAATCTAATGGATCTTTCCCTTTTTTAAGAAGTAATGAAATCAGTGATGTTTTTTGATCTCTATGAAATGCCCCATGTTCAATTGCAAAATTAAATGAGTTAAGCATAAGTATCCCTACCAAATCCCAAATTTCTAAATATAATTCAGGGGGGAGACCATCTAGACCCGGCGATTTGCCCTTTTAAAGGCTCTTTAGAGAGACGTGAAGTTCCTCCAGACTTAATGGGGCCTCCAAAGATTCTTTATCCATCTGTGAGATCCGAGGCAGTTCCAATTTATCTAAATACTGCTTACAAATTGGTTCATCAAAATCTGTTTCGGCTTTATACAGATTTGTGTAAAAACCTTTAAATATGTCTGTGACGAGTGGGGCGGGGCCGAGAGCCGTGGGAACGGAGCGAGGCCGGTGGAGTTAATGGTAATGAACGACACCTGCGCCACTCACCGGTCTCGAGTCCCACGGAGGAGCTCCGGAAGGATAATAGGAGGAGTGACGACAGTGGAAGACGTGAGAGGACCAGGCCTGGATTTTAAGTTGTGTGTTGTGTGCGGCAGTCGTCCGTGAGGGGCTGCCGCTTTATTTTTGTGTTTGTTTATTTGTTTTATTAAATTCTTTGAATGTTCGCCGGTTCCCGCCTCCTTCTTCCCGTTCTACGAACATTGGTACATTGGTGCCGAAACCCGGGAGGAAGGAGGGACATGCTGTCAGAAGAAGCCCTCGCTGCTGAGGGGATCGCGGTGCTGAGGAGGTCGGGCAGCACGGAGAAGCGGAGACCGTGAGTGGCTGCCCGAGGCGGTGGTGCTGGAACGATAGAAGATCAGGTGGGACGGAAGGCTCGCTGCCGTGCTCCTGGGTCGAGGAGGGGTGGCTGCCGTCCAAGAGGGAGCGGAGGAGTCGGCGCCGTTCATTACCATTAACTCCACCGGCCTCGCTCCGTTCCCACGGCTCTCGGCCCCGCCCCACTCGTCACAATGTCATTAATTGCCACAAGGTTCATGGTGACCTGATCATCCGATGATTTTATTGCGCTAATATACGCCTTAGACTCGCATTATTTCAACCTAAGGGCCAATAAATGACTAGGTCTCTCTGATTCAAAATAATATTTTTGTCTAGTCCTATGTAAAATAAATTCTGCCTTTGAGTGTGAAAGTAAATCATATTCTTCTTTTAAAGAGGACAGCTGTGTAGCCTGTTGCTCAGTAAAATGTTGTTTTTGTAGGTTTTGTAATGATTGGATTTTATTTTCTAATTGTGTAAACTGGTGAGTTCTCGCTTTGGCAAGAGTAGAAGAGAAAGATATACAGAAACCTCGTATAGCACACTTAGTCGTTTCCCACAGTATTTGAGGATCCACATCAGAGGGCATATTAATTTCAAGAAAGTCCTTAATATATTCTTTTAGAGAGGTAATAAAAGACTGATTACTTAATAATGATAAGTTAAAGCACCATCTAGGGGACTTGGCTTTGACATTGGAAAGAGGAACACTTCACAACATAGCAGAATGATCAGATAATAAAATTGGTAATATAGATATAGAGGAATTAGATGAAATTAAAGATGGGCTGAGAAATATGTAATCTATCCTAGAGAAAGTCTTGTGTCTATTAGAAAAAAAAGTGAAGTCCTTAGCTTTAGTATTCAGAATTCTCCATAAATCGATTAAGTTGAGCTCAGTGATAAATTTATTCAATAATTTAGAGGATGGATTGGCTGTTGTATCAGATTGAGACTTATCTAAAGCAGGATTTATGACAGCATTAAAATCACCACCCACCACTAGAGGGCAATCAATCTCCTCAAGGAAAGTTTTGGAAATCTGTGTAAGGAATGCACTGTCTGTCTCATTCGGACCATAAATAGAGATCAATGCTAACCTATTATTATATATTTTGCATCGGATAAAAACAAATCTACCCTTCTCATCACTACCAAGGTGTTCAATTGTTAGATTTACCTTCCTGTTAACAAGGATAAGCACCCCCTTAGTTTTATTTTGAGCGCAGGAAAAAGCTATTAATTTGTAATACTTATTCTGGAAACGTACCACGTCAGATTGTTTTAAATGTGTCTCTTGTATTAAGGCACAGGAGATAGATTTACGGTGTAAATATTCTAATACACGGGTTCTTTTAACAGCAGAATTTAAACCATTCACATTCAGTGATAAAATATTTAAAGTATGCATTGAATGTTCATAATCCCAAGATTGTACACAATAAATGCAAAAAACAAAAAAAACAAAAAACAGAAGCACTTCCATTCCGTAAATAACACGTAAACACTGATGTGCATTTTAGATACCAAACCTCCTATATGAAAAATCCCTTTAGAAGTAATGTAAAATAGATAAAAGTATAAATGTCTGCTGTAAAAAACAAAAACAACATATAAAAATGTGAACAACCGACAGCCATAAACAAAGAACAACTCAGACCGCATATTACCGAGAACAAAAAACGGTGATAGGTCGTGACCGATCCACTCCAACGCAAGACATGTCTCCCGAAAGGCTCACACAGCCAAAAAAAAAAATATATATATATATTTTTTTTTATTAATTAAACCTACTCTCCATTAGTCCCCTCCAGAACAGAAAAATGGAGTGTCAGTCTTACCAGCAAAGAGATCGTTGTACCGGATAAATAAGGACAATATCCCAGTAGGAGAGAAGAAAACGCAAACAATAGGTTTAGCAAGCATCCATGTTCATCCTGCCATCATCCCCTTCTGGGCAGCTAGGGCCAAGTCCATCCCGGCCGTCACGCCCCTCCCGCCGAATTGGAGAAACAGCGGCCGCTGCTCCCCCGCCGTCCCCCCGCAGAGCTGCGGCATACGACTTCTGCTGAGACATGGAGCTGATAAAATCCTCCGCTTTCTGAGGGGAATCGAAGCTTCTCTGTTCCCCTTTGTGCCGTAGCTTAATCACCGCTGGATAGATGAGGAAGGGCTGGAGACCAAGTGCTGTCATCTTCTTCAAAACCGGACCAAATGCCTTTCTCCTGATCGCTGTAGCCGGACTAAAGTCAGGAAAAAACAGCAGTGTGACATTGTTCTGTGCGCACTTCACCGGATACGCCTTCCGAGCACCTTTCAGGATATCTGATCTGTCATGCCATCTCAGTACACGGAAGATGAGAGTGCGTGGCCGATCGGAGCCCCTCCCTCCATCATACACGCGATGCGCCCGATCAATCTCAATGTCACGGCCCCTCATGGAAGGAATCCACTTGGAAAGATTAGCTCGGAGGAAACTAGCCGCATCTGGACCTTCCATCCCTTCTGGGAGCCCCACCAGTCTAACGTTGTTCCTCCTAGACCGGTCCTCCATATCTGTCATCTTCTCGGTGAGTCGCTCCAGCTGATCCTTTAAATCCGTAACTGTTCTCTTATCTTCCCGCGCCGCTGCCTTAACAGAATCAACGCAGTCACGTGTCTGCTTCGTCTTGGTAGCTATGGCTTCAAACTCCTCTCTTAGCTCTTTAACAGACATATTGGTCGCTTGTATGTCCTCACGCAGTTCGCGCAATGCCGGAATCAGCACAGAGTCCATCGCATCTCTCACAGCCAAATTCACAACCGAATTCAAAGTGCTTTGGTGTTCTTTAAATGCTAGTTCAATGCGGTTAGCAATAGCACTGTCCAGGTCTTAACTGGAGATGGCTGAATCTCTGAATTTTTTCTTCATTGGAGATTGCTCAATCTCTCTTTTCCGATCTCATTTGTCTGCCTTAGTACTCATGATGGGTCTAATGCAGAGTGGTTCAAATTTTACTGACAGGATCGTAAAATATTTGGCAAAGTGAGCGGAGCGAAAAACTAAGCCTGCATCACCGTCGAGGGGTCACGTGATCCTCCGGTTACTGGATTATTGTTTGCAGTTCTCTGTTTTTGTGGGTTCCTTTGTGGATTACTTTTTATGTTTCTGTTTTTGCCCCTGTGTGGACTACTGTTTGGACTCTATAAACAAAGCTGCATTTGGATCTATCTTGGTTGAGAGTTTTTCGTGACAGAATAATCCAGTCCCCCTCTAGATCCAGCAGTTTTTCTCCTTACCTGGGACAATGAATATCCGGGTCCTTCCCCCTGCCACTGGGAAGGAGTGGTTGGCTCGATTTCGGCAGTTAATGGCTCTGCGCCAGGAGGGAAGTGAAATAGGAGGCTTCGCCCAGTTATTCTGGCTTTTGCCGTTAGGGCTGGGGTATAAAGATGAGGCTCTTAAGGAATTCCTAAATACCTGCCTGGATGATTCTCTGTTTCAGGAGGAGATGGAGGGACTCAGGATTCTGGACTTCTGGGGCTTCGTAAAGTATCTCCATCATCGAAGTTCATGGGCAACGCCAGATCAGTCTGAACCCATCCGCAGGGATTTTCCCACCAGCCCTGGCCTTCCGACTCCTACTGGGAAGCGGAGGTTGAGAAGGAGGAGGGCAGCAAAGTTCCTTCCGGTGGTCTCAAGTTCGGTGGTCTGGGAGGACCTGACACCAGTGGTCTCAGAGTCTACTCCAGAGCTTGCTCCAGTCCAGGAACCCTCAGAGTTCACTCCAGAGCTTGCTCCAATCCAGGAACCCTCAGAGTCCATTCCAGAGCTTGCTTCAGTCCAGGAGCCCTCAGAGTCCACTTCAGAGCTTGCTCTACAGGAACCCTCAGAGTCCGCTCCAGAGCTTGCTCCAGTCCGGGATCCCTCAGAGTCCACTCTGGAGCTTGCTCCAGTCCAGGAGCCCTCAGAGTTCACTCCAGAGCTTGCTCCAATCCAGGAATCCTCAGAGTTCACTCCAGAGCTTGCTCCAATCCAGGAATCCTCAGAGTTCACTCCAGAGCTTGTTTCAATCCAGGAACCCTCAGAGTCCACTCCAAAGCTTGCTCCAGTCCAGGAGCCCTCAGAGTCCTCTCCAGAGCTTGCTCCAATCCAGGAACCCTCAGAGTCCACTCCAGAGCTTGCTCCAATCCAGGAATCCTCAGAGTTCACTCCAGAGCTTGTTTCAATCCAGGAACCCTCAGAGTCCACTCCAAAACTTGCTCTAGTCCAGGAGCCCTCAGAGTCCACTCCAAAGCTTGCTTCACAGGAATTCTCAGAGTCCTGTCCAGAGCTTGCTCCAATCCAGGAACCCTCAGAGTCCACTCCAGAGCTTGCTCCAGTCCAGAAGCCCTCAGAGTCCACTCTGGAGCTTGCTCCAGTCCAGGAGCCCTCAGAATCCACTCCAGAGCTTGCTCTACAGGAACCCTCAGAGTCCGCTCCAGAGCTTGCTCCAGTCCGGAATCCCTCAGAGTCCTCTCCAGAGCTTGCTCCAATCCAGGAACCCTCAGAGTCCACTCCAGAGCTTGCTCCAATCCAGGAATCCTCAGAGTCCACTCCAGAGCTTGCTCCAATCCAGGAGCCCTCAGAGTCCACTCCAGAGCTTGCTACAGTCCAGGAACCCTCAGAGTCCTCCCCAGGGCTTGCTCCAATCCAGGAACCCTCAGAGTCCACTCCAGAGCTTGCTCCAATCCAGGAACCCTCAGAGTCCACTCCAGAGTCCGCTCCAGTCCGGGAGCCCTCGGAATCCACTTCGGAGCCCGCTCCAGTCCGGGAGCCCTCGGAATCCACTTCGGAGCCCACTCCAGTCCGGAAGCCCTCGGAGTCCACTCCAGAGCCTGCTCCAATCTGGGAGCCCTCAGAGTCCACTCAAGAATCAGCGCCAGTCCGGGAGTTCTCTGAGCCCACTTTAGAGCCTGTTGTTGGCCTGGAGGCCATCTTTACACCAACCAAGCCCTTAACCCTGTTGGTCTCAACCAAGCTCCTCACCCTGCTGGCATCACTCAAGCTCCTAGCCTTGTTGGCTTCAAATAAGCTCCTCGCCTTGCCGGCCCCGCCCTGGCCTCCTGCTCTGCCAGCCCAACCCTGGCCTCTTGCTCTGCCTCTGTTTCTGGGTCCTCTTCCATTGCATGGACCTGGCCCGCCGTCCCTCCCCTTATCCGCCTCCTTTCCACCTCCCTCTTGAACTTTTGTGTTCTCTGCTGGAGCATCTGGAATCCGCTCCTTAAGGCCGGGGTTATGTCACAACCAGTTGCTGGAGTGCCTATGTCAGCCACAAGAGGGCACTCTTTTTGGATTGTTGTTTTTTGGTTCTGGACATCGTTTCCCATCACCCCTTGCACTCATGATTATCTGATCATTCTCAGCTGTACGTCATTTACTGATTAGTTTCATCCTTGATTTATACCCTGTTTTCAGTGTGTTTGGTTACTGGATTATTGTTTGCAGTTCTATGTTTTTGTGGGTTCCTTTGTGAATTACTTTTTATGTTTCTGTTTTTGCCCTGTGTGGACTACTGTTTGGACTCTATAAATAAAGCTGCAATTGGATCTATCTTGGTTTAGAGTTTTTCGTGACATACTGATTATATGTAATCTGGATTATATATATATATATATATATATATATATATATATATACAGATTAAATATATACTCACACACACAACAGACAAGTAGATAGAATAGAGAAAGATAGTGTTAGAGATTTTTTTAAAAGAAAACAAGTAGTTAGGAAATGAAATAGAGAGTGCAAGTGTTAGAGGTCAAGTTTTTGTTTGTTTAAAAGAAAAAAGATTTAGAATAGAGTGTGTTAGAGTTAGAGGGTCAAATACAGTACTTCCACGTACTATTTTGAATCTACATTCCCTCCAGAAGTCTGAGATCTACTAGTGAGCGACGCCTCAGACAAAGCTGCCTGTTTCTATAGGAACTGGAGCTTCTAACGGCTGCTGCGGTGATGCGATGACTTTACTAATCAGTGAATGGCTCCATATTGGGCGTTACACTTTCTCCCATTCATAAGTAATAGGAGTGTACAGTCTTCCCATATATAGTCTTTGACAAAATCACTTTCCAGAACAGTTTCATTCACCGTTCCTGGCTGGTGGAATAATCTTCCTACCCCTATCCGGAATGCCGCATCCCTGACAATTTTCAAGCAACGACTGAAAGCCCATCTCTTTCGTCACCATTTGACTTCATCCTAAATAACAAATCCCCAGTCTAGCTTGTACTTATTTGAACAATGCCTGAAACTTGGTATTACGAGCACTTCCTGTGTCTATTTGCCTCTTTAAGATGAATTGCTTGATGTATTTCCCCAATTGTTAGTCGCTCTGGATAAACGCATCGGTAACACTTTATTTTAAGGTCTCTTAACCCTCTGGGGACTGAGGTGATTTTGGGGCCCTTGAGATGTTTTGACATGTCCTGATATTTGTGCTTATTTCAGCTACTTATAACATACTAATGACCAGCATGTATTTGTTTTTGTATTCAGCACAAACTTTGCTACAATATTATGTGACCAAGATGGATGTACATGTTTGTATTTTTTTAGAAAAAAAATATTATGCGTGGTTAGTAAGTTTTGGGGGAAAAAATGTAGCTGAAATAAGGTCATAAAACCCACACTAAATAGTCCTGAATAAGACTTTAGAGTAATCAGTCTTGTCGGCTAGAATATTTACTTCACAATTAAGTGAGAATCATTCTGCTTACTCATTCACAGAAAACAATATATTGATTAAAAAAATTTAAGACATGTTTTGTGATTGAAAGCCTGTATGCGAGGGAGTGACAATGTCCTTGAATATTAAGTGATTCTCACCTGAGACACAAAGGGCCCTCCCCTAAAGGCTGCTAATGGCCCATCAGTGTGACTGACTTTGAGGCAGGTAAGAGAGAATGTGAGGAGATTGAACAAATGTTTTTTTATAATTATTTGTATTTTATTTACAACACCGTATAGTCAAAACATACATAATGAAGGTCAAAGACACATTATTGTGCACACTGATCTAACCACAGAGATGTGAACAGACTTTGAGTCATTCCTGCAACAGATTCTGTTCAACAAGTGACACAAGTAAATCATGCCTGATATTTATGTGTGTTATTTGAGTGTTTCTGCTACTTTCCATGGATTCAAGAAGAAAAAAAACATAATCAGTGGTCAAGGAGCTTGTTTTACCATATAATATCAGTGTAGTTGGACATCTGATGTTGATACAGCACTCTCAGAGGAGAACAGTTTGAAGAAAGTCATCAGGATTCATCATCTGTGGTGCAGGTATCTGATTCAATAAAATACAAACAACCAAAAAAAAAAAAAAACATTTGTGAGCATGTTAATATCAGGAGCATCTTTTTATATATATGTTTTATAGACTCACGCATGCTTTGTACTATCGTAAACAAAAAAATACATTTTATATCTGAGAAACTAATTATTATTGTTTAGAAAAAACGAACTATGATTTTGTAGTCATATATCCTAGTATGTATGGCTTTGTACTACAAAAGATGTACTTTGTACTATAAAAAAAGGATATTTTATATCTGAGAAACTAATTATTATCGTTTAGCATGCTATTAAATCCATTTGTGAACATTAAAAATTTTTCTAAACATTGTAGCATTCGTCATGTTGTCGTTTGGGGAAAAAAATAAACACGTTCAAGTTTGAGTCACAATGACACGTTAACTAATGCAAAAAAAGAAACATTACTTACTCATCAGATCGCTCTTCTCTTGTGGATGAACTCTTGCTCTTATTTTGAGACAAATCCAGCTTTTATTCAGCGTGTCTTCTTCCAGAAACGAACAGTAATGTTAGCGGGAGGAACGATCTGGCTTTGTTTATGTTGGGCGTCTCCTTGAGCACGCGGCACACGTGGTTATTTACATATGAACGCGAGGGGGTGGGATCGCATTAGAAGTAATGAGTTAGACGGGACAGACTGAACATCGTGTTGGTTTCATACGGATTACTTCATCACAGAATGTTTGTTTTCGATAAGACTTACTTCATTTGAAAGTAGACACTTCCAGCTTTCTATAGATATAACGCCCATGTCCGTGTGTTAAGTTTTCGCTGAGTTACAGTTCATTTTAGTGACGTATTTTGAAGAGCAGCTCGCGGAGATGGAGAAGACAGAGAGCGCATCCTGTTTGTTTTCTTTTTTTTTTCAAAACCACAAAGTTTTGTTGTATTTGTGAGTGTACACAAAAAAAATAGACACTTCAAAGTTTCAATTGATGTATAACACTTATCTGTACGACCAAAATCGACGGAGTATTTTTAATGTCTTTTGCACTGATCTTAAAAAAAACGAGTTGGTATCGCCGGCAATACAGCCGTCCCCTTAGGGTTAACTAGTTGCTTATTAGCATGCATATTACTAGAATATTAGCCATTTATTAGTAGTAATTATGCACATATTATTGCCTTATTCTACATGACCTCATTCTACATCTCGAATCCTACCTAATACCTAAATTTAACAACTACCTTACTAACTATTAATAAGCAGCAAATTAGGAATTTATTGAGGGAAAAGTCGTATTTAATAGTTAATAAGTGTTCCCTATTCTAAAGTGTTACCAATGCATCTGCTAACATAAAACTCAATATATTATTTTAAAACTAAATTGCAGTGTTTTCATATATTATAAGGTTATTAATAGCAATATGTGCAGAGAGACCTAGAAATAAAATATAAATACATTTGTTTTCAGCCCTAGATATGTCATACAACTGCTTGTAAAATGTATTTTTCATAAATTGTGAAAGTCTTTTTCAGCATGAAAAATTCCCAGAGAGCATCTTGAATGTTCTGTGAGGAATTGCTCTCCCAAAATTCACACTGTCCATCTCTGTTACTACTCATCATCCAATATACTGTGGATGTGTCACAGTCAGCAGCTGCTATGCCCTTCAGTATTCTGAACTATTGTTTATTTGCATTGGACTCCAACTCCCATCACCCTTTGCCTGAACTATTAAGTCTCATTGCCTCCAGCTGTGTGTGATTGACCATTTAGCTCACCTGTGTATATATACTGGGCTGACTGAGCTTTGGGTTGTGGAGGAATTGCTCTGTGCTTGCTGGTGACTGGTCTGGTTTCACCTTGTGTGATGCTTTTTGCTCTTTTGTCTCATATGGATTACTTTATTAAATGCTGCACTTGGATCTTTCATAGAATCTGTGAGTGTTTCGTGACAGAAGATTTAATAGTTCAGGCAAAGGGTGATGAGAGTTGGAGTCCAATGCAAAATATAGCTGCAAGCAGCGATGGCGGGCCCAAGCGTCAGTGCAAACGCCACCCCGGTGGCAACAAACAACCGTGTCCAGCGGGCACATGCACTACAGTAACCCTCTGGCAGTCTGGTTTTAAGGGATACGGCAATTAAAGGGTTAATCCAAACCATCAACTCTGTGAAACACACACAGAACACAGTGGTGGCACTAGGGCGGGTTCTGACAGGGCTATGGCCCCATTACAAACTTGCTTAGCCCCGGCACAGCTACCCCCCCCCCCCCCAAGGATTTCCAAATTATTTTCCTGTTTTTTAACTCTCGGTGTCACTCTCGTTAACATTGAAAAATAAATATTAAAAACCTAAAAAATATGTGGCCTATAAACAATTGGTAATATGTGGAGGGGTCAAGCAATTCTTTACGCAAGACGTTGAACGTCAGTCAATTCACTATAGAGAAAGTGAAAGTAAAAAAACTAATGGCTAACGCTGCATTAATGGCGCATATTCTCTCTGAGACAACGAGAGATGAATCTATTTTAACATATGCTGATAACGGTATATAACTGTCTCAAATTATTCCCTTAATATTTCTCTTGTGGCTCGTATAGTAAAAAACATGAGAAGAAATGTAGTTCGCGTTAAACAGGTTGTTTTTGAAAATCTGTGCATGAAATAAAGCTGCTCTGAATTTTCATTGATGAGTGCAGTGTTATAATTATAGGCCTATAATTCATTGTATAAATTAATAGACCTGTTTTAAAAAAAGTTTATAAAAACATTTTCAATGAGGAGTAAGCTAGCCTATTTTATTATTCTCACAGCGCCTAATGCGGTGATGAGCTATGAAATTAGTGCGGGGCAAATAATTTAATGTAATTTAATAATAAATGTAATCTAATAATAATAATAGGCCTAATAATAATAAGAATGTAACAGGCCTACATTAATTGGAAATGCTAAATCCTCTTAATATTGCCAATTTTTGAAGCTTTTTACAATGGCCTATCTCTGGCTATCATCTACACATGATACGATGTAAATCAGCACGGGGAGGTTATCTCCCGCAATGTGTGCCCGTGTGGAAATAGTTGTATGAATTGTCGGCACTATCTATTGTAAATGGTTAGAATTTACCATGTTTTCCTAACAGTTGGCATTGATTGACTGACACTTGATGGTCAGAAAAAAATGACGAGATATGTGTAAAAAAATAAAGATAACTTAAATAAATAAATAAATAAATAAAAGAAAATGAAAAAAGAAAAAAAATCCCAAATTTCTTTCTTTTCTATATTCATAAATTATATTACTTTGTAAGTGTCATATTTGGCAGTTGGCATTAGAAGTTATATTACTAATAACAGTGGCATATGTGAAGTTTAATACCACAGGAAAAAAGTTAAATATGCCTTTTTCGAAGCTGCTGTATATAAAAAAAATACGATAGCTAAAGTTAGGCGTTCATTATTTTCTCTCTTTTTATTTACAGCTTGTTTTCCCCTGAAAATGACATAAAAAAAAAGATAGCAGGCTTCCTGTTGGTCGTAGCTAATGAGTGTAAATTAGAAAGTTGTAAGACCACGTGTATGTATCTTTAGATTTTGTTTATGTTGTAATTAACATGATTATCAGAATCAGAATCAGAATGAGCTTTATTGGCCAGGTATGTTTACACATACGAGGAATTTGTTATAGTGACAAAGCTCCACAGTGCAACAGAATGACAGCAACGGGACAGGACACAGACAACAAAAGAACAATATACAAATATACAAATAGGCAATGGACAAAATAGCAAAAACACTATGCAATACAGACAATCATGTGTGTCCAGGTCTGACGTGCAAATTTGAAATGGAAAAAAAATTAAATAAAAAATATTATATGTGTGGTGAATAAATTATTAACCTAATTGTATAAAATTATGTTGTCAGTGCCCTACAAATTAACTGGTTCTTGGATTTTTATATTTTTTTGTCCCTAAGACTGACAGAAAAAGATAAGGCCTAGGAGATTTCTTAAGCTATTATGCAAAAAATAAAAAAAAATAAAAATAAAATAAAATGAATAATTAAATAATTAAATAAATAAATAAAATAAAAAGAATAATTAAATAAATAAATACTGATTGATTTTTTTCTAGTGATTAAAGAGATGTTTAAAAGTCTCTCTCTCTCTCTGGGTCTCTCTGTCTGTCTCTCTCACCCACCTCCTCACACTAACACTTAACACACAGACTCACCCATCCCCCCAGATACACAGAGCCAGTGTGATCAAATGTCTTGATAGTTTATTAATTTTCTGTTATTCATAGACCTTTTGTAAAGTCATGAAACTAATCATACTTCTTCAGAATGACTTGCTCTATATATGTAAAAAGTTTTGAAGTGTTTGGAAGCTGCACTTTAAAGATAAGAAAAGAACTGCTCTCTTTTTTACTGTAACTTTAACAAATCGCCATTAATACACCGTTCAAGATATCCTAAATCCGTTAGCAATTTAGCATCTTCAGTATATTGGCATCATGTTGACAAAGTTTGGTGTGAACTACTTGTTTCTGCTTGGAGTCTGAATTTATTTACAGCTTGTTTTCCCCCGAAAATGACATTAAAAAAAAGATAGCCGGCTTCCTGTTGGTCGTAGCTAATGAGTGTAAATTAGAAATTTGTAAGACCACGTGTATGTATCTTTAGATTTTGTTTATGTTGTAATTAACATGATTATCAGAATCAGAATCAGAATGAGCTTTATTGGCCATGTATGTTTACACATACGAGGAATTTGTTATAGTGACAGAAGCTCCACAGTGCAACAGAATGACAGCAACGGGACAGGACACAGACAACAAAAGAACAATATACAAATATACAAATAGGCAATGTACAAAATAGCAAAAACACTATGCAATACAGACAATCATGTGTGTCCAGGTCTGATGTGCAAATTTGAAATGGAAAAAAAATTAAATAAAAAATATTATATGTGTGGTGAATAAATTATTAACCTAAATATATAAAATTATGTTGTCAGTGCCCTACAAATTAACTGGTTCTTGGATTTTTATATTTTTTTGTCCCTAAGACTGACACAAAAAGATAAGGCCTAGGAGATTTCTTAAGCTATAATGCAAAAAATAAAAAAAAAATAAAAATAAAATAAAATGAATAATTAAATAAATAAATAAAATAAAAAGAATAATTAAATAAATAAATACTGATTGATTTTTTTCTAGTGATTAAAGAGATGTTTAAAAGTCTCTCTCTCTCTCTGGGTCTCTCTGTCTGTCTCTCTCACCCACCTCCTCACACTAACACTTAACACACAGACTCACCCATCCCCCCACATACACAGAGCCAGTGTGATCAAATGTCTTGATAGTTTATTAATTTTCTGTTATTCATAGACCTTTTGTAAAGTCATGAAACTAATCATACTTCTTCAGAATGACTTGCTCTATGTATGTAAAAAGTTTTGAAGTGTTTGGAAGCTGCACTTTAAAGATAAGAAAAGAACTGCTCTCTTTTTTACTGTAACTTTAACAAATCGCCATTAATACACCGTTCAAGATATCCTAAATCCGTTAGCAATTTAGCATCTTCAGTATATTGGCATCATGTTGACAAAGTTTGGTGTGAACTACTTGTTTCTGCTTGGAGGAGTATGAATTTATTTACAGCTTGATATTCCCCAAAAATTAAATAAAAAAAAAAGATAGCTGGCTTCCTGTTGGTTGTAGCTAATGAGTGTAAATTAGAAAGTTGTCCGGCTTGAATAGAACAATTTATGCACCGAGTTTGGTGTCTGTAGCTAAAACTACCCCCCCCATTTTTGACAAAAGGTGGCGCTATAGAGCGCCTCTTCCACGCCCGTTTATGAGCTTTTTCCAGTGTCTAACTATCATTAATACTCATATGTGTCTTGAGTTTCATGACATTCTAAACATGTTATCTGCTTCAAAATCACCAGAAACAAATTTTCAAGTTTGACACGTTGCCATGGCAACAGTATTATAGATATCAATATTCCCTTCACAGTTTTACATGGGCCATGCTTTGACATTATTCTGATGAAGTTTGAAGCAAATCGATTAAAAATAAGATGCTGAATTCAAAGCATTTTGAAAATGACACACTTCCTGCTGCCAGCTGGTGGCGCTATAACTTTGACTCCTAATAGTCACATCTATGCGCTTGGCATCAAACAACGAACAAAACCCTGAAGTTTGATCAAAATCAGACAATGTATGTGGATGTTATTAGACGCTTCCTGTCTCTCATTTTTCGCCATAAATTCATTGCCTCGCCACGGGCAAACCGTTCGAGATATCAAAAATATCCTGGCAATTTTGCGTCCCCAATGCCTTGAGATCATGTTCACCGAGTTTGGTGGCAATCGGGTGGTAATCTTCAGAGGAGTATATCAAATTCCAGAGCATGGTTTTTTAAACAGCCCTGAATAGCCGACTTCCTGTTGGGTGGAGCCTATGACATGCAGTGTGAAATTTGTTCGGCTCAATGAGATTTATATGTGTACCGAGTTTTATATGAATACGTGCAAGTATGTGTGAGCTATACATCAAGTTTTCAAACTGTGTTCTAGGGGGCGCCGTAGAGCCCCTGTGCCACGCCCGGGTCCCAGCCTCTGTGGCGTCCGGACGCCAACAGATTCCAACGTGCGTGCGAATTTTCAAGAGTTTTTGAGCACGTTAAGACCCCCAAAAGTTGCCGGATGGTTGAATAAAAAAAAAAAAAAAAAAAAATATAGCTGCAAGCAGCGATGGCGGGCCCAAGCTGTCAGTGCAACCGCCACGCCGGTGGCATCACGAAAAAGGGGCACAGCGAGCACATGCATTTACAGTAACCCTCTGGCAGTCTGGTTTTAATTGATACAGCAATTAAAGGGTTAATCCAAACCATCAAGACTGTGAAAGACTGTTACTTTAATAAATTGTCACGGCAACAACGTTCAAGATATCCAAAATCCGTTTACAAATTTAAGTTCCTGAATGTTTTGGCATCATGTAGACAAAGTTTGGTGTGTATAGTATAATGCTCCTCTGAGGAGTATGCATTAATTCACACCCATATTTTTCCAAATATCCACATTCAAATCAAAATAGCCGACTTCCTGTTGGGTGTAGCTAATGACTGTAAATTAGAAGGTTGTCCAGCTTGATGAGACCAAAATATGTACCAAGTTTGGTGACTAGATAAAACTAACCCCCCATGTTTTCTGAAAAGGTGGCGCTATGCAGTGCCTCTTCCACGCCCTTTTATGAGCTTTTGCCAGTGTCTATCTATCATTAACACTGATATGTGTGTTGAGTTTCATGAAAATCTAAGCATGTTATCCGCCTCAAAATCACCGGAAAAGAATATTCAAGTTTGACACGTTGCCATGGCAACAGTATTTTAGATATCAATATTCCCTCAACAGTTTTACATGGGCCGTGTTTTGACATTATTCTGATGTAGTTTGAAAAAAATAGAGTAAAAGTAAAACGCTGAATTCAAAGCATTTTGAAAATGACACACTTCCTACTGCCAGATAGTGGCGCTATAACTTTGACTTCTGATAGTCACATCTATGCGATCGCTATCATACACCGAACAAACCCCTGAAGTTTGATCAAAATCAGACAATGTAGGTGGAGATGGTAGGTTTAGGTGTATGTAAGGTGGGAGGAGTGATCAGCCACACCCCCTGGATCTTGTGTTCTGCAGTGAGGACCATCTCTGGAAATCCCTGACTAGAGGGGTGGTTTAACACAAGGGGTAGCACTGGGCACATAGCTAGACCCAGAGGGCGGGCTGTCATTAAACGTCAAAATTTGTTTGGCTGATGATTCTGTCACTAATGCTCGTAACAAATCAGATGTGACGTCTTTCAACAAAAGGGTAGTACTATCTGTAGTGCTGGTCTCAGACTTTTTTTATGTAGGATATTCCAGTTCAACCTCAACTAAACTAATCATAGGCAATTTTGTAGACATTACAAAAATGAAAATGATACCCAAATAATCAATAAAAACATTTTTTCACACTATTTTATTTTTTTATAGGGCCAGCAGAGAAGGCCCTGCTGCCCCTGACTGCCCAGATTAAAAGACTCATTTATCTCCCAAACAGAAAAGTTAAACAAACACAACACAGAGGGATACAGAACACAAATATTTTTTTCAAGATGCAAAAAATGAAACCCTACAACTGTACACTTGATAAAAAATGAAATATAAACCTCTGAAATTTCATTGTAAAAAATAAAATAAAATAAAAAATTCAAGTGTACAGTTTCATTTTTTGTATCTTGAAAAAAATATGTATGTGTTGTATCCCTCTGTGTTGTGTTTGTTTATTTTTTGTGTTAGGAAGATAACTGAGCCTTTAAATCTCCTTTGTAATAGATATGCCTAATAAGTAAAGAACAAGGCATTTATAGCTGTATTTATAAACTACTTACTAATGAATATTAATATTGGGGCAATGCTTTATAAAGGATGAACTAACTATTTACTAATGCTTACCTAATGATTCATAGTGTGCAATCATTATGAAGTGTTACCTCTCTCTCTCTCTCTCTCTCTCTCCCTCTCTCTCTCTCTCTCTCTCCCTCTCCCTCACCCAGCTCCTCACTTCCACACTCAACACACACCCATCCACACACACACACACACACACATACACACACAGTGCACACAGATCAGTTGTCTGCTAGATTTTTTAATTTTCTGTTATTCATAGACCTTTTGTAAAGTCATGAAACTAACCATACTTCTTCAGAATGACTTGCTCTATGTATGTAAAAAGTGTTGAAGTGTTTGGAAGCTGCACTTTAAAGATATAAGAAAATAACTGCTCTCTTTATTATTGTAACTTTAATAAACTTTAACAAATTAACTGGTTCTTGGATTTTTATTTTTATTTATTTTTTGTCCCCAAGACTGACAGAAAAAGATAAGGCGTAGGAGATTTCTTAAGCTATAATACAAAAAAAAAAGAAAAAAAAAAAGAATAATTAAATAAATAAAATAAAATAAAACGAATAATTAAATAAATAAATACTGAATGATTTTTTTCTAGTGATTAAAGAGATGTTTAAAAGTCTCTCTCTCTCTCTCTATGTCTCTCTCTCTCTCTCTGTCTCTCTCTGTGTCTCTCTGTCTGTCTCTCTCACCCACCTCCTCACACTCACACTTAACACACAGACTCACCCATCCCCCCAAATACACAGAGCCAGTGTGATCAAATGTCTTGATAGTTTATTAATTTTCTGTTATTCATAGACCTTTTTTAAAGTCATGAAACTAACCATACTTCTTCAGAATGACTTGCTCTATGTATGTAAAAAGTTTTGAAGTGTTTGGAAGTTGCACTTTAAAGATATAAGAAAATAACTGCTCTTTTTTACTGTAACTTTAACAAATCGCCATTAATACACCGTTCAAGATATCCTAAATCCGTTAGCAATTTAGCATCTTCAGTATATTGGCATCATGTTGACAAAGTTTGGTGTGGACTACTTGTTTCTGCTTGGAGGAGTATGAATTTATTTACAGCTTGATATTCCCCGTAAATGACATTAAAAAAAAGATAGCCGGCTTCCTGTTGGTCGTACGTGCAAGTATGTGTGAGCTATACATCAAGTTTTCA